>OW284518.1:43341919-43617443 GCA_935413205.1 Polydrusus cervinus
GTTGTGCCAGAATTGAGTTTTTCAAAGAATTACAGTGTTGTCAAGTAACTCTAGTCGCTGTAAAGTCGCTTGAATGTTGAGTTTTTCCTTTTTGAGATTTAGCGACTTAATAATGGAAACTGTACTTCATTGAAATAAATTCTATATAAATTGTCCATTTTTTTAGTAGTTGGTTGAAAGAAAAGTATATTTCCGTAAAAATGAATTGACAAAATTGCATGTCAGTGTGTAGTTTCGGAGATATTAACGTTTCAAAAATTTGTTTAGCGCTTTTAACAAAACCTGTCCAATATTAAGAAAAGCTTTACTTTTAGCGTAAAGGTATAGAAGAAACCATTAAAAATTCATTTATAAAGGTTGCCAGTTTTTGCCAACCAACAAAATCCCGCTATTCGATTTTTCAGACGCTAAAATATCGGCAACCGCTGACTACCGAAACCCGAATTTTGCTTCTTTAGAAATAATGATACTTGCCGCTCAATATACAACAGGTTTTTACCAAGTTGTTTTTGTAGTTCCAAAGAAATTTGCCTTTGAAATACCGTTTAGCGGGATTTTGTTGGTTGGCAAAAACTAGCTATTTCCTATGAATTAAAAAACTTATAGAAGGTACTAAAAACTAGAAAAGGTTTGCTAATTTTTGTAAACTCTTTTTAAATATGAAAACACCCAACTCTGGCAACGCCGGTGACTTTGCAGCCATTCTAATGGCGCCGAATGATTTAAGGTTAAGAAAGAGTGCTCTTATTTTCTCGGAGTTGCAACGAGTGAGATGAAGTACAACTTTGATGCCAAGAAAAAGGAAAAACAATTAAAAAAAATGAGCTGATCCGATTTTTATGTTTTAAGCACTCCTTCGTAAGCGATTTTATATTGACGTACTTATGACTAGTTTATTTTTGACTTGAGAGCATCCGACCAAAAGTTTTAAATTCTTCTCCAAGGTTACCAGCTCCATGCGACATTATACAGGGTGATTCCTAGATTGATACTTTTTTTTTAGTTGTGTATAGAAGGCATTAAAATAAACAACTTTTTTAATTATCTACCTCTTTCAAAAAACTAAAAATTAGGCGAGATAGAGAAGTAAAAAATCAAAGTGCGGGCCTGGTCATCAAAACGTAGCCCGCTTTACTTTATGTTGTTTTTCTTATCTCTTATTAGGCATGCAATTTACGGGTGGTGTTGAGCAATCCGCTGCGGTGTGTTTTTCTAAAGCAAGTTAATTTTAAATTGGTGACACGTGAAAATAGTAAAATTTAAAAACAATGAACTAGTAGATATGGTTAAAAATGGAAGATGCTGGCCCACCCGGCATCGCCCGGTGAGATACCATTGCATCAGTTTACGCGGCGTGAAGTTGCTCTTTGAGTTAACGTTTCGTCGCTGTGCTGATGTTTCCGGTTTCCAGGGTGGGGCCGTATGAAAGAAGCATGATGGAAGCTCCAAGATCAAAATATTCCGGAGGTAAACTCGCCCCCCGATCGGATCTCCGGGTGGGGGCTGGTCCTGTGGCTTCATCAAGCGAAATCAATGAATTATCCACCATTTCCGACCATTTACTGGGTTCCTCCAACAACACTCAACGAGGAAATGGTGTGGCGCCTGCAGTTGCTAACAGACCCAAAAGTAACAACTTCAAAATTGATTTCTGCAATATTAGAGGGCTTAATACTAACATCAATTCAGTCCACCAGCACTTACAATCTTCCAAGCCTCATGTGCTTGCACTGACCGAGACAAAAGTCAGAGCGTCAACGAACACCGTCAGCTATTTATATCCTGGATATGATTTTCACTTCCGTTTTAGACGCAACTTTGGGGTCTGTCTGTTCATTCGAGATGATCTTTGCTGCCAACGGGAGGAGATACTGGAACCGAAAGACTTTGATGTAATGTGGTTTAAAATATCTTCACAAAAAATCACTAAGTTTATATGCTGCCTTTACCGTCCTCCAAGCGACATGCATTACAGGGCTCTCTTCTCATCACTAGCCAACACAATCGACTTCTTGCAATCCAATCATCCGAATGCCGAAGTTGCTATCTTTGGCGACTTTAACGTCCACAATGTCAACTGGCTTAAATACTCAAACACCAACGATGAGCAAGGCCGCGAGGCCGAATCTTTTGCGATCAGTTCTGGTCTAACTCAACTCGTAGAAGAACCAACGCGCCTTCCAGACCGAGCTGGGGATTTTGCTAGTCTTTTAGATCTCTTTTTAACTTCAAATCCAGACCTATATACGGTCACCGTACAACCACCATTGGGCTCTTCCGATCACAAACTTATTTCAACCCTAAGCGAGCTGCCAATTAGTTCTGAACAACCTCCTAAACCCCGTAAGATTTGGCACTATACATCAGCTAAGTGGGAAGACCTAAAGGACCATTTTCGCAACTTTCCCTGGCTATGCGTATGCTTTTCTTCGGATGATCCATCTGTCTGTGCAAAGGAGGTATCCGACGTCATTCTAACTGGCATGGAGGCCTTTATTCCTTTCTCCAAAAAGCGCCCTTTCAACGGCAAGCCCTGGTTTAGCAAGAATTGCGAGCGGGCTGTCAGATCTAAAAACCTGACTTACCGACAGTGGCGTAAAAACCCTACTCCTGAAAATCGCGCCATCTTTGTTACCACCCGAAACCAATGTAAGCAAATGATAGACCAAAGCAAAGAAGCTCATAACGAGAGAATCAAAAACAAACTTCTTGCCAGTCCTAACGGATCAAGGTCCTTTTGGTCAGTCGCTAAGGCCGTCAGCCAAAACTTTACAAAGTCAACTATTCCACCTTTAACACGTTCCGACGGCACAATAGCAACCACAGCCGGGGATAAAGCAAACCTACTTGCTGAACTGTTTTCCTCGCATTCCACTGTAGACTTTCAGGGAAAATCACCACCCAACATTCCCTCAGTTCAATCGCAAATGTCTGAAATCGTGTTCCGTCAGCGTCTTGTTAAACGGATTCTTAAAGGACTCGACGTCAATAAAGCTTCTGGTCCAGACGAAATTCCTATCATTGTTCTCAAGACATGCGCCGATGAACTTACACCAGTATTTTGTAGACTTTTCAACTTATCCTACAAAAAAGGAATATTTCCATCCTGCTGGAAATCGGCGCGTGTCCAGCCAATTTCAAAGAAAGGTAAAAAGACCCTGCCAAGCAACTACCGACCCGTCGCATTGCTTTCAGTAATTTCAAAAGTAATGGAGAAAGCTATTAACCAACAACTCCTAAAGTATCTGGAAGGGCTTAACATTATCAGCGACCATCAATACGGTTTTCGTAAGTCCAGATCAACAGGTGACCTTCTGGCATATGTCACCCATCTTTGGAGCAACACCATCGAACATCATGGAGAATCCCGGGCTGTTGCACTGGACATCTCTAGGGCTTTTGATCGTGTTTGGCACGATGGGCTTCTAAGTAAAGTGCGATCCTACGGTATGCCTAATGGATTTTGTTTATGGTTAACCAGCTTCCTTAAGAACCGTTCTCTGCAAGTGGCGATTGACGGGTTTCTCTCAGACACCTTCACCATCAATGCCGGTGTTCCTCAAGGGTCCATATTGTCGCCTACCCTCTTTTTACTGTATATTAACGACCTTCTAGTAAAAACCCAAAATCCAATTTATAGCTTTGCTGATGACAGCACACTTGTCTCATCT
This sequence comes from Polydrusus cervinus, assembly GCA_935413205.1. Classification (NCBI taxonomy): domain Eukaryota; kingdom Metazoa; phylum Arthropoda; class Insecta; order Coleoptera; family Curculionidae; genus Polydrusus; species Polydrusus cervinus. The sequence continues at coordinate 43,345,591 of OW284518.1, forward strand.
TTTACCTTGACTCCCCAAACATCCGCTGCCGACGCACATCTTCGCAGGCAGCATGAAGTATTGCGCCTCAACAATGACCTGGAAGAAATTTTGGCTTGGGGTGACAGTAACCAAGTCGAATTTAATGCTAAGAAAATCCAGGCAGCAGTCTTCTCCAAAAAGGTTAACATTGCAGAACCGGATATAGTCATGGCAGGACACGCAATTCCCCTGGCACCGTCTATTAATTTGCTAGGGGTCAATCTGGGAGGTAATATGTCTTGGCATGATCACGTTGCCGCAATTGCCAAGACAGCTGCACAGAAACTTGGTGTACTTTTCCGCACCAAAAGGTTGTACACACCTCATCAACTTTTGACACTCTACAAAGCCCAGATTCGACCATCATTAGAATATTGCTCTCATGTCTGGAGCTCTGCACCCAAGCACACCCTTCGGCTACTGGATTCCATTCAAAGGAGAGCCGTTCGTCTGATCGGCGACCCCGAGCTGACCAAGACCCTCGATAGCCTGGAGCATCGAAGACAGGTTGGTGATTTGGCTCTCTTTTACAGATATTTCCATGGCAGGTGTTCGACTGACATTGCCCACTTGATTCCACCTAGAGCAATGCAAAACAGAAATACACGGCGAACCACTGCCGCTCATCCATATGTTGTTCAGCTTAGTACTCCTCGAACTTCATTGTTCAAGAATTCTTTCATCTGGAGAACGTCATCTTTGTGGAATGATCTTCCTGAAGTCGTGTTTCCCAATGAATACAATCTTCAACGTTTCAAGACCAACGTTAATCGCTTTTTTCGCACTCGCACCGCTCCCAGAGCGCCTTAAAGGATTTTTCCTACAGTGCAGGTGTTTTATCATAAAAAAAAAAATGGTGTTAATTTACGGCGAGTGTCGTTAAAGTGCGGCTGCTGCTTCGAGATTATACGCAGAACGCTTTCCCTTGCGGGCTCATCCTACACCCAGAAATTTTCTTAATGTTATTCAACGGGCAAGTTAGACAGAACCGTATTTGATCCATAGTGTAATAAATGAATGTAAGTACCTTATTTTTGAGTTTTTTGAAAAAAAGATATTTAAAAATGTTTATTTTAATGCCTTCTATATACAGCTAAAAAAGAAGTATCAACTAGGAAGGAATCACCCTGTATATCTATAATATAGTGTAATACCTAAATTAGACCACAAACATTAAGTTCTCTTGGTACAAATCCTGGCCATGATTGTGGATTTTTTTTTTAAATTTTAAATTTGGACTGAATATTAAAGATTGTCGAAAAGTTATTTTTATTAAAGAAAAATTATTTTTAATATTTTTTACAATACTTACAATGAACTTTTCTGCAATACCTTTCCCATACGCACATCGATCATTTGCTTAGTTTTTTTGTTTATCAGAATCGTGTCAAAAATAATTGATATCGCACTAAAAAAAATCTAGCAAATTTATAGAGTTCATAATGTTTTAAAGAATTAACAAAAAATATTAAATTGTCAAAATAAACTAATTACGTGGTGGTATTTCTGTGAGAATTCCATGCAATAATTTGTATCCGCGTTGTTATAAATAATGTTAATTGGGACAGTTTACAGAAAATAATCTTCTATAACAGTTTTATGTTTTTAATTTTAACCTTTTTTTTAAATGTCTATATTTTACAGTAAGTTTAACAGAACCTTGCGTTGTCTCGGTTTTATAATTCCTTAAATTATAGGAAATTTTATTTTACTTAAATTTTCTCACATTGTGTACTAATTTTGTTATTAATGAATACTTATTATTGCTAATTAATCCGTGTATTATACAGAAAAAGCTTATTCAATGTTTTAAACTTTTTCTCTTACTACTAAAAAAAATACAATTCGATCGCGCTGAAATTTACTGTGCTAAATGGCCTTTATCACTATAATCCAAATTTAAAGTTTTTAAAAATCTATTTATAATCCCTAGACGCGTATCGCCCTATCATGACTCCTTTAGAAGAGCTAGGATGTGATGAAAAAAAGGAAGGATTGTCTATTGCTTAAGCAGTCTATGGAGAAGACCATCAGCAGGATGTTCCATATGGCGACATTTATAAAAATATTTCATCTGAGGGATGGAAAGAATTGACCAATTTTTTTTGTCTATTACTTTGAAGCGCAAAAAATCTCTAGAACACGACAATTCAGTTATAAAAAGTGATATGCAAAGGAATGCTATCGTCGGATGAGACCGAGTCACACGCCATTGAATCAAAACGATGAATTATCTCGGAAATGTTTGAATAACTCGAGTGCCATGGGACATTCTTGTTTGCAGTTTAATCGTAATATTTGCCGTCATAATTTATAAATGTTTTCATGCGAACAACTTGGAATTTATGCTTGAAATTCAGCAAAAGAAAGGTGACTGTTTTTACAAGAAAATAACCTCTGATGATATTTTGTCTAAATTGAAAAATAACACTTTTTTAGCACTGCCCTCAAAAATTACCCAAAACACATAAAATTGATTTTAGAAGAGATTTTCAAAAATAATACTCTCTAACAAGTGTGAATATGGCTACTTTTTCACATTAGCGCCGTAAAGTAGGTGTATTACAAAAACATTCTTGTTTAGCTAGTCCAGTTCTGTTTGTACAAAAAGTGCGATAAACCTAAAACGTTTAAACGTCCTATTGTTGCGTCAAAATTAAATTTGATGAAACTCGTAGCATAATGAGCCGACACATTTGAAAGACAGACACACCGAAATGAAATTCAGATATGGCGTTTAATTTCCTGTGGTAAATTGAAATTAAGGAAAAAATTGTAAAACCTAAATATGTTGGATAAAGCTAGGAATAAAGTGCTGATAAACAATAATATACTAATATTGCTTTTAAACAAAACATTTTTTTAACAGTTTGTTTGTTAAATTTTTATTAAAAAATAAACACAGATCTACATATATTCATTTGTGTTTATTATGCAAGTATTATACCAGATGATGTTGTGGGTAATATAAAAATTCGAGAAAAATGTTGCATATAGAAAAATCGATTAGGTGGTAGCAACCCCCTTTAAAATCTAAGTAGCGCTATCAGTTCGCGATCGATCGGCAATTTCCGGTTTCTAATATGATTAATGAAAGGTAAAATGCTAATGGCTCCCTTTCCACGCTCCTCGTGGAATTTCATTTGCTCCAAAGTGAGAAAATTGAAAATTTAATATTTAGTGGTGGTCGCCTACAGAATATTATATATTGGACTATGACTACACCAACAGTATACCGGGTGGAAACAGCGAATTGGGAACACATTTTCCAGTAAAAGTTTTCACCCTGTATAAAACTATCTCTGTATTATATATGTTAGATTTAGTTAATTATTTTAAATAAACACTAATTATTTTAACAATTAAACACCGAAATTGCTTGTAAACCACGTTTATTACGTTAATCATACAGAGGACTCGTCATCACTGCTCAATATAATTCAGAAATTGCAACCTTAACAAAAGCTTAAATTGCTACTATCAACAATATTGTTTATCAAAAGGTATCGGTATCTTGGAAGACAGTGGCGGAGAACCATACGAGCTAACACGGCCTTCCTGACTATGGGGCGTCCACGCACCTTCTTCATCCCTATGACTTAAGCTGTAAAATACAATTATTAGCTTGAAAATATTTTGCCTAAACGTAAGTTTAGGGAACTCACTGTTCAAAATTACTTTTGTAAAACCGAGTCTAAACGTAAGTTCAGGGAACTCAATGCCCAAAATTACCTTTAGGGAACTAAGCCTAAATGTAAGTTTAGGGATCTCACTGCCCAAAATTACTTTTAGGGAACTAAGCCTAAATGTTAGTTTAGAGATCTCACTGCCCAAAATTACTTTTAGGGAACTAAGCCTAAATGTAAGTTTAGGGATCTCACTGCCCAAAATTACTTTTAGGGAACTAAGCCTAAATGTAAGTTTAGAGAACTCGGAGCCCAAAATTTCTTTTGGGGAACTACGCCTAAATGAAAATTTAGGGAACTCGGAGCCCAACATTTATTTTGGGGAACTACGCCTAAATGAAAATTTAGGGAACTCGGAGCCCAACATTTATTTTGGGGAACTAAGCCTAAATAAAAAATGTAGGGAACTTGGAGCCCAACATTTCTTCTGGGGAACTCTATTTGTCAGGCTATGTACGCAGTTGCTCTTGTGCTGCTACTGTAGTCCTACATCGACTACCTACTCTTTTTAGGGCGTACCTCTCATTAGGTAAGCATTGTATAACTTCAAAAGGGCCCTGATACTTTGTCTTTAACTTTCCTCCGTACGCCAGCTGACTATTCTCAATAACTACTTTTTCGCCCAAAGCGTACGGCACTGCTTTAACTCTCTTTTTATTGAAATTCGTTGTTGCTTTCTCAGTGGTTTTCTTTATAGATTCATAGGCTTCTTGCCTTATCACCTCGGTATCGATAACCTCGTTTTGGGACCGAGTATTAGCTAACAGCTGTTCAGCGGCCTTCAATCGCCGATTTTTGCCAAACATTAAAACCCATGGAGCATAACCAGTTGATTTATTGATAGTTACATTAAAATCGTCTTCAATATCGGGTAAAACTCGTGTCCAATTTTTTCATCTTTTTCATTTAACACAGCACGCATGGCATTAAATAAGGTGCGCATCACACGTTCCACTTGTCCATTACCACGGGGAACTCCTGTTGCGATTAAATGTAGTTCTACAGAACGTTCTGCCAAAAAGTCTTTGAATTTTCCAGACAAAAATGCTGTTCCTCTGTCTCAATCAAATATCGCACTAAGGGCTTTTATACTACAGTTATTGGTTTTTGCTTAAGAGGACAAAATCGTACAAATTTTGTAAAAGCGTCTATTATTACCAATATTTGTGTACACCCATTAGATTTCACTAGTGGTCCAGCATGATCAATATGCCAAGTGTCCAATTTAGTCGAAGGCTTAGGTTTTTGCTGACATATACCACTTCTTTTACCCGTAAATGATTTGCCCAACACACAAGCCTGACAGTTTGCTACGTATTTCCGGACTGTTTTTCCCATACGAGGCCAAGTCAACTCCTCGCGTAGTTTTTCTAACATTTTATCGGAGCCAATATGTGATGATTCATCATGGTATATTTGCAAAATATGCATTCGAGCCGATACCGGAACAAAACAGCGGCTTTGGCCATCATGGGTACTTACGTCATTTTTAACAAAATAATCTGGTTCAATGCGCGTTTTATTTAGCACACTCTGACAGAAGGTATCCTCGGCTTGGTATTCTTGTATTGTTTTATTTATTACGGTCGGAAAAGCACCACGTGCAATCAGCACTTTTTGGGGAGGAGCATTGCGACTAAGATAGTCCACATGACCCATTTTTGCTCCAGGTCGGTACTCAATGTCAAAGTTAAAATCTTGTAGTTTAATCCACCACCTAGCTACGCGGGGATGAAGTTCCTTTTTCAATGCAGTCGCGCGAACTGAATTACAATCTGTGAAAATAGTAAAGTGAATACCATACAGATATACACGAAAATAGTTTGTAGCTTCAACAATCGCTAAAGTTTCCAGATCATAGGAATGATAACGTGATTCACAATCTGTGGTACGTCTACTATAATAGGCCACGGGATGCAAAATATTATCGAAGTCTTTTTGCATTAACATTGCACCTAAACCTATTGAACTCGCGTCCGTATGTAACTCGGTACACAGGTCCGGGTCAAAGATTTTTAAAATAGGAAATTCTGTTAATCGCTTCACTAAGTCCAAACGAATATTTTCGCATTCACTTGTCCACGCAAACGGCTGTCCTTTACGTAACAACATGGAAATTGGTGCCAATAAACTAGCAAAATTCTTTATAAAACGCCGAAAATATCCAGCAAGTCCCAAGAATTGCCGCACACTTTTTACATCTGTAGGAGCGACAGTTTGTGCGAGCGCATTAATCTTTCGAGAACTTGGCTTTACAGTCCCGCCTTCAATCACTACACCTAAATATTCCACTGATGTTTTGAAAAAGCTACATTTTTCTAAGTTCAGCACAAATCCAGCCTTCGAAAGAATGTCAACAACTTTCCGTAAATTATTAAGACCTTCCTCAATAGTCTGGGCGGGACATAACACATCGTCAATATAAACAAAAGCGATATCGTCTTTTAGCGGCCCCAGAGCCTTATCAATGGCATTTTGATAGCATGAGGGCGAATTTACAAAACCAAATGGGACTCGATTATATTCGTACAGTCCGTCCGGTGTAACAAAGGCAGTGATATGTTTTGATTGTTCTTCGATTTCAATTTGGTGAAACCCAGACTTCATATCAAGCGTACAAAAATAAACAGCTTTTGCAAGAGCATCAATCTGATCTTGTATGCGGGGTAGGGGGTAATTATTGCGTACCACCCGTTTATTCACTTCACGAAAATCTACGCACAGTCTTGTGTCTCCGTTCTTTTTTTTGACAAGGACGATAGGACTTGAGTAAGCAGATTCGCTTGGCCGAATTATGCCCATCCCTAGTTGTTCTTTTATTATTTGCTTCACTTGCAATCTTTCTCCATATGATAAGTGACGAGGCTTATAAGCGACCGGCTGTGAATCACGCAGCGTTATCTTTAATTTTCCTGTTGTTACAGCGGCGGGTGTTTGATTTATTGCCTGTTGGAGAATTGTTTTGACTTTGTCACTTAATTGCTCGTCCAATCCTGACAAATTTAATTCTTTTTCGCTGAATGTGTGTATAGTACAAATTTGGGACATACTTAGTGGATCATAAACAATATCCACATTGTTTAAATTTACTTCTATTTTAATGCCTGGCCTTGTGAGGACATCAAGACCGATTAAAGCGTCAATATTACCACCAGGGATGGATCCGTCTGGAACAATCAGAAAATCAATTTCTAAGGTCATGGTTGACGTAAACATTAAAGTGGTGCTACGACCAATAGGCTTCATTATACAGTTTCCCATTCCGGACAAAAATTGAGTATCTGGCTGAATTTTTAAATTTAAACTTCTTGCTATTTTTTCGTGTAAAATTGAGACATCTGCACCCGTGTCCACTAAATATGATATAGAGGTAACTGTATTGTTGCTTGTTATTGTAGCCAAAGGAAATGAGTGTATAAAACGAGTATTTTGTGTCAGCATTACCCGTTTTTGCACTCCATGTTTGCGATAACAAACATCTTCTGTGTGGCCTTTCTTTTGGCAATAGGTACAGGTTTTTATATTTGTTGATTTTACCTGATCAGATGATTTTATTCCTGAAGGACCTGACAGTGTATTTTCACGAACATATACGGCACTAGTTAACTCTTGCTTACAGTCTATTTGCTTATGTCCATAACGATTGCAGTTTCTACACCTTCCTTGAAAGCCGGGGTGTTCTTCCCGAAAGTTGTTAACTCGCTTCCGTGATGGCTCACGCCTTCGGTTATCTTCGTTTACCTTGCTGGCGTCACAAGTAGCTAACAATTTTAACAATTCAGCATCACATGTAGGGGATTGTAAACAAATCCTGTTTTTTACTTCTACATTTTGAATATCATACTCGACTAGGCTGAGAACTATGTTCCAAGGAAAATTGGGATAAAATCGCTTGATAGATGTAAGTTTAGCATTTCCATATTCTACTAACGAGCCAAAATTGCTACTATTAATTGCTAAGCTTGCACGAATACGAGTAGCTGGTGTACCTTGTTCAGGAAATGCTACCTCAAAGTCTCTACGAAAAGAAGCCCAATCTCTAACAATAGGTTTCCAATGTTGGTAAAAACGTGCAGCTCGTCCTCGAAGAGCATAACCAGCTTTTAACACAAGCAACGTGTCAGATATTCCAAGCTCGTTCTGTATTCTGGTTACGTCATCCATCTACTTCATCATAGTGAACGGTGTGTCATCTGGATCAAAGTTCGTCAAACGAATTTGCGTCGAGGCCGCCGCCATTACTTCAGGAACTGGCGTAGGAACGGTCAGCGTCTGCGTATTTACCGAAGCCGACTGCAGCGTGTAGTATAATGTACCAGTTAGAACATGCATGAAGTACCGGATACCTGGACAGGAGGTGATTAATCTGTCAATAGACTTCATACGCGGTAAGTCGGGCCTATATGATAAGTACCCCTTTTAAGGCGGATAAAACATGGCGTTGCTTGGGCCTGGGTTGCCTGGGCGTTGGCCATCGTTGATAATATTTGCATCATTTGGTTTTGAAAATTGAGATTGCTCTCCTGTTGCATTTTAAACATCAACATCATTTTATTGTCCATTGACACACTGTCACTACCGGTTGTAATGGCTGGACTATTCGCACGTTCACTTTGTACGCCGTTGTCAGCCATTTTTTAAAAAAAAATTGTTTTTACGCTTAAAGGTCGCTTTTAGGTTCTTTTCTCCTGCGATTGCGCCACAAGGAGATATACCCCACTTCTGATGTTAGATTTAGTTAATTATTTTAAATAAACACTAATTATTTTAACAATTAAACACCGAAATTGCTTGTAAACCACGTTTATTACGTTAATCATACAGAGGACTCGTCATCACTGCTCAATATAATTCAGAAATTGCAACCTTAACAAAAGCTTAAATTGCTACTATCAACAATATTGTTTATCAAAAGGTATCGGTATCTTGGAAGACAGTGGCGGAGAACCATACGAGCTAACATATATTATTTTATTTTTTAGCGAAGAAGCACGAAACTTGGGCTTCACTGTTCTGGTGGACATGCGCGGCGCGACCTGGTCAACTGTCAAACCTATTCTGAAAGCCCTCCACGAGCATTTTCCCCAGGGAGCCGTCCACCAAGCTCTCATAGTCAAGCCGGACAATTTTTGGCAAAAACAACGGACGTCCCTGGGATCACATAAGTACAAATTTGAGGTAGGCGAACACTAAAAATGTTGATTTGATATTTGTTAAATAATTTATCTATGGCTTTAGTCGTTTTTGAGTAAAATTTATATAAATGCAAGACTATAGTCTATTTCAGAAAGGTGTAGAGTAATAAAAGCTCATTAGGTATGCAAAGGGACTACAGAGTGACCCAACGAATATTTAAACCATCACTCTCATAATTTGGCATTGATTGTATTGCAAAATTCTTTATTTTTATCAAGTGCAGGTAGTACCATCCTGGTTTGGGTCAATTTATGGGTTTTGCCCATTGTTATCCATTCACAAACACTGAAAATGGGGTGACAAAGGCGTGAATTATGTTAATAGTATTAGATACACTTATTTTTTAATAAACATTATAAAAAATTATAATATTCTTCGTCACCTGAGAAACTGTCATCTCCTCTTGACGTTATAATTAACGGGTAGACGATCCGATTGATCAGGTGGTCAAGATCCCACATTTTCTCCTCTTCTTTAATGACATGATGGACTGCTTTTCGCCAGTTCTCTGATGTCACTTCCTTAATGGCTTAATCAAACAGTAGTTTACCGTCTTTCATTTTGAATGTCGTGTTGTGTCTTGCTACAAATCCTTTCACTTGCGCCCATATAAGTTCTATAGGATTTAGTTCGCAATGATACGGCGGTGTGCGCGGCACAGTTACACTATGTTTTCAGCTTTATCTTCCACGGCATATTTCATAAAACGATGTTTGTGTAAATTTGCTATAGCAAATGGTTCCTTCTTTATCAAATTATCCTTTCTTTTTTTTCTTTGGTTAGTTATCATAAATAATTTAATGCACAAAATTTACCTGCGCATATGGCCGACACCGAAATTGAGCCGAATTGGACGGAATTTCCCATTTTATTACTCTACACCTTTCTGAAATAGACTATAGTAGTAAACATGGAAAAACAATTTCAGTGGGGCAAAATCGATTACTTAAGGGGGGCTGTTTCAAAAATCCCTTGTTCCCCTTACTAACACCCTCTATGAGACTTATCTAGATAATAGCCAAACTTTTTCAAACATAAATACGTTCAACACTGTAGAAATCGTGCCGTTTGAGAAAATCAAACCAAATAGAAAAATGCTCAGGCGAGAACCGCATCGATATTTTTGTAAGAAATAAAAACTTTTTAGCCCCCTCCCCCCCCCCCCCCCCCCCAACCTTTTGGATGTCCATGGTAGAAAATTCCCCCTCAGTGATGATGAACCCTTAAGATTCTCTGACTAGCCCCAAATTTTTAAGCTACCATTAACGAGATGGAAAATAAATATGTCTTGAATTAAAAAATTATTTTTTTTTAAATAAAAACAAAATCCTAATATTGTCTATAAACTGTAACCTCCCCACTTATTTGGTACGCACTGTATCGGATTAATAACCTATTTTAATGAAATATAATAACGGCCTTACTTATTATACAAATTAAAAATAATTATCAATATCGAAGAAGCGCACAGCAATAATTTATAGTTATTTATTGACCACATTAATTTTTAAAACTAATGGAAATAATTGATAAGGCAATAAACTCTGCAGTTCATATTTATTTATTGAATGTTTTAATAACGTTAATAAAGAATTTCAATTTAATTTGATTATCAATAAATAATAGGAAAAGTAACTTTATGGTAATTAAGTATGTGTGTAATGATTTTATGTGGGTATTTTTAAAAACTACAACTATTATAGGCGTGTGCTGTAAAAATAAATAAACCACGGAATTCACTCTCGGTCGTTTTATGATGTAGAAACAGAAAATTTGGCACTGTAAAAATTAGGAATATACAGGGTGATTCCTAAGTTGTTACTTCTTTTTTAGCTGCGTATAAAAGAAATTAAAATAAACAACATTTTTAAATACCTTTTTTCAAAAAACCTAAAAATAAAGTACTTACATTCATTTATTACACTTTGGATCAAATACGGTTCTGCCTAACTTGCCCGTTGAATAACATTAAGAAAACTTCAGGGTGTGGGAGGAGCCCGCAAGGAAATTCGTTCTGCGTATAATCTCGAAGCAGCAGCCGCACTTGGACGACACTCACCGTAAATTTGCACCATATCTACCAGTTCATTGTTTTCAAATTTTACGGTTTTTACGTTACACCAATTTAAAATTAACTTGCTTCAGAAAAACACACCGCACCGGTTGCCAAATAACTCACCACCTACCCGTATATTGCATGACTAATAAGAGATAAGAAAAACAACATAAAGTATAGCGGGCTACGTTTTGATGACCAGGCACGCACTTAGATTTTTTACTTCTGTATCTCGCCTATTTTTAAGTTTTTTGAAAAAAGGTATTTGAAAATGTTGTTTATTTTAATGCCTTCTATACACAGCTAAAACAGAAGTACTAACTTAGGAATCACCCTGTATAAAACACATGCATGAAGTACAAGCAAGAACGAGTGACCGTTGTGTGAAGCAAAGCTTTCTAGGATTGAAGGAGAAAATTTGCCACGTTAAATTGTGGTTTTGTTGGCCCGAATTACAAAAAAATTAAGCAAGTTTTTTTCACCGATGGAAAGGTCGTATCTATGTGGATGTGGGAAAGTTATTTTCACGCAGAAAAAACATTCAGAGAAAAAAATATAAGCCAATGAAAACCCTAAAAATAATTACTAAGTTCAGTGTATTGTAAAAAATATTAAAAATATTTTTTAATAAAAATAACTTTTTGACACTCTCAAATTTAAGAACAGTATCTTTAAACTGCTTCTTTTGCAGTGAAGCAATTATTTTTACGTAACTGTAAAAAAGATAAAGTTACGGCCATTATTTCCTTTTTTCTTGCTCTTTATTCTTTAAATAATAATTGCCGTTTTTTCCTTTCCAGACAAATATGATAAGTATAGAAGCACTACCGAAAATAATTGAACCTACTCAACTCACGTCCGATCTCGAAGGGACACTTTCTTATGATCACTCAAATTGGTTAGAAACTAGGTAAGTCAGAAAAATCAACAATATACTCCAGGTCACCAGAGCAGCAGGTTGTTTGAAGTCAGAGAAAAAAAATCTCGTGAAAATAAATATTATTCTGCTCTATAAGAATTGAAAAAATACATTGGAACTGTCGCTTCTCACTTCGTACAAGCCACTGCACTCTATATGAAAGCAATGAATCACTGACAGTAATTTTGAACTGAACGTATAATTATAATGAATCTTTGACTCTATGAGTTAAAATTTAACAAAATCGTTGTCAATCTTAAAATCTTCCATAGTATTCGCATATTATTGTTTTACTATAAGTGTATTTTTATTGACATAATGAAGTTTATCGTTCACTAGACTATGCGGACTATCGATAAAACCCAACAAATTTCTAGGTTAGCAATAGAAGAATTCTCATGGCAGGCGGCAGATCTTCTCGACCGGCTAGATGATCTTCAGGAAGACCTGGCGAGAAACGATTTTGCCGACGACGTCAGCGGCGCGAAACACAAGATAGATCTGCACAACGAGATGAAGAAGAAGATTATGAAAGCGCCCGTTGAAGATATCGATGTGTTAGGTCAGTAATGCATGTAGTTTAGCCGAAAAATCAGCTAGCCCTAAGTCTGGTAATCGTGCAGTCTATTAAAAATGCATATTTTTAGGTCAAAGATTACTTCAAAGCGTCTGTGGAACTCACGATACGGGCCAAAGTAACGACAAGGGGGGAGGTGGGGGGAAAAGTCCAGATACATTAAGTCCAGACGGGCAAGATATGAAAAATTTAGTTTTACAAAACCTAGAGGCTGTACATACCGCTCAACAACATTTACTACAACTTTGGCACCATAAAAAGGTCAAACTGGACCAGTGTTTTCAGTTGAGGCTTTTTGAACAAGACTGTGAGAAGGTAAGCAACTAAACAACATAAAATAGTAGTGTGTAAGTTAAGGGTGAGGAACGTCAAGTGAAGCAGTCGTACTGTCACGTGTACAGCAATATCCAAAACAAGGCCTATTATCTTGACAAAAAAGTAAGGTTTTTTTATCGTTTTAAATTTTAACTTACGTTATCTTTTTGACGAGAATATAATGTGATTACCTTTCCTGGCAACATGGTGAAGACTTTTAGAATATATATGTATAAGCTAATTAAATTGAAGTTTTAAATTAAACTTTTCAGATGTTCGATTGGATATGCCACAACAGAGACGTATTTCTCTTAAACTACGTAGAAATAGGCCACACGTATCAACTTGCCAAACAACTTCAAGAAGAACATCAACACTTCACCATGTCGTCCATGAACGTCTACGTCAACATCAACAGGATACTAAGCGTCGCAAGCAGGCTTATTGAAGGGGGGCACTACGCTGCCCCCCACATAAGATCAGTGGCGGGTAGACTGGACAGAACGTGGAAGGATTTTGCTGCAGGGTAGGTTAAAAAGCTCAAGAAAAGTGTCCTTTAACTTACAGTCTAAACAAACTTTTTCTTAGGAGTTTAGACTGCAGATTACATGGAACTGTTTTTTGGTTATTTGAACAAATCTGACGAAACGTTTTTTTTATAATTAAAATGAAAAAAATTCCTTCCTCCGTTAAAAATAGTTATTGTATAATGCTGTATATTGTTTTTCTAGTAACTACTTAACAGTAGACCGCTTCCCTTTATTCGTCGACTCCTAGACTTACTGATGAGCCACGATATGGCGAAACACGTCTAGGGATGGATCTGACGAAGGAAGGAACTTTTTTCATTTTAGTTTGATTCCAAGCTTTGTACCGCCGACCTACGAGTACTAGCGCCGTCTAGCGGAGACGGTTGTAACTGTGCCTAATGCCATTGCAAGTAAGAATTGTTAGAGGGTCGAAGTGTCTAAAAACGACAGTAAATGTCACTGCGTGTGACATAAGAACTGTTTCATGATCATCTATTAGGGAATCCAAACCACGTGATTCAATATGGCGGTTGGATGGCAAAAAGCATTGAGCACCCGTTAAATGCCACCAGTAGCTTTATTTTTATGGTCACGTGTACCAATTACAAAGCAGTATTTGCCAACCAGCCGCTATTTTGACACATCGTTGGATTGCCTAATTGGGAAATGTCTGTGTCTCCAGAAAGGTGTATTAGTTACGGCAAATCCTCAGTTGAATGTCAAATATTTGACCGATCAATTTTTTTTAATTTTAGGTTAGATGAACGAACTGCCGTCCTAGCACTTTCTGTGATTTTCCACCACAAGGCCGAGCAGTACGTGGAAAACGTCCCGGCATGGAAAAACACCAGTGAGAGCTTGAACTTGCCCAATGAAATTATGCTCCTAGAAAATGCCATTCATCAACACCAAAATTTGTACGAATCAATGTGTCAAGCCTATACGGAAGTAAGTAAACCCCTACCCCCCCCCCCCCCCCCCCCTTAATAGCACCCCCTATAAGACTCATCTAGATGATACCCAAAATTTTTTAAACATTGGAAATAATTTATAAAATTTAACACTGGGAAACACCGTGTTAAAAAAAAAGCTTTTAGAGAAAAAGCGCCGCAGCCGAGAAGTTTAGGAAATATTTTAGTAAACTCAAGTGAAATAGAAATATAATCAAAGGAAATGTTAACACCGCAACGGTATTTTTGTAATAAGCCAGGGAGGGATAAGCGCTACCCTTTGCCCCCTTCCTTCGGACGCCCATGTCCTTCTCTGGGTAATTATTTCATAATTTTGATTAAAAAATTATTTATACCGACTAAATGTTGAAAAATTTATTTTTTACATAGGTAATTTTAATTCAAAATTGAAATAGCAGTATATTTTTTTTACCAGGTATATAACTCCTACCAAGCCCTCCTCAACGGACTAGATGTGATGTTACAAGTCTGCCATAAGCTACCCAGCGTAGATGATAACGATAAAGAGAATAAGATAATTAACGTACGATTTTTATTTGTCGCAATTTTTTTTTTTAAGAAAATTATGAGACATTTTTCAATTATCTTTTTTCGAAATTTCTCCATACAAAAGAGTCTCATTATTTAAAAAAAAATTACGGCACATATTATGTACATAATATATAGGCTGCTACAACTAGATACCAATGCACGGGAGATGGGACCACAAACAATATTTATCTTTCCTAATTTATAACCTATTTCTTTTATTTAAATTTAACATGTTGGTGTGGTGGTGGTAACGTTTGTTTTTCTTTGGTGACAGGTCCATAGCACTAGCAAGAAGTTGCTCTACCAATTAGATCATTTGGTGCAAGTCTGTAACCAACCGGGGACTGAGAAAAAACATGTAAATATCTATATCTATGTAGTATGCTATACCGTAGTTTCCAAAAAGTTTTTTAAGTCAAATTACGAAGTATGTAGTTATAAAGTAAAAAGGCTCCAGACTAAGAAACCCATTTTTTCCTACAACCACCTATAAAAATGAGAAAAAAAGCACGGTTAATTTGGCTATAAAGCGCCGTATATCACACACGCGTTGAAAAAAAATATTTTAAAACTAGTGTTGAAATATCGAGGCACACTATTTAATTTAAACATCTGGTGGCAATTTGACAGACGACCCCTATTTATTAAAAATAACAACCTTTAGAAAGCAGTAATTGTAAAGTGCTTAACTTATTTATCATGTATTTGTCGAGTGATTCAGAATTAGAGTGTAAAAATACGCCATCTGAAATTATAAAAAATGTTAATAATATACTGGAAAATCTATTACCAGAAAAAAAATCGCACTGAAGAGAGCGTCATGTATTAAACAACAAATCTTTATCGATAGCGATAGCGTAGAGAATAGAGCTCTAGTCTACAGATCGCAAGGTCACAGGTTCAAATCCCATCAGGAATATTTGATTTTTTTTTATAAAAACATTAAATAATTTATAGAATTATTTTGAATTGAAATCTTCCTTTTTTAAATTTATGATTAATTCATCTTTCCTTGATTAAATTTAAAAAATTTTATTCTGGTTAATCTAGAAGTCAATCCAGGATTAGTTCTTTCTATCACATATAAAATATGAAAAAAGTTAAACTACAAATAAAGGAAAATCCTATTGACAAACTATGAAACCAGATATTAAATGTAACATAATCCTAAGTATGCTAATTTCAACACTAGTGTTGATATTTTTTTCAACACTAGTGTTGAAATATTTTTTTCACAAATCAACGGCTTTTTTAATAATTCTTTGTGGTCGTAGGAAAAATAGTGTACCTACATTACTCGTGTAAAAGCGATTATTCTAAAACTCGGAGAATTTTCGCAGTCGGCTGACGCCTCGTGATAAATATCTTCTTGTTTGAAAAGTATCACTTACATCACTTGTTATGTAATAATACTAATTTATGTTAGATTATAGCCACAACGTTCTTTACTTATTACTGGTACAGCAAATTGTATAGTTTTTAATGATTGCATGAAAAATGTCAAGTATCTATAGCAATAAAACGCCGAGTTTTTCTTCATCTAATGCAGGGAGATGGTGCAAATTTTGAAAATAGACCAGGAGGCAACCCGGCGGCGGACTATAGCGAGGGCGCCAGTCACGTCCTGGCGGTAATCCACCAGATTCTCAACCATCATCGAGCGTTAGAACAAAAATGGCACGCGAAGAAAATCAAGCTCCACCAACGGTTGGCATTGCGGTTGTTTCAAGAGGATGTCAAACAGGTGAAATAATTATTTTTCAAACATACCTATAGGTATATGGCGCTTGTAAAAATACTTGTATTTTTATTGTTCTGTTGTGGTATCTACCATTGTTACATTTTATGTTTATTAGCAATTTTTTTTCCAGGTTTTGGATTGGCTTTCGAACCACGGTGAAGTTTTCATCAGGAAAAACACCGGGATCGGCAGGAACTTGCAAAAAGCCCGAGTCTACCAGAAAAGTCACGAACACTTTGAGAACGTCGCACAGGTTAGTTGCATGGTTTTTTTTATTGATTATTATCACAGTAAGTTTGGTATATTACAGGATCAATGAAAATTTCCTCCTAACGAGCGTCGGCTTTTTAAATTTCATCAGATTATTATGCTTTCAGACTGTCTCTCTCAGCTCTTTATTTTTTTATTTATTTATCGTACATAGTAAGAAAATATAAAATTTTCTACGGTTTCTGTTTTTAAATTCTTCAGAAAATAATTAAGCAAAATACGCTCTCTTATAAGAAAACGCGAAACTACTTACCGACGTCACAACAATTCCAAACCATGACAGCGGCCGATCGCTCTGTGAATGATGGACTCTTACCTATTTCTACATTGTCTTTGTCTATTTAAGTTATCGAAACGAAGATAACAATATAATTGGCCGCGCGACTGGCAAATAAAATAATTGCGTGGGTTATATGATGACGTAGGTACAACTCATCTAATGTTTTTAAACTTCGTGCTTTCGCGCCGTGTTTTTATTTATTTCTAAAAAAAGGTTTGTGATAGTCTAGGAAGATTTTTATTATTGACATATATTTTTAATAGATCTTTACGATGTTAGTGCTGATTGTAATGAAAAAGCCCATTGCCTCCTTTATTTTTGTTGTACAAGGGTTTTGGGATCCGCCATTATTTATTTCTTCCGAGAAAGATACCTCTTGAGTGAGAATTTCCTAAAAATTTAATTAAAATCTTTTAATTTAGTTATAAAGAAAAGTTAATAACTTCCGTGGCCGCAGGAACGCTGAAGTGTAATTAAAATTTTAGAGTTTTGCTCTTAAAAGTTAAATGGTAGTTTTCTTTATGCTTGTGAAAAATTTTGTAATAAATAAGTTCGTGGGAAACGAACAACAGATTTTAAATAAATAATTTTCAATATACAGTGAAACGACACTTCTTGAGTGCCATGGGGTCGTGGTATGTTTATTTCTTACAACGAAGGGTCAAAAATGACATGCACCCCACTGAAGATCCCTTATCTAGCCACTTGCATACATCAGTATGATGGATGCCCGTCTACACCCTTTTTTCTGGAATACAAAAAGGCCTATTGAGAAAATTTAAGCGCGCGGAGGGAGGTAAAATGAAATATTTAAGACCCCATTCATCTTGGAATGGGGAGATTATGTTCAATAAGAGCGTAATAAGGTTAGTTTCGAAAATTGAATATTTCGGGGGGAAAGAACGTGTATGAAGATTGGTATCGTCCAAAATTAGGGGTTTGGAAATTTAAATATTTATAAGGACCGATATGATACGATTGATTAAAGTATTTTTCCTACGACCACCTATGAAAATGAGAAAAAAAGCACGGTTAACTTGGCTCGAAAGCGCCGAATATCTCGCGCGTGTTGAAAAAAAAATATTTCAACTTTAGAGTTGAAATACAAGGCACACATTTTAATTTAAACATATGGTGCCAATTTGACAGACAACCCCTATTTATTAAAAAAAACAAATTTTAGAAAGCCGTAATTGTAAAGTGTTTAACCCTTTTATCATGTATTTGTTGAGTGAATCAGAATTCGAGTGTGAAAATACGCCATCCGAAATTATAAAAAATGTTAATAAAAATATACTGGAAAATCTATTACCAGAAAAAACAAATCGCGCTGAAGAAAATGTCATACATTAAACAACAAATGTTTATGGATAGCCATAGCGTAGAGAATAGAGCTCTAGCCCGCAGATCGCAAGGTCACAGGTTCAAATCCCATCAGGAGTTTTGACTTTTTTTTATAAAAACGTTAAATAATTTATAGAATTATTTTGATTTGAAATTTTCCTTGTTGGGTGGTTTTTTTAAATTTATGTTTAATGCATCTTTCCTTAATAAAATTTAAAATTTTTCTTTCTGGTTAATCTGGAAGTCAATCCAGGATTAGTTCTTCCTATGATATAAAATAGGAACAAACAAAAAAGTTAAACTACAAATAAAGGAAAAGTCTATTGACAAACTATGAAACGGTGGAACATAATCCTAAGTATGCTAATTTTAATACTAGTGTTGGAAAATAGTGTACATTACTCGTGTGAAAGTGATTATTCTAAAACTCGGAGAATTTCCGCACTCGGCTGATGCCTCGTGCTAAATATCTCCTTGTTTAAAAAGTATCACTTTCATCACTTGGTATGTAATATACTAATACAGAATACAGTGGCCTTAGATAACAATAATTGAAACGTTCGTTCGAATGCGACCACTATAGCATTCTGGCCATTTTATTAATATGGCCGATATTATACTCGATGGTATTTTTTTCGTCGAAATTCCATGGCATATTTCTACTGCAGATAATGCTACAAATATTTCCTTTCAAAATTGAAAGATTTTTATACCATTCCTCGTATTTCCCCATTCTCTCTTCAATACCAATTTCCTCATGAACCAGACAAAGACGAGCACATACTCTTACCGAACCGGCTTAACTGATCATAGCATCTGATCTCATCTAAACGATTAAATCTAGAGGGAGCCCTTATGCGCGGTAATGTTAGATAATCTTAAAATCGGCAAGGATGGCTCGGGCCCGGCCGACTTCTGTGTTCCTGTTGCTTCGTTGGACCCATTTTTGCAGGAATTATGGGAGGTTATTGCCACGGTTACTAGAAACCGTCGGTTATTACCACATGTGGACCTGAGCTCACCTACCTTTTTTTTTCTGGCCAGCGGAATTTTATGTTTTTTGGCATACCAGATCTCCTTACACTGTTAGAAGACGATAATAAAATTTAACATTTTTTTAAGTACCAGAAAAGCCCCTCTCGTTTGGTAGTTAATTTAACTAAGTCAACCAATAACTGATAAGATATGTTATTATTTTAACATTAGGTTTACATTATTGTCGAGTAAAAATAACAACTTAGTTATTCAATTTAACACTTTTTTATGAAAAGGAAAATAAAAATAGCTGCTAACTTAAATAACTTACAAACGTGGTTGGTTTTAAACAAATATTCTGTTAAGTATGCCTTATAATACTATTTTCGGGGGTGTTGTGTAACCAGGGACCTTTTTTGCCCTCTCCCCCTGAATAACGTTCTATGGATGAATGTTACATTGTACATTGATAAGTCTATATTCGGTCCAAGGCTACCAGCGTAAGGGAAAGAGAGTGTGAAAACTGCACATCAGATTAATTTTATAATCCACATACTCTACTTAATGCCTTTAAGTAAAGAAATATTTTTTAAGCACCTACAGAAATCCTGAATACTTATAACAGTTCTTAAATAAAACAACACTACATTTTTCGTGACGTAAAAATTTTAAACACGCTAGAGCTCTCTATCGAAATGCAATGTACCAAATATTGTTTTTCTTCCTAAAAAGACCAGCGATGAAAATTTAAGGACAAGAGCTGCCTTAAGTGAGGGGAATGAAAGCTTTTGAGGAGCTTAAGGGTTCTGCAGGGTAGAAAAGGTTTTTTTGCTTGTTTAAGTTGTTTTTTGTTATTTGGGGTTCGGTGGAAAAGTTTATTGATTTATTTTGTAAGATTAATATACAGGGTGGACCTGTATATTTAACTATACACCACAGGCCTGACTATTGGCGGAGGCCCTTGTATCATGGGTGCGTAGTGTATTTTTTAAGAAATTAAAAATTTGTTGGTGTCATTCTATGTATAGTAACATTTTTATAAAGACGGCTTATTTTTGAAATTTCAGGTCCTTAACATTATCAGCTCTATGCGAAATTAGATCAAAAACATTGGGTTCTAATAAGAAAATTAGAGAAATCGTTCAAAATACAACTTGATAATTTTATTCGAAATTTCTTTGTCTCAGATGCTGGAAATGCATTTCTGCATCCTTCGGCATGAATATTCAGTTATTCAGATTATTTTTACTTATCCGCCTAGAAAAGAAATTTGCATCACCCTCGTGATTTGATTATATTTCAATTCATATTCATTCATCATTCAAATCAACTTAAAAAGAAAGGATGATTTTAAAAATATATGAAATAGTACAAAAACAGATATAAAACAAACCAATCGAAACTATTTACGAATATAATTTACAAGCAGATGTATTTATTTAAAAACAATTACGACAATATAAAAAGTGTGTGAATTAAAAAAGCTCCCCGAAAACCTTTATTTACTCAAAAAATATGTATTTGGTGCGATAAAATTACATACAATAAAAATCATAAACAAGTTTTATTTAAATTCACAGAGGACAAGACTTTTGATCAATCCCCGTACATCCACCACGGGTAATCGGATCAGGTGCGATTAGGTGCCGGCTCGAAACGAACCCGGCTTTTTCAGTTTGAAAGCTGCGGAAGACGCAATTCTTCAGTTGTCCATTCCTGCAGATTTGAATCGGTCGACAGCTAACGGTCGGCTTGCCTCGATCGAGGAGGCCTTGATTTTCGGCAGGACGAGGCCATACCGGAAAATTGCGGGAAAACAAAAAAAATCTTTTTAAAATGGTCGAAATAAGCGCGAAAATTAGTTTTTTGATTGACTTTTAGGACGTTTCTGGCGAGATTGCTTTTGAATTGATGTTTTTTGGACATTTAAGCATGGTTGCCCGAAGAGGAGAAGAATAGGTATTGAATAATGTTAATTATTAAAAAATGTTATTTAAGCGTTGACTTATGTACTTGATTTTTGGCAAACTTTGTTTGCTGAAAACGTGAAAAAGGAATAATTTTTTTCAAAGTTTATAATTCAGAAAAGTAATACCTAAGTCAAATTACAATAATATATTATTAATTTGGTATTCAAAAAAAATTACATTATAAAAATACAAGAAAATGAAATACACTCATTGTTTTTTTTGGCTTATTTTTTTATATTTATAGCAGTATTTTTCTAATCAACTTATTTGTTTTAATATCGGAATTCCAGCGCAGTCAAGGGCGTCCATAGAGCGTTTTTCATGAGGGGGGAGGGGAGCAAAAAAAGATATCGTGGCTTTTGAAAAAAACGCCTCTGGGGTCCTGAAACTTCTTCGACCTCCAAAAAAGCCCTTTTGTTCTATCTACCGTGAGTTCTACGCTAGGGGTTAAATTAGTAAACTAAAGTTTTAGTATGAAGCTCGCAACACACAGAAAAATTCTGTGGATAGGGGGGCCTGTGAAATCCCATGAGCGCAGTATCTTGTTTCAAATATGAACAACTATAGTTTAAGAATATACCTATTGTTCTTGAAGAAGCAGGAGTAAGTACTCTTCAATAGAGAACTGATTAATGCATTATTAGAAAATATCACATTGCATTTTGATCACGATATTTTGATATTCGGGGATAAGAAAAATGTGTAGCTCGGGTTTATAAGCTAAGAAATCACTAAGTTTCATGTCCAGTAGTAATTTGTCGTAGAAAAGGAATGCAAAGGTATGTTTATTGCCCTTAGGACTGTTTTGCGTGTTTAACATTATTTGTAAAAGTGGGTTTATTATCTTAAATATGTAATTGAAGGCGTGTATACAACCTTTTCTATTTTTTGAAGAAAAGGAAATGGAATAATAAATTTCTAGAACTGACCAGCAGTCGTTTGTGAAACTATTCTTGAAGAAGAGCAACACATATAATGAGTTTTTAAAAGAATCCGACCAATATTTCTAAAAACCAATTATGAATAAATTTTAAAAAACTTTTAAAAGTTGGACTCAGATATTGAGTAAGAAAATTATTTTAAAAAAAATAGTTTTCAATATTTTTTAGACAGTACAATGAACTTTAACACTTTTTTTCTGCGTGAAAATAACTTTCTCACATCCACATTTCCATTGGTGAAAAAAAAACTCAATAATTTGCCTAATTTTTTTGTAATTCAAGTCACGAAGAACCGCAATTTAACACTGCAAATTTTAGTGCGGTCCGATATATGCTGCCGAGGCCGGTAGAATTATTTTATGGAATTTTGGGTGCGTTTGGACGTTCAGTTAGGAAAAATTAAATGTAATCAAATCCGGCGAACGTGACGGCCATCTAAATATTTTCTCACTTTAACGATTAAAATAAACCAACATAAATTACTGTAACGCCCCAAAGTTAATTATTTTTTTGTGACGACACGAAAGGAAGTAGTTTCGAATTACTGTTATCCACTGCACCGAACAAACTATTTATTTCTTTTTAAAATAATTATTTTGTTATATTTATGTAGGACCAGATACGAAACCATCACAGTTTTTACCGGATAAAAAAAAACTGGTTTATTGTTCGTGAATATTTGCAAATTAACGCTAAAAGTATGAAAAATGTAAAAATCTGGATAGAATTTTTACAAGACCAACTACACAGTTCATAAGAGCTCCCTTTTAACTAGTCCTTTAAAAATAAATTAGGACTTTTCAAAAAAACTATCAAATATTAAAACCATATTTAAACTTATAATATTATAATAATTTAGCGTGATTTGCAGTAGGTCCCTATTTTGCTCTAGAACTCGCCACAGAAAGCTAATCGTAAAATATTGGCTTGTCGTTATTATTAAAAATACAGTGATTGACAGGTCCTAAAAATAATAATAAATCATTTTACAACTAAGGTATACTTAGTTGTTTTATGGGCCACCCATTGCCAAATTAGATAAATACAATAATCTGAGGTAAAAGATCATTGGAAAAATATTACATGGCAAGTGGCTTTGTGGCTTACAAGCATTATATTATAGGTACATTCATACCATCATAGCGCACTTACAAGTATTGTAAAATACTTGGTCTCCCAAAAGTCCCGCATAAAATTAATATCAATTAAAGAAAAAAGATCTAGGAAAAACGCTCGGATCCGTAAATTTTTATTTTTAATTGTGCATTTTTGACATAAAAAAATATTATACAGGGTGTCTCATAGAACTGTCGTCACGTCTTTGACAATTTTTTTTAATGGAACACCCTATATATTGTATTATTTTCTGATTCCCCACAAAATTCTACGCTTATGTTGTAAATGTCATGTGTCTAAATTCAATAGTTTTTGAGATATTGACGTTTAAAATATGGCATTTTTTTGTCTCTGACAGGCTGTAACATTGAAAGGGTTCATCTTAGAGAAAAATAGCGTTCGCCTCTCTATCTTAGTTTTTTTCTCTATACAAAGAAACCAACCTCCGATTTACCATGTTAAACCAAAAAAACGGTTTTAACGGTTAATTGATATTCTCCAAAACAAGTTTTCCATTGGTGCGTAATATGCTTTTTACCACACTTAATACGTCCTTTAAATCGGCCGAAAAGCATCTAATTTTGCTGCGGGTTTAAATGAAAATAAATGGAATGAATGACAGTCGGCCCACGGTTATAAAGAAATATTATTTCCTTCTAATCTTTTGCAATAACGCTTTTCGCGCCTTAATGAACGCGGTGACAGAAATTATTAATTCAATCACCTGCGCTGTTGGCGTTACAACCTAGATCGCCATATTGGGCGTACCGAGCGGGTTCATTCATAGTTCATTGTAATTTTTTACACGAAGATCCATTTATTATTATTTTTATACATTAACCTGTGCTATTTATAGATATTTATATGAAGCTGAAATTTGGCACTTTTATACTTCGTAATATACGCCAAACACGTACACGCACATGCTGGCCGCCACATTGTTATATAACAACTTATTAACATGAAAAAAAAAATCGGTGGCTTTAAGTTGTGGCTTTAAATAGTTGTATATAACAGTGGACTTTGAAACGGAACCAAAATAGAAAGAATATTTTTTAAAGGCAGTTAATAAAATTGTACATAAGTGAAATCTTGTTAAATGGTCAATTAAATAAGTAAAATTCTTTACTTTAAAGAAATTTTTTATGCTTGGCAGATATGCTTAGTGGGTACCTTAAATAGAATAATTTTACTTAAACGTAGCTCAAATTTAATAACATGATAAGTATATATAATTTTTCTTAACTTGTTGCTTCTTGCGATAAAGAAAATGCATTTATGAATTTTCTTTGTGAAATTGGTTTTAAAATTACTTAAATTTTGTATTATTAATTATAATTAAAAACCAAGAAAAAGCTTATAAAATGAATTTCATGACTTAAATAAAAATTCAAAATCTTGCTTAATTTTTTTGTAATTTGGTTAAAAAAAAACGCTATTTAACATGGGGAATTTCGAAAAAACTAAGCAAATTATTTAGTTTTTTTTCACCAACGGAAATGTCTCGAAAGAGTAACTTCTAAAAAAATTACCAGCCAAGCAAAAAATTAAAGTAGTTCATTACACAATTTGAGTGGGCACCTTTACTTTCAGGGTGGGCCAGTGCCCGCCCTGTCGCCGCCGCTGTGGGAATACCAATAACTTTGACGAACATTGCTTAGCACCATAATAAATGGGTAACCCTGTAGGTATATCTAATTAATTAGGCAGTACTTTTTTTGCTTACAGTACAAGTGATATTACTGTTAGAGAAAGTTAGAACTATTACGTTTTTATTGCAAAAAAACCTAATAAATTTTGCATTTATGTAATTCGAACGACACAAGGTTCCTTGACACACTGCGCTTAATTAAAGTATATTAAGGTACAGCATGTGAGATTCACTGTGGAGTTTTTTTTTTTAATTTTGGGTATCATCTTCAAACAGGTAAAAAATTACGTTTTACCGAAAACGCTAACACTAATTTTATTTATTATTTCAAATATGAGTTATTGGAGGTTTCGGTCATAGCATAGACCTACCTATGACAATGCCAAATTACAGCTTTCCAGAACAAACGGTCTAAGTAAAAAAGGGCGGAACTCAGCGATTAAGTATTCCGTTTTTCCAAGTTTGGTACGGGACACTAAAAAACCCGTGTAATCTTGCCGTATAGCTCGTCGCAGACCGTCAATTTATTACCTGTCCAGGGGGATGGAATTTTACTATCTGCAAAGAACAAGGGTTCAATTTATGACTATGCTGTTAACTTGTCTATAACAGCGAAATTCTATGGCATTATGGCAAGATACATGTTAAATCTTTATTGCGCAAACATAATATGTTGGAAAACCAACAGATGCATCCTTGGAAAAATGTAAATTATAAATGTCCTTTTAATCGGAAAAACGTCGAGAACAGAGGAAAGTTTCCGGAAAATGAAGGGTTGCGAAACACAAGAAAAACTTCTCTTGTTTCTTAAACTGTCAGAGAAATACTGTTTCATGTTTATGCATGTAACATTTAGAGAATTTTAATTTTTCTTCTGTTGAAGTTACGTGACAAATGGCTTGATTAAGAATTTCTTAATTAAAGTCTTTTTAGAATAGCTAATAATTAACGTTGGTACAACGTCGGTGTTACAAGACGACATTAAAAAGTTTTCGGAATATATAGCAAACCCAAACTGTACTCGATTTTTAGCAGGGTTGTTTCGTGACTAGGGATGCTAAATTCACGTTGGACTCTATAGTTTTACTATAGTTTTGGGAAAAATCGCATTATTTTAATAATCGAGTACTTGGTACTCAAGTGATTTCAATAATCGAGAACACTCGACTCATTTTTCACTCGAATTACCTAAGATCGATTCTGAGTGATGATTTCGAGTGATGAATCCGAGTGACGATTCTTAAGTTATGATTGCGAGTGACATTTTCCAGTGATTATTAGTAAATGGGAATTTATTAATTTTATTAATATATGTAAGTCGCATAAAAATTAATACCAGTTACAAGTGATCGATTTTTCACTCATCTTATAACGCGAGTACTTGTGTCAATAATCGAGTACTCGAGTGATTTTTCATTCGAGTGATCCCAACGCTAAAAAAAACTACTTGTCTGAAAATGACGAAATTTTGAATGTGCGAATTAGACATTTTCCCTGCTAAAAACAGTATGTAGTTTGTGTTTACTGTATACAGGGTGACTATAATTGTTCGCAACCTAAGCTAACGAAACATGAATGAAATATGTGCCTCCCATCCATACTCTCAATTTTTCGTCGAAAATAAACTCCTTTAAAATCCGAACTAATCCCAGCAGGCGCTGCGTGGATTTATGGGGGGTGAAAGTGTATACAAATACTGTTCCACCCTTCGATTTCAAAAATGCCTTCTTTGTATTTCACATGCGTTCCGCGGATGATTCTAAAAACGGGTTTCCGAATAAATCTGGCGGATCTAAAATGGATTTTTTAATGTGTCGACTGTATTTTAAATGTAGTATCTACAGGGTGATAAAATTTATATAGACAAAGCACGTTAATGTTTGAAACGTCCCCTTTAAATCCATTAAACTTCTTGTTTTACTTGTCAATCTTCACCTAACCCCTTATTTTGTTCTCGTTTCTGAAAACCTGCATGTTCAAAAGTAATCGTCCATCAAAAAGCGCATAAAATTGTGTGTAACTAGATGACATATTTATTAAATTCAGCATGTTTTCTACAAGTTTTATAGCAGTGGAACACTTATTTTAAAAATCGTGCGGTTTTTGCCTTTTTAGTAGCTCGTTATTGCGTGGCTTGTTGAGGCGGAGTAGTACTTCACAACGCACAATTTTTTTTATCAAAATTCGGTGCATTGTTTTCTTTCATTCTGCGTGAATTAATACAAGACTAATTATACAAACGCACCCGGAGGAAAAAATTATTACCAATTATACCAAAAAATACTAGACTCCGTTAGTAAATAAGGAGAAAAAGATAACTAACATATTTTTTTATTAAAAATTAGAAAAAAGTGCTATATAGATATATGGTACCACTCTTTTGTATGAGATTTATTTTTCTGATATCTTTCATTTTGATGAATATCATTTCCATTTTGATAGCATCTACAGGCGTGCATGAAGGAATTTTTGTTCGAGTTTATCGTCGCATGTAACATACATTTTTTTTTATTCTCCCTATCACTGAACTTTTTTAAATACTTTAATTTGAAGATATTGAAAAATGCATCTCTCTTACGTTTGTTCAGTCGTCGCGTTTCTAATTTTGTGTGAGTTTTCGCTGACGTTTGATCCTTTATAGTTCTGAAAAAAAATGTCTCCTTCCTTCGTCACTAGACGCGTTTCGCCATATCATGGCTTATCAGTTGGGCTGAGCATCGACTAATAAAGGGAAACGGGCTACTGGTAAATAGATACACTTGTAACTATTGTGAGTCCATATTGTCTCCTACCCTCTTTTTACGGTATATTAACGACCTTCTAGTGAAAACCCAAAATCCAATTTATAGCTTTGCTGATGACAGCACACTTGTCTCATCTTTTACCTTGACTCCCTAAACATCCGTTGCCGACGCACATCTTCGCAGGCAGCATGAAGTATTGCGCCTCAACAATGACCTGGAAGAAATTTTGGCTTGGGGTGAAAGTAACCAAGTCGAATTTAATGCTAAGAAAACCCAGGCAGCAGTCTTCTCCAAAAAGGTTAACATTGCAGAACCGGATATAGTCATGGCAGGACACGCAATTCCCCTGGCACCGTCTATTAATTTGCTAGGGGTCAATCTGGGAGGTAATATGTCTTGGCATGATCACGTTGCCGCAATTGCCAGGGCAGCTGCACAGAAACTTGGTGTACTTTTCCGCACCAAAAGGTTGTACACACCTCATCAACTTTTGACACTCTACAAAGCCCAGATTCGACCATCATTAGAATATTGCTCTCATGTCTGGAGCTCTGCACCCAAGCACACCCTTCGGCTGCTGGATTCCATTCAAAGGAGAGCCGTTCGTCTGATCGGCGACCCCGAGCTGACCAGGACTCTCGATAGCCTGGAGCATCGAAGACAGGTTGGTGATTTGGCTCTCTTTTACAGATATTTCCATGGCAGGTGTTCGACTGACATTGCCCACTTGATTCCACCTAGAGCAATGCAAAACAGAAATACACGGCGAACCGCTGCTGCTCATCCATATGTTGTTCAGCTTAGTACTCCTCGAACTTCATTGTTCAAGAATTCTTTCATCTGGAGAACGTCATCATTGTGGAATGATCTTCCTGAGGTCGTGTTTCCCAATGAATACAATCTTCAACGTTTCAAGACCAACGTTAATCGCTTTTTTCGCACTCGCACCGCTCTCAGAGCGCCTTAAGGGATTTTTCCTACAGTGCAGGTGTTTTATCATAAAAAAAAAAAATGCCTTTACAAGTGATCTACTAACATTTTATTTATTTTTATAAGCTTTGTTAGGGCTGCAGGTATGCCTTCGAAGTATCTATGAACAACACTAGATGTCACTACTCGCAACATCTAACTGTTGAGTTTAAGAGCATTCGTTCTCTTGTCCCGTATTCTGACCATGTTTATTCATGGATTTTTAAGAACTCTACAGGTGTTGGGGAGTGTCCTGAAGTTATTTTTATTAAAAAAAATAATTTCCAATATTTTTTACAATACAATGAACTTTTTTTTATATTTTTTTTTTCACACCCACATACTTAAATATTTTCCACTTTGAAAAAAAACTTAATAATTTGCTAAACAGCCAGACAGGACTCTACTAACAAAGCAATTTTTTACTTATCCCTAATAATTAATTATTTTACAATATAAAGGGTCTCTTTGAAAAGGGGATCAAAAGATTTATACTTCCCGTTAACCCTAAGCCATATAAACCACTTGTAAACAGTTTTTGATTTTAATTATAGGGATACGTTCATTTTACGACTATTTAAGCGTAGTTCGGGGATAAGGGATTAAAGTTGGTCAGTTATTCGCCCCCGATCGAAATCCGTTTATTTGAAACTGTTTTCGTAAGTATTTATTTAGGTTTTACCCAATCAAGTAAAAAAAATAATCACGACACAAACTGGTTAATGCTAATCAGCTTAAACTGCAACGGTGCACTTTTAATGTTTCTAAATATAGCAGTATCAGTGTTATCCAGCAATACTTGTTTTAAGAGTGGGTACCCGAAGAATCTTGTGTAGGTACTAGAGGGGTAATAATATTTGTCATTTAATTCTATTGGAAAAACTCTAGTTTTTTCTGCAGTCCTCTGATGTCAGATTTGGTTTCTATACGGAAAATTCTATAAACTGGTAATATGCCCAACGCTTTTCCAGAATTTACTGTTTTGTCCGGTTGAAATTAAAGAGATAAACCTCATTGTCCTCAATTTCTAATGTTTAAAGAATAAATTCAAATTTTTTTTAAATCTCTGGGCACGAATAACGAAAGGGCTCAAAATGCACTGGAAAAATTGTAATAATGCAAAATTTCCCCGATTATCATATTTGAAAAAAAAATCAACCCAAACGTCAACATAGAAATATGTACATATAATATTCCATTATAAATGGTTTCATGTAATATGTTGTAGACCGATATTTTCCATATTGTATAACTTTCTCAATAACCAATAGATAATAGATATGAATGTATTATGTTCGGGTCTGTTCTGTTATAACAAATTCTCGCATAATTTTGGTTTTCGAGAATGGAATCACAATTTTTATATACAAATCATTGTGTTCAATATGATCCAACATTAATTTAGCTAGTTCTTCGTGCCGACAAGCCCCAAAAATGCCGATTATCATAACAACCTTCATAAGTAAATATGTTTCATCATCTGCAGTACTAAGAAACTTACATACGTCTTCCTTTGTGAAAACTTTGGACTTTTTGGGCTTGTAACCCTCTGAACTTCTTTTCAAAAATGCGATTAGTTGAGAAAATCTGCTTATATCTTGATTTTTCTTGGCTGAAATCATAGTTCTGGGATAGAAGTTTACTAAATGCTGCATATTAAAATAATTTTAAAGTAGATAAATCACATTTCCATATCAATTATTGATGTTTACTTGTTCTTATAGTCCCATTTATTAAAAACAAATACCTCTTAGACGTATTTATTTACTTAAACTACCCCGATACGCCATTGTTTATCTCAGACGTATATCTGGATGCTTATTTAGTTGCTTATTCACATTTTTGTAATAAACATGTTGCGTTGCTTCTAAAACCTATGAAATTATCACGAATATAGACTATTCATTGTGATCCGTAGTCGTTAAAAATACATTTAGGGTATCTTTAAACTAAAACCCGGAGCCTGACATCGATGACGTAATTTAAATGGACACGGATACCACCCCCCAAGTATTTTTTGTTTACTTATGCCTTTGCAGAGTTTGACTCTTTGTCTGGAGTTGCCGTTTTGTGATATATAACAATATTTTTGTTTGTCATTTGAAAGTTTCAAATCGTCTTGGCAGTATTTTTCACGATATTTCTTTTGTAAAATTGAAATTTGGCCACCATCAATCTCTGGGGCTACTAGTTGTTCATCGTTGGAAAAAACCTAATTTTTTTCAATCCCTTACAAAGACTAAGGGTCCGTAAAAATATTTTGAAACGCCCACAATTTTTCTTAAGGGAGTTTTTTTAACTCCAACGATGGGCAACTCCGCAGAGATTAATGGTGGCCAGTTCTTAAATTTTTATTTTAATACAGAAATATCTGAGACACCCTTAACCGCCGCACATTTTAAAATGAGATAAGTTTGAAATGGTAAATTTTTGTACTATACTGCCACTATACTTTTGAGGCACAAGTTATATCTTCCAATTAAACAGTTTCTAATTCCATCTGTCACATTCTAAACCGTTCCCATTTAGCCGTTTCCCGCATTATGTCGTAAAACAGCGCGTTTTAGGGCCTTAAAATACATTGTTAAAACCCTTTAAAATGGCTTTTACTTGACATTTCGCGTTTAGAAACCTTTTTACAGGAATTTATTATATAAAATTTTATATTATGTTCATATACGGAAAAGTTGTATTTTTATTTTCATATTTTGATATAAGTTTGTATAATTCAACATAGAGGTATTATTTTTTTATAAAAACGGATCCCAATTTAAAATTAAAATGTACTTCTGATAATAATCTACCAAAAACTACTATAGTCTGACGCACGGTTCTAGAGCTACAATGCCTGATAAGGCAGGGAGACCTAACTCGAATCAAAAATTACGTCAGAAGCTGTGATGTGCATCCAGACAGTAATTGTATGGACTTTACCTTATTTTAAGGGGAATTGCCGTTATCTCCCTGCCTTATCAGGCATTGTAGCTCTAGAACCGTGCGTCAGGCAATAACTATTGTGCTGTTATTGTTAGTATTTTGTCCCCTTCTTTTCGACGTTACTATATTAAATAAAATCGTGCTCCTTCCTAGACTTTTCTCTGACTGCGCCACTGGATTTTTCATTAAATTAAGTAAATTTTCGGTAAATTGCTTTAAACAAAAAGTTCTCTCATTATGAATTCGGCAAGGTATAAAACCTTACAAAGTGCTTGAACAGTCTAAATTTCAGTTTAAACACTCTGCTTTTCCGAACCAAATTGTAGGGAGTCTGAATTTGCAAGTTTGTTAAATGAAATTTTCTAGCCCGGTGGGATAAATTCATCAATATTGATTAAAACAAGTCCTTTGGTACATCTGCGTCTCGTAAAAGTGGATAATTTGACAATGACTAAAAAACGTTTTTCCAAATGTCGCTCAAGGTTTCGCTAAATTTTGATTTTCAAACTTTTTTTTTGGGTTGGTCATTTGCACTTTTAAATTTTCAACATTTTCATTACTGTTTTTTTTTTTACTTTATGCGCTCTTTGAATTCACCCTGTTTGTCAAATCCTCCTGTGCTTCTGTCTTAATCTTTTCAGCAGCGTTTTTCCCCTGGTTACAACACCATCCGACAGACATTACTGTCAATAAAACCGTTGTTTCGAGAAGTGTTATGGGGTAACATAAGGGTATTTTTATCTTTTCTTTCCCTAATGTGCTAAACCGAATGCATTGGATTTTTGCTTACTGGCAAGAGGGAACGTAAATGACTGATGTTTAATCAAAGTCCAGAGGGACAGAAGCACTTTCCTCCCACCCGCCTCGACCTACCGTTATATATATTCCTTGAGTTCCCCGAACTTTTAAAAACTAGTCTTGAAACGTTTTTAAAAAATTCAATACGATAATGTTTCATTATAATATGCTATTTAGAGCTGTCAAAAGGCACGTGGCTCTAAATAAATATTTATTGTCATACATTAAAATAACACGTGTCAGACGTATAGCAGCTTCTTAAACCACAATACACTCTTATAAAAATTAAATTTTCTATATCATATTTCTGATAGAGCTCAACTAAACTGTAAATGTATATTTTTATTTAATGGGAAGGATCCTATATAACTTCATATATAATTATGTTTGGTAAGCTTTAAATATAGACGAATTTTTGAGAAAAAGGACTAACAGTCGAACACATTTTGGTGCATACCTAAACAGCCTCTAATACATCAATTATACAAGCTTATGTCATTTTCATTTCAGTTCCGCCATACCCACTTAAGTATGCTACACAACCCCAAGATCGTTAGAAAGGTCGTATTACTCACCCCCCTAATTTTTTTCGTAGGGGTGCAATAAGTCTAATGTAATATATTTTGTCGGATCACCCTAAGAGAGGGAGGCAGTTATCAAATTAGAGATACTTGTCCGTTTTGTTCTGACAGAATTGATGATTGATGAAAATATAGTGTACTTCAATGGAATTAATATATTTTTTCTTAATGGTGGTTGACCCATACTTATTTCTGGTTTTCTATGGTCCCTGTACAAAAGAAAAAAAAGACGTGATTTGTTAATTAAAAAAATGACGACCTGATGAAAAGTAATTTGATAAAACAATCACCAGAAACGATGTTAAATTCCTCAGAAAACACATTTTCTTGTTTTTCCTCTTGAAACAAATTTGGGAAAGACAAATGCCCAACGAAGTGTAGATAATGGTAAAAGAAAATGGAGGGGAATTTATTTTTTTGCTCGCGAACTTTTTTTCAAATGAAAGACTAAAAGTAAATGACCTGTAAGCAAAGGT
Organism: Polydrusus cervinus; assembly: GCA_935413205.1. Lineage (NCBI taxonomy): Eukaryota > Metazoa > Arthropoda > Insecta > Coleoptera > Curculionidae > Polydrusus > Polydrusus cervinus. Next base: position 43,379,186 of record OW284518.1, read on the forward strand.
AGGTAATTTCTGATAAGGACAAGGAAAGGGGCTAAAAGGGTCTTCAGGGCCTTGACGTTTCCTTGGTGATTGATTCGAAAATTTTGCTGAAATGTATGTGTGTTTACGACGTCTCCCTTAGACTAATCGATAGAAAATTAGGTTACTTTATTATTATCTTATGTCCTAATGTTAAGTCAGAAGTGTACATTAGTCAAGACGTGTGAATTCCGTCATTATATAGCGTAGGCGAAGATTGAATAACATGGGCGCACATAGAGTAAATTTCCGAGGGGCAGCCAGCAAAAAAAAAACCGTAAAACGTCTTATCCTATAAGTGACTTCTTAAACTTCTTTTGTCAAAAGTGATTTAAAAAAAACCGTCACCGCCGTTTAAAAAATTTCTAATCTTGTCAAAAAAAGTAACTTCTACAAAAAAAAATCACCATTTTAAAAACTGCTCCTCCCTACGCCCTTGCCCCCTGGACCTGGGGGATCGTACCTCCCCTAGGATGTTCACACTTAAAAAAAAAATGTTTTTTTTTTCAGAATACCTACACAAACGCTGACAAACTCCTGGCGGCTGCCGAAGAGCTCGCCCACACCGGCGAGTGCGACCCGGACGAGATTTATAGCGTTGCCAGAGAGCTGGAGGCCCACGTTGCCAGTTTTGCCGCCCGAGTCGAACAGAGAAGGAGGCGGCTAGACCTGGCTGTCCTTTTCTACACCAGGGAGAAAGAGCTGGCGAGCTGGGCCGATGAGCTAAGGCAGGAGTTGCAGCAGGAGGAGAACGCCGCGGAGGGATTAGAGACTGTAGAGAGGTATGGCAGTAACTTTTGACTTAACGGTTTTTTTACCAAATGTCCCTTTCTTTTAGGCTCTTGGAACAGACTGATCAACACCGAGTCCAGAGCTTGGAGGCGTGTGCATCCACCATCGCACAGGGAGACGCGTTATTGCAAGAGTTAAGGTAAACAAAATTATTATTGCTACTGGCTGAAAATGAAATTCTGTTTGTATCCGAACCATTTTAACTGTTTAACAGGTTTAGCTGATTTCATAAATATCCTTTTTCTCCCTTTATCACACAATACAGGCGTTATCCGGTGGAAAATCAAAATAAAGTCATTCGCGCTCTTGTCCAATCTCGGACCGTCATCAATCATGTTTCTTGTCATTTGTGTTGGCAGCTCGGCACCGTAGAAGCGCGCAAACCATAACGGAAAAGTGCACAGTCATTTGGCAAATGCGACAGGATCGCAAAATCCTGAGCATTTTTGTGGTAGTTTTTACAATCATTAGGGGAAGTCATGATTTGATGTTATTATTTTTTTTTAATAATCTATATTAGGTTCCAAAACGAGTCACACTGTAAAAAGTCAGAGCCTAGATGAAGATCGAAAAAAACTTTTCTTAAAAAGGGGCGATGTTATCGATTCGAACTTTTTTTTATGTTTGTTCGTACGAAATTTTTTTTCGTTTAATCGATTTTGATCATTCTTTTTACTAGTGGTAGAGTGAGGTCACGAGGTGGTCCCAATGCAAGGAAATAAAAAAAAGGACAGGGGAGGGTAAGAAAAGGTAAAACTGTAGCGACGAAAACGGAAGATTTATTTTTTAATGACATTTTTATAAAACAAATAACGACTAATTATTTATTAATCGTATATAATTCAACGTCTAAAATGTGTAACATCTACAAAATACGTATCTTCAAATCTTCTCTGCGGGCAATGGAACACCCCAACAAAGAAGCAGACACAGAGACGAAAAAATGACAGCCCACGCTATTTAATTCTGCTAGTATTGTGTTTTTTAATCTCTTCTTTTTTGGGGTTGTGTCATGCAACAAGATTTTATTTTTTTCTAAAGATTCTCTTCGGTATCCACAATAGGAAATTTTACAAAACATGTTGTAAATACTACTAGTAGGTGATTTACTTAAATTTATATCTTGAAAACCACATAGAGCTGTAGTAAAAATAAAAATACACATATTAATTTAAACCATACTGTAGATTTTTGAAATATTTAGGTCATAAGTAAGTATAATCATCAAAATTGAATTGCAAGTCTCTACGGCAAACGGTTTTTGAACAAAGGGGCCGTGATAGACAGACACTAAAGTGGTTCCATAAGTAACAAACCTTCGAAGTACCACTCCCAAGACGAGTTCTAATGACCGCGGGCCCTGCAGTACTACTCTGAGTCACTGAATTATTTTATGCCGTTTTCGGACATACCGAACTCTTATTTTTATTTTAGCGTCTGAATTTAGAATACTTTCTTCAAGGACAGAAACTTACTACCAAAAAAAGGTCACCTGCAATTATTGTTATGTTTTCATACATAAACTTCTTTACGTACCTATTTATTTATCGGCGTTATTATATCGCCGTCCTCGTCTAGCTATTGTTGCAAAATCGCTGTAAAATAATATGTGGGGATAAAAAGTTAATATTCAAATTATTCAAAATATACCGCATAAAACCTTTTATTACGAGACTATATTGAACATTAGCCATTCAGTTCGCGATAGCTGAAATTTCGCACGTGGTGCCATAAAAAATAGAACCCAGTTCCTTTAATGTTACGTAACGGTCACGTATTCTTTTAACCATAATTTTATTGTAAATAAAAACAATGGTGAAAATTGCCATGAGATGGATTAATTGATTTTAACGCAGTTCTTAACATCGTTTTCTGTAATTGGCGAGATTATATTGTATTAGAACATGCTGTTTTTCTTTATTAGCCTGTAGTGGATATCATTGACCCTGTTAAGAATCAGCAATAAAACACCATTAATAGCAATAATACAATTATTGCATCTTTTCTTAGAAAAAAGTTATTAGAATTTATATGTATCTTTAAAACTGATGCCAAACAATTTTTTTAGTAATAAGTACTGATGTTAAATCATAAACTTTATTTTATTCTTAATTCAAGAAAAAAAAAATTTTCAAAAATATCTCTTTTCGTTCGTCAACAAAATTACAGCCATGGACTCATGCGTTGAAGATTCCCCTTTCGAGAAAAAAAGTACTGCTGCTTTTATGGTCGTTAAATTATCAAAAGTAACTGCTCGGGTTCCGTGGATATACAACAAGAGCTACAATGAATTTATAAAATAATAAGTAGGAAAATCTATCCGAAACTAAAAACAAAAATACATTTTTCCCGTGAATATTATCTTGCACATGACAAGTGACAGACGGCAGATATTTATAGGAATAACCGGGACGGGAGTGGTTTCCGGGGAAAAATATACTTAAACCGCTTTACAAAGTGACAGGAACGAATGTTGGGGTTTATTTTTCTGGATGAGATAAATTGCCAGATAAGGGTTGATATAAATAACACATCAATAGATAAAAATTTGACAAACTTCTGTCCTAAAATTAACAGCAAATCGATCCCTCCAGTTTACGGCTTTGAAAACGTCCAGTCCCTAACAATTAGTTTAAATCTATAAGAATAGACTCCGAGCATTAAAAAATGCTACAACTAAAAAGAAAACAAAAATTGATAGTTAAGCTTAGGCTAATTTAAATAAAGTTTAGTTAAGCCAGGTATGTCAAACTAGGTTTACCTAAACTGTGTCTATTTATGAGGTTTAGCTAAATCTAATAACCTTAACTAAAGCATTAAACCACTACACTACTCAACCAAATTAGAAAATATTTGATGTTTTTACTAGAGTTTAGTTAAACCAGGTTCAAGTAAACCCAATTTAAACCAGGTTCAGTTAAACCCAGTTTAGGTAAACGGAGGTTTAGTTAAACCGAGTTTAGTTAAACCGAGTTTAGTTAAACCGAGTTTAGTTAAACCTAGTTTAGTTAAACCGAGTTTAGTTAAACCGAGTTTAGTTAAACCGAGTTTAGTTAAACCGAGTTTAGTTAAACCGAGTTTAGTTAAACCGAGTTTAGTTAAACCTAGTTTAGTTAAACCTAGTTTAGTTAAACCAAGATTAGTTAAACTGAGTTTAGTTAAACCAAGATTAGTTAAACGGGGGTTAATTAAACGGGGTTTAGTTAAATGAGGTTTAATAAACGGGGTTTAGTTAAATGAGGTTTAATAAACGGGTTTATAACTACTTTTTAAACACCAGACTACAATAATATAATAATAATTTGTGGTGCATAAGTTTTAGTTTAACCAGGTTTAGCCAAACTAGGACCCCTGTCTGGGGCTGGGAAAATAAGCTACCTACAATAATTATTACAGAATAATATACATGGCGAGTGGTGTTAGCTAAAAATTAACTGGTTAATCAAACGTCGTTTTTTTCTAACCACGGTTGAAATCGCTTAGTTTCATATATTGTTTGGTTATCTTAGTCTCTATTGGAGTCTTGGCGCTGGAAAATGTGGTGCCCCTTTCAGATTTGGCGCTACAAGCCTAGGCTTGTTCGGCTTGTACTATAATCCGCCTCTGTCTGTCAAATAAGGAAGAGAGCATTTACATATTTCTTATATTTTTAATTGTGATTTCGTTTTACTTCATTCTAATTAGGGCTAACACAGACGATTTTCTGATCATTGTATTTCAATGTAATTGTTAAACCATATAAATTGATTTAAATCTGCTTTCTCAATAAATGAATGATGTAATAAAGATTATTAACGCTTACTCAAATAAAACAAATAAGTTACAGGTAAATTATTTTATGCAGTTCTGACAACTTTACCTTATTTTTTTTAAAATTTATTATGACAACGTATCGTTAATGCAAATTACGTGATTTTTTTTATTCCAGATCGATAGGAGAAATGGACACGACCGGTTCAGTCAGCGCAGTAGAATCAGCTCTAGATCGACTGGCCAAGCAACGGAACGACCTGGAAGAACTATGGGCCGCCAGAAAACTGAGACTGGATCTGTGCTTGAGACTGAGACTATTTGAAAGAGACGCGTTAGAAGTCTCGTCTCAACTAGAAATGTGGAGTGAAGAATTACAGCACAGTGAACTGACTAGAGATATAGCAAAGGCTGAACAGTTTTTAAGGTATCTCAAAAGACGTTTTTGCTAAACAGAACTTTTTTTGTTAGTGCGTTTAGGGAACTAAAAAGGCACTTTTAATCTGTCCAGTTCTAGAAGTACATTAATTACTAACTTAAGTCCCTTAGTGGTATTGTACTATTTATAATTTTAAAAGATTAAAACTGTTTTTTTTATGGAATCAAAAAAATTATAGAAAACATTCAACTAAAATTATTTGATACAAAACATGTTTGTTACAGATTACACAACGAAAGCGTGTCCCAAATGCAAAATACGACCTACCAAGTTCTCCAGCAAGGCCAAGAGTTGGTCCAAGTGTTCGAAAATTCGGGTATCTGCGTCATGGCGGATGCCCAATACAACGCCCAAACCAGGGTGCAAGTGCTGCTAGAATTTTTGCATGACAGAGAAATGGATTTGGAAGACTTGGCCGAGGTAAGTTGAAGCAGATCTTCGGAATGTTAAAAAAATGCAAGTTAAAAGGCTACAGAACATTTTTTACAAGGTATTGTGTGGTAGATATTTTAGATTTTTTACACCGGCAATGTAGATCATTTCCAACCATTGACTTTATTGGATGCCTACCAAACCATAGCAAGAATAATAGCGGTATTATAATTAATTTTGACCCAAAAAATGTCTGAAATGGAGAGTTTTTGATTTTCCACTAGCTATAATAATGTTTCTTTGTTCGTAGGTTAAACGGGTAAAGTTAGAACAGTGTATCCAACTGGGACAGTTTCAAAATGACGCAAATCAAGTGATCAGTTGGATCAGAAATGGAGAATCAATGCTAATGGCCAGCTTTACCATCCCCAACAGTTTGGCAGATGCCGAATTGCTTAAAAAAGAACATGAACAATTCCAGGTAGGTTTAAAATTATCCCCCCCACTTAATACTTTATGAATTATTGATAGAAATAGTTCAATTCTTACTCGAGAAGTCCCATTATGGGCCCCAAACTTACCCTTGTGGAACACCATTTAATTTTCTGTAAAACAATCATTATACATATTGCAGGTGGCAATTGAAAAAACGCACACGTCAGCTGTTCAAGTAAAATACAGAGCGGACGCGCTCATAAATGGAAATCACTACGATCCTCAAAGTATTAGGGACATTTCCGAAGAGGTTACCAAAAGGTGGCAGCAGTTGGTGACGTGCGCCGAAGAGAGACACAAACTGGTTACGGCTAGTTTAAATTTTTACAAGACCGCTGAGCAGGTCTGTTCCGTTTTGGACAGCCTCGAACGGGAATATAGGTAAAAATTGTTGTCTTTCTGTATATTCATTTTGCAAGGTATTTATACTGGGTCTCCTAAAAGTCCCGCATAAAATTAATATCAATTAAAGGAAAAAGATCTAGGAAAAACGCTCGGAACCGTAAATTTTTATTTTTAATTGCGCATTTTTTTGACATAAAAAAATATTATCCATGGTGTCTCATAGAACTGTCGTCACGTCTTTGATATTTTTTTTTAATGGATTTAATGGATGGAATTATTAATTGTATTATTTTCTGATTCCCCACAAAATTCTACGCTTATGTAGTAAATGTCACGTGTCTAAATTCAATAGTTTTTGAGATATTGTCGTTTAAAATATGGCATTTTTTGACTTTGACAGGCTGTAACATTGGAACGGTTCATCTTAGAGAAAAATGGTTTTCACCTCTATCTTAGTTTTTTATTCTCTGTCCAAAGAAACCAACCTCCGATTTACCATGTTAAACCGTTAAAACCGTTTTTTTGTTTAACATGGTAAATCGGAGGTTGGTTTCTTTGGATAGAGAATAAAAAACTAATATAGGGAGGTGAAAACCATTTTTCTCTAAGATGAACCGTTCCAATGTTACAGCCTGTCAAAGTCAAAAAATGCCATATTTTAAACGTCAATATCTCAAAAACTGTTGAATTTAGACACATGACATTTACAATATAACAAATTGTCAAAGACGTGACGACAGTTCTATGAGACACCCTGTACAATTTTTTTTATGTCAAAAAATGTATAATTAAAAATAAAGATTTACGGGTCCGAGCGTTTTTCCTAGATCTTTTTCCTTTAATTGATATTAATTTTATGCGGGACTTTTGGGAGACCCAGTAGTACTGACTTTAAGTGTGAATTATATTTTAAGGCGGGACGAAGACTGGTGTTCTACAGGCACACCAAACGCCGATAAGGCGACAGCGATATCTCAGCTGATCAACAAGCACCAAGAACAGAAAGAAGCTTTTTTGAAGGCCTGTACTTTGGCACGACGAACAGCGGAAACTTTTTTGAAATATACCACGAGGAGTCTGCAATTTTACAATTTTCCAAATACGACCACCAATCACGAGTCTCGGGTGAAAGGGATTTTGGAGAAACTGCTCAGTCAGGAAAATAAGGTATTATATTAATATGAATAATAAATATGGAATTGCTTTTGCCGTTTTTTTTTCAAAGAACCTGTTTGACGTATAGAATTGAAAGTTGGAATAGTTTTATAGTCGCCCAAACAGTGGTAAAAATGTGTTTTCCTACGACCACCTATAAAAATGAGAAAAAAGCAGGTTAATTCGGCTAGAAAGCGCCATATATAACACACGCGTGTTGAAAAAAAATATTGCAACACCAGTGTTGAAATATCAATAAATAGTAAGTATATTTAATTTAAACATATGATGCCAATTTGACAGACAACCCCGATTTATTAAAAAGAACAAATTTTAGAAAGCAGTAATTGTAAAGTGTTTAACTTATTTATCATGTATTTGTCGAGTGATTCAGAATTAGAGTGTGAAAATATTCCATCTGAAATTATAAAAAATGTTAATAATATACTGGAAAATCTATTACCAGAAAAAAAAATCGCACTGAAGAGAATGTCATGTATTAAACAACAAATCTTTATCGGTAGCCATAGCGTAGAAAATAGGGCTCTAGCCTACAGATTGCAAGGTCACAGGTTCAAATCCCGTCAGGAGTATTTTACTTTTTTTATAAAAACATTAAATAATTTATAGAATTATTTTGAATTGAAATCTTCCTTGTTGGGTGATTTTTTAAAATTTATATTTAATGCATCTTTCCTTGATTAAATTTGAAATTTTTCATTCTGGTTAATCTAGTAAGTAGTCGATCCAGGATTAGTTCTTTCTATGATATATAAAATATGAAAAAATTAAAAAGTTAAACTACAAATAAAGGAAAAGCCTATTGACAAACTATAAAACCAGATATTAATTGGAACATAATCCTAAGTATGCTAATTTCAACACCAGTTGATATATTTTTTTCAACACTAGTGTTGTTATATTTTTTTCAACACTAGTGTTGTTATACTTTTTTCGACACTAGTGTTGAAATATTTGTTCACAAATCAAAGGCTTTTTTAATAATTTGTGGTCGTAGGAAATATAGTGTACATTATTTGTGTGAAAGTGATTATTCTAAAACTCCGCAATCGGCTGACGCCTCGTGCTAAATATCTCCTCGTTTGAAAAGTATCACTTTCATCACTTGTTATGTAATATACTATCGTTATTTTAGGTTTTGGAGCATTGGACCCAAAGGAAAAAACGGCTGGACCAGTGTCAACAATTTGTACTTTTTGAGAGATCGGCCAAACAAGCCATCGAGTGGATTCATGATACTGGAGAGTGTTATCTTACAACTCATGCCACAAACTTAGGTAAGAATATGAAACGTTTTCTCGAAGGCAAAAGGACCAAATTTTAATGTAAATACATATAATTTGTACTGTAATGTAGAATCTGTAACTTTATTTTTAGGAAACAACATCGAAGAAACGGAGAGTCTACTTCGCGAACACAACGAATTCAAGGGAACCGCCAAAGAAACCCGGGAACGAGTGAAACTGTTGATTCAACTGGCGGACAGTTTGGTGGAGAAGGGCCACGCCCATGCCAGCGCTATCAAGCAATGGGTGGCGGCGGTGGACAACCGGTATAAGGATTTCAGTTCGAGGATGGAGCAATATCGACAACAATTGGAGGAGACTCTCGGTAAGGGTTTTACATTGCATACGGGAAAACTGGATCTTTTTCTGCTCCTCCGATGCCACATTCGGTTTCTAGGGTAAATTCTAAACCGATTATAACGGTTTCAGCGTTTTTTGAGTCAATTTTTACGATTTTTTCGGAGGCAAGAAAAAATTGTGAAAAAAATATTTTTTTGGAAAATACTACTGTAATCTCTTCAATTTTCACTGACTGCAAGTATTTCTATATTCAAAATTATTTCTCAGGTATTCAAGAAGAAGAATCGGAGAAAAAAGAGCTTTCGTTCGACCGAAACTCCGATCCGAGCCTCGAAGCCAAAATCAAAGAGGCCACCGCCAAAGAACTGAACGAAGAAAAACGACGATCGGCGAGAAGGAAAGAGTTTATCATGGCCGAACTATTGCAGACCGAGAGAACGTACGTCAAGGACTTGGAGACGTGTATCAAATGTTTTTTGCAGGAGACGAAGAGTAATAATGGAGTACCGTCACCTTTACAGGTACCTACAACTATATACCTAACTACTGTAATATATTATTAGAAGCATCATCTAGCAACTTTCCTTTTTTTTTAATTATGTTAGTAAATCAATAATAATCGTCCATTTTCGTTCCTTCAATTTTAACTTCCTTTCAGGGCAAGGAAGAAATCATCTTCGGCAACATGGAGGAAATCTATAATTTTCACAACTCCATCTTCCTTAGAGAACTGGAAAAATACGAAACGATGCCTGAAGATGTCGGTCATTGTTTCGTAACGTGGGCCGTCAAATTCGACATGTATGTGCACTACTGCAAAAATAAACCTGAAAGCAATTCTCTCCTGGTACAGCATGGAGGGACGTATTATGAAGAATTGCAAAAAAAGCATAAGGTATCTACCGTTAAAACAGGTTTTTTTGTTTAACATGGTAAATCGGACGGTGGTTTCTTTGGATAGAGAATAAAAAACTAAGATAGGAAGGTGAAAACCATTTTTCTCTAAGATAAACCGTTCCAATGTTACAGCCTGTCAAAGTCAAAAAATGCTATATTTTAATCGTCAATATCTCAAAAACTATTAAATTTAGACACATGACATATACAATATAAGCGTAGAATTTTGTGGGGAATCAGAAAATAATACAATATATAGGGTGTTCCATTAAAAAAAATTGTCAAAGACGTGACGACAGTTCTTAGAGACACCCTGTATAATATTTTTTTATGTCAAAAAATGCACAATTAAAAATAAAAATTTACGATTCCGAGCGTTTTTCCTAGATCGTTTTCCTTTAATTGATATTAATTTTATGCGGGACTTTTGGGAGACCCAGTCTATAACATATTGGTAAATAAAATGCCGTAGATTTTTTTTAAAGAAAATATTAGAACCAAACGGAAAAATTGAGGACACGACCGAACGTTTTTTTAACGAACTTTTAAATTTTACTCTTGGTTGGTTGGTTGGTAGAGTTTTTAGTGGTAACTCTGTATAATTTTTTCAGGTTGAACACCCAATAGCAGCCTACCTGATCAAGCCCGTCCAAAGAATAACCAAGTACCAGCTCCTGCTCAAAGACCTCCAGAGCTGCTGCAACGAGGGACAAGGGGAGATCAAAGATGGCTTAGAAGTAATGTTAAATGTTCCTAAGAAGGCCAATGACGCTATGCATTTGTCTTTGCTGGAAGGATGTGATATTTCAAGTGATAAATTAGGTAAGTCTTTTAACAAAAAGGTCAAAGATCAGTGCTTTTCTCTGCTCTGAAACGTGGAATTTTGCGAATTTCTAATCGGTTCGTTAGAAAATTAGACCACAAATTACGTAGTTTATTATTTTTACACACATTTATCCTAGTTCAAAACACACTTTAACACAAAAAGGGTTTAAATAGAAATTGTTATTTTAGGCGAGGTCGTTCTTCAGGATGCCTTTCAAGTATGGGACCCAAAACAGTTAATAAGGAAAGGAAGAGATAGACATATATTTTTATTCGAATTATATTTATTGTTTACCAAAGAAGTGAAAGACTCGGCAGGAAAAGTCAAATACATTTACAAGAATAAACTTATGGTAAGTGAGGGCATGGACAACGAACAGGCTTATCTAGAAGGGGAACCAGGTTATAGCTGTAGTACCATAATTTCTTATTTTGGATTAAAAAAAAGTGTTTTTAACTCATTCTAGACCTCAGAACTGGGCGTAACCGAACACATGGAGGGGGACGAATGTAAATTCGCAGTCTGGACCGGACGAGCCCCGATTTCAGACTATAGAATCGTCCTCAGGGCGTCCAGCTTGGAAACTAAGCAGCTGTGGGTTAAGAAACTGCGGGAGGTCATCCAGGAGACGTATTTCAGTGGAGCGTTGCCGCTGACCTTGCCGAAGAGTCCCGCGAAGTTAAAAACTCACAGTCAAAGATCGAGCAGGTACAGTACAGTTTAAACGTGCACTTTTTTATTGGATATTGTGGTACCTTTTTTAGAGTAAAAATATCACCAGAAATATATCCCACAGGTCACAGGTAATTTTTTAATTTTTTTTTTCCAGGGATATGGAAGAGTGCAATTCCCTGGATGAAAGTGTGGAAAATCTGGACCGCAATTCCCTGGCTTCTTTCGGATCTGGTAATACTACAGATTCTGATAAGGTAAGTAAGCTTGATAATGTTTTATAAATATCTAAGTATATATTTGCATTTAATGTTATTAACAACCTCAGCCATCTAGTGTGTTGGTGGCTGAAGATACAAATACTGCTAAAAATCAATATTAGGCTACCGCCATCTATGTTGAAGTTTCAAAAGGTCAGAGTGCACGTTTCCTATATTGTCATAGATTTTCTGACTAGGGCCACACATAATAATATATAAGATAAGGTTTATATTTTTGGAAATTATAGTGTTTTTTTTTGGGGCTACAACCTAACTCTGTCGATGTTTTCTTTTTTAAATATGGCATGTTTCTGTTTTTCTTCTTCCTTTCCTTGCCGGATAATCCCCCAGAAAAAAAAATCACTCCCCGGTTTATACGGAAAATTCTACATTAATATAAACAAGCTTTTTCAAGCCCTTTATTACTACTTTGGCCTGTCCTCTGTGTTTACTCAAATCTTCTATGGTAATTTAAGTGTCTGTATAACAAATAAAATATTGGTCTCGACTCTAAATTTTTTTTTCGCCGTCGCGTCGTGGTAAAAACGACCTAGCAGGAAAAAAATAACGATAGAGAACTCTGGTCTTCTTAGATCGATGATTAAACTATATTCTCCGCTAAACTATAATTATTATTTCTCAATAACCCGTTAAAAAATGTAAAACTTTCCGAATGCCTTAAAAAAATTACACCATAATATATGATGTTCAACTTGGACGTCGCGCTTATATATCTAGAGTCTCCATACACACTCTCCTCTGTCTAATTGTCATTCCAGAGCCGCCAGTGGCATTCATTCTTGGAAGAGACACTGCAAGGGAAGTTTAATGGAGGGGAGTTTTGTCATCGCGCAAAACTTTGTTCGTATTTTTAAAGGAATTATTATTTTCTGACATCATGCTATTAACTGGATTTTTGTTCGAGGTTTTTGTGGGAGACGAAAAAAAAATGGTGGGATTTTCAACTTAAAAAAGACGTTTCGAATTTTTAGAAAAAAATTATAATTTTTACATCATCTAATCCAGTTAATGCATCCGCCTTGAATGAGGTGGGCATAAATAAACTGTATTTAAGGGCGTTTTCCGATTAACGCACGATTTGCTAAAACACCTCGAACCGTTCTTGTACGAAAGGGTCGCGGCCCGGTGACCTTTTGCACTTGCCAACCGAAGGCGGAGGTATTTGCAGAAGGTTTCTGACAAATAGGCGTAAATCCCGTTAGAGAAACGATGTGTTCCCGAGGGCGTTTGTCACCGGGTAGTTACGATCGGAAAACGGGTTTTTATGTTGTTTTGGTTTTCTTTCTATGAAATTCTTGGAAAGATTGCATGAAAGAGGAAACAATAATTCTCTGTATAATCTTCCGTATTTAATTATCCCGGGCGAAAATTGTAACAGGAATATTTTCTGTAAAATAATAACCGTTTTTCCTTATTTCTGATATTTTATTAACACAAAATCCGTACGTTTTGGGTGGCAACACTTTAAGTGCATGAATTGGAAATGTCGTAAAACAGGAAATGTAACATACTATTTACTTACATAATAGTCCAGGAGAGATAGAGAGTTTTTTTAGTACTTATTAGTTTCAGTTAATAATTCTGAGCAGAAAATGCATTAAACAATTTAACAAGTTATTATGAAAAACTTTTTTATCATTGATTTCACAGAAAATTGTATTCTTCATAAAGGCTTCTGCGTCCCTTTAAACTAAAAAATCAAGGGATATTCAATTTTTTAAAGTTTCTAAAGAGTAACGTACTCTTATTTTTTGTTTGTAAAAATTGTTTAGAATTATCTCCGAATAAGAAGTCACGGTCTTCTATTGAAAAAACGAAAATAAAACTGGTTTTCTGATCTTACCCTGTATAAACTAGATTTTTTTCACTTAAGTTAATTTTTAGAATTGGGAAAACAAGACATTTTTTTAAGTAAATTAAGAAGATCCTGAACATGTTGTCTAAAATTAATTTTGGTTTAAAATAAAATATTATTTTTAATGATTTATAAAAAATTTGAAACAACTAGAAATTTTGAAAAATTTGACCAATGTTCTAAAAGTAAACATTATAAAAAATTTTTTTAAGTCATTTGATCTCTTCAATTTAGTCTTTACAGGGCAAGACAAAAAATAAGTAGTTTTAATTTTTTGAACAGAATGTCATGACTTCGTGTTCGGACATAACTTTTAATTCGTAACAACTTTTACAAATGAGAATTGTATCTAAAACGAGAAAGAAGAGTACTTTTAAAAAATTGAATCTTCCTCGTATAAGCTGCAGTTTTTTTTTTCATTTTTAATGAGCGCTTTTTTAATCCAGATAACTCTTTGGAACCTTCGACTTGTCAGACAGATGTCCTCAAAAATAACAACATATTTTGCAGATTTTTTTTGCGTAACATTTTCCATTCCACCATATAAACTACTTTATCCTGATAGGAGGTCGTAATTTTCATAATTCATAATTATATCGATCAGATCGATATAGATAATGATGTACATGTATCGTGGTCGGCCACTTCAAAGGCGGGAAAGTTTTTTCCCGGCGCATTTACGTACACACGTAACCGGATCGCTTTTCCACTTGGAAAAACTCGCTGACGGATTGATCGCTTGTTTGCCCTGCGATCTCTCTTGTTTTGTTTTCAAATAACAGCTTTTGATAGGTGGAAAGCGATTAATTTTAAAATTCGGTATTTCTAGCCGATTAAATGCGATCGTGAAATTTTTAGTTGAGTAAAATGCTTTCCAATTAGGCGTCGAATACATGAGTGCGCAAGCATCCATTTTTTTTTTCGTTGTAGCGGGGATTGGCGGAAGAACCAGTATAGCTAGGCTTAAGAGGCCCATTGTATCCCCATTAGTTTATCTTTTTTACGTGCTCAGAGGCGGCGCCAGGAGGGGGCCTTTTTGTCCCTGCTTATGGCGTTATAGAATGTGGGGGAGGTGGCGACCTTTTTTTTATAGAAGTCATTTTTAAATTTAGGTAGTGTTCACCCAATTTTTGATATGCCGATGTCATGGAGGAATGTACTATTTTTACAACTCGCTCTTTATTGAAAAAATACGTTTTTATGGCCAGGAAGACGTTTTTGTTATTAAAAAAACTCGTTCGCTAAAATTTCTAATATTTTCGTACAAACAAACCCAAGAAACAATGTCCTAATAAATTTTGCACGCATCCATCGTTTTCGCGCCAAAACTATCGTATAAACTCGAAATTATTACCCATAAACAGTCATTAAAAACAACGTAAAGTATCGTTTATTAATCCATCGGATTTTCATACTAAACTTTTTCCCGCTTCTCCCGTCCGCCGTCAACGACGGAAAATCCACCGATTGTCGCATGCTCCTGTACTGCAGAGGGTCCCGAGTCCTGCGTGGCCAGTGTCATTTTCCAGAGTTCCCGGGCGCCCTGCCAGCCAGTCTCGCATGCCCGATACCGCGAGCAAGAGCAAAACCGACGCCTCTTCGAAACCGACGCCGCCGCGCGGAATGACCGGTCGTAACGACGTCGCCTCCTTCTCGAACCGACTAGCGTCCCGACCACAACGGCGGATCGGTGCGTTCATGGGAGCTGAAAGTCCGGGCTGTAGCTGGCTGTAGCTACTGGCGGGGAAGGGTCCTGTTGTTCCTGTTTAAGTAGATTCTGCAGGTCTAGAGATCGCTTTCTTGTATAGAGGATGACTGTTTTATGTGCTTTTTTTTAAAGATATATTGTTTTTTTACTAGGTACAGTCAAACAAATTGTTCATTAATTGTGTAACACCAAAGTTTCTTACAAATGATGATACCGTTTTTACAATAGATTTAATACACTTATCGAAACCTACAAATTTTTCAATTTACTGAAAAAAAGGTGTCCATCCACAGTAATTTATTTAGTCTATCGAGCAGTATCGCCTTAAAAATGGCGCAAACTTAGTAAGAAACGTGGCAGAGTTCCAGTGTCTATTTTACATTTATTAGAAAAGGTCTATAGGGTACTTTACACTATCAAAAAAATGATAGCAATATTGTAAATTAACGAATAATGGTCGTCCTTTCTATAAGCAACACTCCAGGTGCTAACAAGGACCTTTCCTCGCCCATACATTTATTTTCCCCCATCTTTCAGGTATCCAATGAGAAAGTAATTAAAAAAATTGAATTAAAACCTACGCAGTCTTTCAAGTAAACGTAAGAATTTACCGTAAATAGCTTAGCATAGACAAAACGTTAATTCTACACGTCGCCGTGGCAAAATACGCGTACACATCACTCTAGAAAAAGTAAGATATATAAGTGACCAGCTCTGTGATTATCAAAAGCTTTACATGGTGCTTCAAAATAGTTTTTAAGACTGTATAATTAAAGAAAAAATAGTAATAAATTATCCCAGGAGAGTCGAACCAATAAATATAGCAGCTTAATAAAAGAATATTAAATAGTAATAACATAGCTTAAGATTGGTCCCTCCAAAACCCGTTAACAAACAAACCTTCCTAAGAGCTTAAACATATTTTATTGGTGCTATAATATCATTGTTATACTATAAGAAAAATTTGTGTGGAGAGAACGGAAACTGGAACTACATTTACTAATTATTATAACCAATATCCCTGGTCCCTGCTTGGAATTTATCAAAGTTCAAAGAATTCTTGTTTAAATATCGGATATTTGCGGTTTTTCGATGATAACGCTCTCCTAACAACAAAGAACTGAAGAACAATATTGCAAATAAAATACATTCAGTTAAACGCGAACAAAGTTCGTACAAGTACGCGGATAAGTGACCAGTGGTATCAAACGCCTTAAAAATGTCGGGAAATACCTCTTCGACCAGTGGCCTGACCGTTCCAAAGTCTCAGAAAGCCAAGAGAAAAATATCGTTGCCATGGTTCCGGCAAGGGAGTGTAGCCAATCAACATCCAGCATTGACTAGGCAACATACTATTGATACTCCGTCAAGTTTTCAGGCTAGATTGTTGCGGAGGCAGCCAAGTCAAAATGCCATGGTTAGTATCAATTTTTTGGAAAAAATTAAAATTTTTGAAAAATTGTTTTTACACAATCATCATTCATAGCCAAATTACGTGATGATTTCATCTCATTACATTCCTAAAAATAATTATGTCTGGCCGATCTGTTTGTTTTTTTTTCTTTAACACATCTACAGGCCCGTTCAACCGCACATTAAAAAAAACACGTTGGATATGGAATGAACGTCTTAATATTTTTAAAACCCATTTTTTATTTATGACTACAACTGCGACTCCACGTTGTTCGGGTTCAGCGATATTCTTCATATGTATTGATCGTTATAATATTCTATTCCACTATCTATGCGACCCGCGGGATCACACAAAAAAAATGAATGGGACGAGAAATCGTCCTTTTTAGCCGTATTAAAATTAAAACAAGATTGTCTGTTTGAAGGTTGGAGACAATGATGGTTTGAAGAGTTTTGAACTCGCATTGTCTTTATTTGTTTTGAATTACAACGTTTCAACTGGTAAGTATCTCCAGTCGTCTTCAGGTCAATACTAAATATCTACACTAGCAATGAAATAGGCGCAATGATGCATAACTGAGATGGGTGCAGTCATGGTTTAACTCTAGCTTATAAATTAGCATAAATATATTGTTGTGATTGCTAAATATAAATAAATTTGTATTCTTTGCTTATTCTTCTGTGGTCTCTAACCCCTGCATATTTTAAAGGAAAGAGGCAACGAAGTTAGCATACCAAAAAGTTTTGTTCTCCCGGGGCAAGTAAAGAACTTTGCTTTTCCTATATCTTCTTTAGTTCCCAAGGGAACAAATAACTGCTTTACATGCACCTGTGAGCCGTAAAAGTTTTATTTCTAGACGGAATAATTTTATTCAAATAAACTGTTGGACAATTGCTTTCGAGCAAGAAAAATTTCGCCTCAATTTAACAGTTAATATTTTTTGAACCAGATATGACATCGACCTACGGTTTTGAATGGTTGATAGATTCATCTCTTGGGAAACAATTGTCAATGTTGGAATTTCTTTAACTGTTAGAAAATTTTATATACAGGGTATTAAAGAAGACGATGATTTTTGCTCCAATTTTAATGGCGTGTAACTTTCACATTCATAGCAAAGAAAGTAATTTGTCAAATTTTTGATATCTGCTATATTTTAAGAAATATGCTTTATTTTAACTTATTGGTAGCTAGATCTCACTGTGCAAACTTTGCGAGTAGGTAATTATTATACCTTATGAAAAGCTTGATTATGTTCAGTAACAATAGTTGTACCTTAATGTTATTATGTACAGTGGCGTACCTATAAACATCTGTATGTCTATGGTTTATGAGTATCTCACAATTTTTCACGATATTGGAAAGTACTCGAAATTAATAAATACATTTTTTCCAAAAATTAAATTAAAAAATTAACTTTGTTAAAATTTTGTAAACACAACATAATATACCTGTAATGTGATAAAAAAACTTAAAAAAAATAAGAAAAAATTTACCTAAACTAGGGGCGAGTACTTTCCAATATAAAATAATCGTGAAAAATTGTGAGATACTCATATACCACCATAGACATACAGGTGTTTATAGGTACGCCACTGTACATCATAACATTTAAGTACAACTATTGTTACTGAACATAATCAAGCTTTTCATAAGGTATAATAATCAGTCGCAAAGCTTGCACGATAAACGCACAGTGAGATCTAGCTACCAATAAGTTGAAATAAAGCAAGGTTTTCCAAAAAAAATCGGTATTTCTTAAAATATAGCAGATATCAAAAATTTGACAAATTACTTTTTTTGCTATGAACCAATGATTCAATTGACGTAGAGTGATAAAATTTAAAAATATTATTGTGAAAGTTACACGCCATTAAAATTGGAGCAAAAATCATCGTCTTCTTTAACACCCTGTATATAACATTTTCTGACAGTTAAAGAAAATTCAACATTGACAATTGTTTCCCAAGGGATGAATCTATCAACCATTCAAAACCGTAGGTCGATGTCATATCTGGTTCAAAAAATATTAACTGTTAAATTTAGGCGAAATTTTTCTTGCTCGAAAGCAATGGTCCAGCAGTTCATTATGAAAGCAAGAATTGTCAGCGAAACTAAGATACGGGTAACCCAACCATTAATTGTCAAATTATTTTTAATTTAAACCGTTTTTGCGTTTAGGGCATCACAAAAAAAACTGTAAATATAGAAAACTGTAATAGACTTATTTTTTATAATTATTACAAAACCTCAAGATTAGGGAAGAAATAAAACCATATTATAAATGTGGTTACAAGATATGTAAACACTTGAACCCGGCCATTACATTATGTGTATTTGCAGTGGCCAATAGAACTTTATGTCAGTGTGTAGTTTGTGTATTGTGGCACTGTCTAGTAAAAGAGCATTTCGGAAATGATGTTATATTATTTGTCGTCGTGGTGCCAAGGCGACGGCGACGATGTAACAAATTGTGACAAAGTACTTAACTTTAGATATTCTATAAACGGATAAAGCGACGATAGAATATATTTTTCGAAAATAACCTTAATAAATATCGTCAATACCAATAGTGCTAGTAAAGTTCCAATAAAACTCAGTCGTGTCGTGTCCCAATAATCGTAAAAGTCGGAATGACCAAGCCATTATTTTTATATTGTTTCCCAGTTTTTATTAGTTGGTTTTGTCTTTAGTAGCAAAATGTCATTGCAAAAATTAGCCTTTAACTTGAATTATGAGAAAATAGTTATTTATATAATCAGTTACAAAAAACCGCGGCAGTGGCTCAGAGGTGAGGTACTGGCATTCGGGGTTCTAACTAAGTGTAGTAAGTAACTAGTGATTCCTAATATCGGGACCGAGAAGGGCGTTATGGATCTCTGGGGGCGTAAAAAGTACAACTAGTACATACACGTGGTTCGGATTCGGATTTATAGGCCTAAGTATATTGTTTCTTCCGCCAACCCTAGCAAAAAAAACAGTTACAACCAGGAAGACGTCTCGAAACTGCCGTTGGTTTTGAAAAGTGTCTCTTTAAAAATGTTGAACTAATTTAAATCTTCTAAGACATTTTGTGCCTTAACCCATCAACCATAGTATATTATGCTTTTTTATATAGATTTTTATTTATATCAACATATTATTATTATTTATTCTATTTTCTATGCACATGAGAAGGCATCCCATCCCAATCATCCAATAGCTCTTTTGAGTAATTGCTATTGACCAATTTCAACTAATTCCTTTCTCAAACAGAAAACCCGAGTAAACACTAAACGTCGCTATCGATCTTTTACCTTGTAATTTATTTATATGCCTTTTTTTTAAATACGTCCCCGGGGACGAGGCCTGAACGAGACTTCATAGGAAAAGTAATTACTTGTCCTTTGCGGCCGCATTAATAAATAGGGTTAATAACGCTTTTTAATTAGTTTTTGCCGGGAAAATTAGTATACAAGAATTCTTGGAATAATGGTGCGGTATAATCGGGTGAAAAATGATTGTTTCTCTATTTTGAGGATCAAACAAATGAACAAGTAATGAAAATTTAACACTAGCGAAAATTTTTGTTTTTTTTGTTTTATTAGGTCTGTATTTATGTTGTTATTAGAATTATTTAAATTTTGTCGGCAACTTACAGGGAAAAAACATAATATACGTGACATTTTTATGACAAATATATCAATAACCGTGTGCTTAAGATAAATTTTCCCGATAAGGGAGTTGTACATTGGGATATAACTAGGAAAAAATTCAAAATCGAAATTATCTTTTTATTCGAAAATCTATAATTCTGAATATACAGGTGTCGAAAATGATCCAATAGCTGCGTCGAATATTAAAATAGCTTTTGATAGAGTCAATGGATCAAACAAATGTCAATGTTCAATCTTAGGCCAGAAATAGCATGATTCGTGTACAAACATTGCATCATGTTTATGGTTGAAAATTTCCATGTCATAACAACATGATTTACGAAACCCGCGGTTTAACTAACTTTTCTCAATTATTTACTAATATTTTTATTACACTCCAAACTTTTTATTAAATATTATTATTAGATTATGCAAATTAAATAATATTGTGAATGGAATGCGGAGGTTAAATATTTTTGAAAATAATAGATTTTTTTTCTACATTATGATTCATATCGTTACTTTGATTTTTATTGTCCCTTTAAGTCCTATAATAATATAAATACTATATTTTTTTTCAGGCGGGCGTTCTAGAGATGACCTGGGTAATGTCCGACTTTACAGCCTCCAGCCCCCAAGAACTGACAGTGACCAAGGGGCAGCAAGTGGAGGTGGTGGAGGTTTGTGCCTCAAAACCCGACTTTTGTCTAGTCCGCATGCCTACGAGAGGGTCCGAGGGGCACCACGAGGCAGTGCCCGAGGGGCTGGTACCTTTGGCTGTGTTGAAACAGCCTCCGCAACCTCGGGGGTCACCGTCAAGACGGCCGCAGCAAGCGGGCGAGCATGAAATTCAAGGTAAGTATTTTGATTGAAAATAATATTTAAAAAAAACAATAAACTACAAAAAAAAATGACAGATTCAAAGGATTGGTACAATTTTTTATGTGTCACATTTATGCCTGTTATGAGATTATTTGCGCATTTACTATCATCATTAACGCCGTCTTTGTATCGATAAAACGAAACTTCGATATGATTTCTGCCAATGAGCCGCCACTTTTTACAGCATCCATCTTCCCTTGAGCGTCCCGACGCCGAAATCGATAGACGCTGCTCGATGTGTCTAATTTTTGCCCTTGACCCAACGACCCTTGGCACAGGACCATTTTAATCAACTTCGCAAAACTGTTTTATTTATAAAAAAAATAGATAATAATTCGGGTATTTTATAATCCAAACTCGCGCTGATCCGGTGGAGACGAATCTTTGCAAAAAAAAAGTGTATCCTCTTCACTATAATATTTCAATGTATTTTGTAGAAAAAGTGTTAAAATGTACTTCATCGTGGTAAAGTTAAAATACCTTTATTACTGGGGAAATTATGTTCCCAACGTGAATGATAAGAAAAATTTATCTTACAAAAAAAAACTTTGAGATTAGATAAACTTGCAAACTGACTGATAGGAATTTGAAGTGATCAGTTCATAACTCAATATTTGCAATAAAATTTGTTTGAGATTTTTTCGACCCGTGCGGAAACTACAAAGTTTCCGACTTTCGGCCCTTGTGCGTAAATAGTAGTTATGTGCATTTTGCCTATTTTTTCAAAATAGATAATGTTTAAGTGTTTTCCCATCAAACACAAGGGAGGTATGTAGGTTTTCCATTGATTGATAATGATAATAAATGTGAATAAAGGCGCGGTTTAAAAAATGTAGATTATTCAGGTTTGGTTAGATTACAGTCTATATTAGAATTAGAAATTTAGAAAAGCAGTTTAAACTGGTGACCACATAACACCGCCATAAAAACCTTAATAAGAAGTTAGGTTAGGTAACCAAGGTTTGGTTCCTTCGATTATCTGTGATATTACATGGACATTGCTATTAAATCACCTCGAAGTGTTTGGAACAAGTGAAAGTCTGACGGTGCCAAATCTGTTGAATAGCGTGGATGCGAAAAACACTCAAATTTTTATACAAACGGGCGCGTTCGCCTTCTTGTCAAGAAAACGCGCACACCTTACCCATCGGCAGGTTAAGCTACGTTTAAATAATTCTAAAAAAAAATCAAAACGTTTCTCGTTCTTTGACCACGCCAAAATTTGCCGTGTTAAATTGCGGATTATTGAGTTTTTTTCAAAAATGGATAGATGGTTTCTATGTGGGTGGGGGCAAGTTATTTTCATACAGAGAAAAAATTCGAAGACAAACATATAAGCCAATGAAAACCCTAGAAATAATTACTAATGTTCATATTGTAAAGAATATTGAATATTATTTTTTTAAATAAAAATAAGTTTCTGACACTTTCCAGTATCCGTAGAGGCGAAATTTAAAAAGTTTTTTAAAAAATCCATTAATAAACATGGCCAGGATTCGGTCCAAGAGGATGCAATGTTTTTGGTCTAATTTAGTATAAATATAATTTAATAATAGAAATACTGGACGGATGCTCTTAAAAAGTTAAATGTTATGTACACTCGTATCTAAAGAAAATCATATGTTGCTGGAAATCTCTTAATAATGAATAGCGTTTCGTTAATTCACCGGCGTACAATCTTTAATAATAGAAATAGCGGAAATAGCAATAGATTTTCATTTTCTACTTGCCATAGAGGCAATCGTGTTCAATACGGCGGCGGTCCCGAGAAGTAAATACTAATAAAGTTAAATTGGATTAGTTCCAAATTACAGAATAAATAATCACGCAAAGTGTCATCTAATTCATTGAGAGATCTCTAAAAGAGCCAACTAAACTGTGTTACAGATTACGGACTAATATTAGAAAATACGGGCTACATTTTACGTGAATTGGCTCTAGATAAACTCACTTCTCATATGGGTAAACTTTTATTTTAAATAGTACAATAAAGGACCCCGCACAAAGCTTATGGGAAATGGCTTTCGGCTAATTTTTCTAAATTTTTAGTATTTTCTAGATCTTGAGGTCCTGATTAAAAGTATCCATGGCCGTAATCCAATTCTATGACTAGTTTTTAAGTTATGGTCTTTTAAAGTTGGGTTTCTTTCAGACACCTTCACCATCAATGCCGGTGTTCCTCAAGGGTCCATATTGTCGCCTACCCTCTTTTTACTGTATATTAACGACCTTCTAGTAAAAACCCAAAATCCAATTTATAGCTTTGCTGATGACAGCACACTTGTCTCATCATTTACCTTGACTCCCCAAACATCCGCTGCCGACGCACATCTTCGCAGGCAGCATGAAGTATTGCGCCTCAACAAAGACCTGGAAGAAATTTTGGCTTGGGGTGACAGTAACCAAGTCGAATTTAATGCTAAGAAAACCCAGGCAGCAGTCTTCTCCAAAAAGGTTAACATTGCAGAACCGGATATAGTCATGGCAGGACACGCAATTCCCCTGGCACCGTCTATTAATTTGCTGGGGGTCAATCTGGGAGGTAATATGTCTTGGCATGATCATGTTGCTGCAATTGCCAAGGCAGCTGCACAGAAACTTGGTGTACTTTTCCGCACCAAAAGGTTGTACACACCTCATCAACTTTTGACACTCTACAAAGCCCAGATTCGACCATCATTAGAATATTGCTCTCATGTCTGGAGCTCTGCACCCAAGCACACCCTTCGGCTACTGGATTCCATTCAAAGGAGAGCCGTTCGTCTGATCGGCGACCCCGAGCTGACCAAGACCCTCGATAGCCTGGAGCATCGAAGACAGGTTGGTGATTTGGCTCTCTTTTACAGATAGTTCCATGGCAGGTGTTCGACTGACATTGCCCACTTGATTCCGCCTAGAGCAATTCAAAACAGAAATACACGGCAAACCACTGCCGCTCATCCATATGTTGTTTAGCTTAGTACTCCTCGAACTTCATTGTTCAAGAATTTTTTCATCTGGAGAACGTCATCTTTGTGGAATGATCTTCCTGAGGTCGTGTTTCCCAATGAATACAATCTTCAACGTTTCAAGACCAACGTTAATCGCTTTTTTCGCACTCGCACCGCTCCCAGAGCGCCTTAAAGGATTTTTCCTACAGTGCAGGTGTTTTATCATAAAAAAAAAAAAAAACTGCTTGCTTTGAGATTTTATGCATTGTTTGGAGTTTTCACTTGTTTCTTAAAAACTATCAACTTTTTTATTTATTTTATTGGTGGAAAAGTAGGCCTTAAGTTTTCTTTCACTTATATTGAAATAAAATATGTACAGGATGTTGAATAATTTATTGGCGGATTAAATAAATAATAAAATAAAAAAAATATAAAAATCCAAAAAAAAAAAATTTACCCATTTTTTGAATTTTGAAAACAAACGGCTAGATTTTGTTCATATTAATATATTGTAGTACCAAGTTATGGATGAAAAAAATGGGTATAGGTTGATGTAGAATATATTGCCGGGTATTTTATTTAAAAAAAATTGATAATTCACCTGAAAACGTAATAAACGACTTTTAATTGATTCATTTAATTATTATGCCAATTTGTAACAATTTTCTTTTACAATAATTATTCTATAATACATTTTTATCTTCGATATACAGGGTGAACCAGTTACAACGATTTACACAAGTGAAAACTCTTAAAAATAGGAAAATTAAAAAATGTTTTTTTTATTACAGGACAAAATATTATTGTTAAATTATAAAATATTTTTTTCGTAAATACCTTTTCTTTTGTACATGATACGTTTAGATTATCTTATAATTATTGTCAACGAAAATTGTTACAGATTGGCATAATAATTAAATGAATCCTATATCTATTTTTTCATCCATAGCTCGGTACTACAAGATATTAAAATATGAACAAAATCTAGCCGTTTGTTTCCAAATTTTAAAAAAATGAATAGGTAAATTTTTTTACTTGTAGTATTTATTTAATTCGCCTATAAATTATTCAACATCCTGTACATGTTTTATTTCGATATAAGTGAAAGAAAACTTAAGGCCTACTTTTCCACCAATAAAAAAAATAAAAAAGTTGATAGTTTTTAAGAAACAAGTGAAAACTCCAAACAATGCATAAAATCTCAAAGTAAGAAGTTGCAAACTTTAAAAGGCCATAACTCAAAAACTAGTCATAGGATTGGATTACGGCCAGAGACACTTTTAATCAGAACGTCAAGATCTAAAAAATCCTAAAAATTCAGAAAAATTAGCCGAAAGCCATTTCCCATAAGCTTTGTGCGGGGTCCTTTGTAAGTTCGTCTGTAAAAACTTTTTAGGTAGAAGTAGAAGTTTTACCCTATTTTTAACAACGAAGCTATATTGTATATGCTAGCAAATTTTAAAATACCAAAACTTTTAATTATTTTTTATTTATTGGGCACCCAACAGTTGGCACGCATTAACACTTCACTGGCGACATATTGTTTTGATCCACAGTTGTTTTTTAAGTGAGCTTTCAGAATCACGTTCGTAGGAATTATACTAGTTCGCGTGAATGTACAATATATTCGCGTTGTTTTAAATCGGATAATTAACAATATTTGATATTTTCAATCGATAAACATTATTTGTGAAAATTGCGCTGGTGTTACGGGGACAAAAAGTTAGTAAAAAGAAATCAAATCCAAGTGAAAATATACCTGAAAAAAATGTTATCTTTTATTAATATTATAAATTATAACATTGTGAGAGTTTATCACTACACACTGCGTATAAACACAAAATTATACACATCGACAGCACGGAATACTGCAGTTACTGTGGAGAACCCTCTAAACAGAATTCGGGAATATCACCAGTATTTCGTAATACCCCCCGACACTAAGATCCTCATCCCGGTCTTCATGAATTGCTAATCCACCGTATAATGGTCTTAAACAGGATTAAAATCAATATAACCCTTCTGAATATTTTACAGGATATAGTATTGATCAAGGCGTACAAATATTTTTTATTCCGGCTCTATTTAGATGAGTATTCTTTTGGAAAACATCTTCTGCAATGTTGGAAAGATTTTTGAACGTGATTGAAGGGTAATACCAAAAAAATATTATGTCCAGGATTGCGACGATTTAAATTAACTGATTGAATCAATTTTAATCGTGATTTAAATCAAATTATAAATTGCTGTAAAAAACAAGTCGCCGAAGCAAATAACTCATCAGGAAATTTAAAAAAAAGGAAGATAGTTTATTTAAAACGAAGTGTTAAGATACATTATGTAAGTGTAAAAACATAACTAATCGTCATCAGTCCAGCGTGAAAAATATTCATAAATTACTCTGCCGAAAATGTTCATGTCAATACAAGTTATTTTGTATGTCGCCGAGGAGATTTTCTAACTGTAAATCTAGACAACGAATATTTTTGGGCGAATAGAGACAAAATAATGAAAGCAAGTGATTTTAAAGTTCATTATTGATTGCCATATTTAGGAAAAAAATCAGTATAAATTGATAAAAATCAAAAAATCACGATTTAATCGAAAAAATCAGATTTATTGATTTTTTCAAAAAAAATCGTAATTTATTGCAACAATTGGTTATGTCCATCCTTGATTTTAAAGACGCGGTAACCATAGCCTGGACGTATCGGGGGATGTACGAATTGAAAGAAATATTAGTATTTTTTACTCTCATTTGACACTTTTTACATTTTTTTTTCCGTTTATTGAAACAGTTCCACCTTGTGAAAATCTTGACATTCTTCAAAAGCAAATAAAAATATTCGATAATACCAAATATTTCACTCGATTCTAGAAAGGTTTTATTGATGTTGTTCACGGACTGTAGAGCTGTTAAATCTTTGGTCTGGCGCCAAAATATGTGCCTTGACCCGACGCGACGTTCACCACTTTATAGACAGCTATTTGTTTATTCCTGTTGAAATTTTGTAATTGAATTTAGTAAAATTTCGAGAGTAATAACAACTTATATACCATGATTCCCATTCCCTTGAGTTTTGTGAAAAAAGAATGGATGAATTTTTTAAATACTTACGACTAATTTTTTTGTTTACAACTGGACCCATGGACCGATGTAGTCAATGAAAAGTGTCGTATTTAAACACTACGAACAAAAACAAAACGTTTTCGAATCCCTTGACAAACCTTGGAAACCAATTAGCCAAGCGGATTGCGTTCAATAAGACAATATACTGTCCTTAATAGACTTAAAGGAAGTTTACCATTTATGATAGAATCATCGGTACATCCTGAATGGTTATTTAAACAGTTACAACATTAAGAGTTCATCACCGAACCTGAAATAGACACATTCTTTGCCCTTTCTGTCGTCGAATTTCTACGAATTCGGCAATTTTGCATCGAAAAATCGATTGCCTAGGAAGGGGCATCGCGATGTACAAAAAATTGGTTCAAAAATTAATACACAATATGTAATGATTGTTTATATTTTACCGTTCTTTTTAACGTTCTGCTTCGTAATAAAACATTTACTTGGGTTTCTAGAAAAAATACGCCGCAGGCGAAAATTACGGACATTTTTTAAACTAAAATCAAGTAAGTGCCGAACTGCTGACAACACAACTAATATCTTGAAATACATTTGATGGATGTAAAAATAAATTTTTCGATTACTAATAGATACTATTGCATACGCTATAATCGTGGGTGTCCATAAAGGGGGTAGTCCCCCCTCCGTGGATCCTGAGCAAGGGCGTACGGCAGCCGTTTTTTAAAGATTGTCACTTTTTGAAAGGACGTTGGCGTCTACGTTTAGAATCTATTTCTCGGCCGCTAAAAGTTCTAAAATCACACATTCTACGATTTCAGCCGTGCGAACAAGCCCGATTACCACTTAATTAAGGAACAAGTAGGATATAGGCTAGTGCTGGTACTAGCTCCATATACCAGAAACATTTTTCGGCCCACCCTGTATATAAATTTATAATATCTAAACTAGAACCATCTGCTTTACCGTGAACGGATCTGCCTTAAATGGCTACGATCTTGATTTCTATTTTAGCAATTTTTTGCTCCCATACATTTGTATATGGAATGGCGTAGTACAAGTAAATTATCTTTGAACATGTTTAGAAGATACATGACAGGTTATTCGATCACTATTTATATATTATTTCAACGATATGTTTTAGATGTAATATAGTCACGAGAGTTTACTCTGAGCTAGGAATGTTGTAGACGTATAAACCGCGATTTATGACAGTGAGTCATCGTTTTATTAAAATATCATTCTTCTAAGGCCTCTTTCAGACGAGGATACTGTATGCGGGATTCTGTATGCGAGATACCGAATCACAGCCGCATACTACCCCGATACTTCTTTGGGATACTTTTTTATTACACATTTCTTAAAAAGCTTCAGTGCGGTGCAGTCGTTAATAATGGTATATATCTAATAAAAAGAAAAAAACTTAAAAGGAGACGAACTCTGTGGGTTCATCCTATGGTAGAATTAAGGGCAGCTAAGGGAGCATATAATTTACTTCATCAAGATTTATTACAAGACACTACAAAGTTTTTTAATTATTATCGAATGTCTCCACAATCATTTGAAGAGCTGCACAACATTTTATTTGGCAATTTCCACCCAACATCGTTGCTTTTTGTTTCTGTCAAAATAATCTTCGTGACTAGTGTCCTATAAACAAGAATTTGGCTCTATCAAACTAATAAACTTCTCGTTATCGAAAACGGCACGATCCATAGTTTGTTCGGGTTTGTTCAACTACTCACTATCACTTCTGAATAAATACTGGCCGCCTCTGAAATCGAACTTTTTGCGTCGCAAAAGTATGCATGTCTGAACAGTTCCATTAGCCACCATGATAATTCTGTATCTCGGATACTCCTTCGCCGCCGGGCGGCTGATTTGTCAAGATTCAAAAATTCTGTCGCGCGATACTGTATGCGGCGTCGAATGCCGTGTGTAAGCTACAATTTAACTGCATGCTTTTTCTGTATCTGAGATACACGCGTCTGGGATACAGCGTCCTCGTCTGAAAGAGGTCTAAGGGCATCTTCAGCTGACTAGCTAATTTATCAAATTCTCTAGCTAAACCTATGTAGTAATTTTAAGGATCCACCTTTATTTTTAAAAATTCGAATTTTTATTTCAAAATTTGTATTTAGACTACGTTAGTTTATAAAAAACTTTGTTTTATAAAATTTTTGTAAAAAATTATAAATAATAGTACTTCTCTCTTGAAGCATTTTCATATTTTCCTAATTTATTAACACCCTGTACATCTGATCTGACATTTTTTATCGTGAATTCATTTTCTCAACAAGCAGAACTTTTTATAAAGAATGACTTTTGGTCGTAAAATGAATAATAAAGATTTTTCCCCCTTGAGGACCCCACCCGCGGACCCACTGTATATAGATATAATTTTGCATGGAGCTGGTAGCTTTAGAGAAGAATTCAGAAATATTGTTGCCCTTAAGAATGTCTGTTTCAATTTCTTTAAACTGAACTGGGGTTATTTTACATGCGATATGCGATGACTTATTTTTCGAATATTAGACGGTGAATAACTTTGTTTTCGCCCGAACCACATATGGATACACTATACACTCCTCTTACAATACAATTACATTCTATTTTATAGTCTCTCTATAGCACTACTAGCAGGTAGTTCATTTTTCTAAAGGAACTTTACACCTGGCTGATCATGTCTTATTAAGAAGACCAGTACCGTATAAATTGTAGTCTATTTATTAAGTTTAACAACTTGTGTAAATAATAAAATTATATATCCATGTTTCCAATTTTGACATTGAAAGTGACATTTAAACTTTTCACCTAAATTTCGTAACTGTTACGAAAAGTAACAATTTTTTTTTCCACTTTACGAGAAAAGTTAATTTATCTATCTAAGTCCACAAAACTGTGTGATGCATCGCTTTCATTGAGAGTGCAGCGGGTTGTACGAAGTTAGAGAAAACAATAATTCCAATATATTTTTGAAATTCTAAGAGAGCAGGCAGAATAATTTTCATGGAATTTTTTTCCTCTGACTTCGTACAACCCGCTGCTCTCCATATGAAAGCGACGAGTCATTGACAGGAATTTTATACCTGGACCCCCCAATTTTTTGCAGCTGTATACTCCATTGGCTCGTGTCTCAATTTCATCTTCGTGAGTAGTAACGATCATCCATTATTGATCATTGAATAAAACATACCATTAAACCGTCGAATTTTACCCCTTCTCTTCGCGATCTTTAAAGCACGGGAGTGTTGGGACTCTTAATATGAATCACAAGCAAGACTATTATTCACAGTTCCGAACAGATGCGACAATCGTTTGTTTCAGTACTAAAGCTCCGTCTGTGAATACTGCGTTTAAAAAAAATTAGTGTCAAAAGAACATTTATTTCGACGGTGATGAGCTTTGTGGTGGTAGTTTTAGTGGACAGTAAAGCTTTATGAAACAAGTGTTTTAAAGGAGAAAACGATATTGTGGATGTACAGTCGGCGTCGGGTAGGTCGAATCTAACTAAAACAGTTATTCGTAAATGTTTCTTATTTTTTATCGATGGCTTTGGTTTAGTTTAAAAAAAAAATTGTTTTTTTGTTTATCTTCTATAATTGGTTAGAATGGGCCTGTATAATAAAATAAACTGTTATTGTGTTAAAAAACCGTTATAGGTTAATAATAATAATAATTTCTACACAAAATGTATTTCGTATTTCCTACCACCCTATAGATAGGGGAGCACTGGGACCAGAGGCCTATATCGAACATTTAATTGCATTTTTGTGCAAATTAGCAACCTTATAACGTGAATTTATGACTTTATGGTATATTGTTAATACATAGTGACGTTATACTTTTAAATATTTTGCGAAATGTTTAATTGCCTGTAAAAATTTACGTCTTATTGTGTCATAGATGTTTTGGAAAGATTAGGGATCGCAATTTTTTCGCTCAAAAACGGCCTGTACGTGTTATTACTCTGTACAGTAATGCCCTTCGCTCCCCTAAATAAGTCGGTAAATTTAACAAAAATGACGGAAAGTTGCGAAAGAAGTTTAAAGAGCCATGCCAGTTTTATATGAACATTGGAATTACCGGGAATTACTTTTTAAATTTTACTGTCATTTTTCGATTTTTCCAATTATTTCTCCTAAGGATCCATTGTATGATATGAAACATACATCCTTAAATGATTTATTTTAAAAAGTAACTTTAACTAAAAGGCATCGTTTATTTATGTAATAAAATGTGTTTATGTTTTAAACATTAGAAATCTAAACAAATTGAAATTACCCATCCATTACACTTACACATAAACTTCTTTACAGTAAACTACAAAAATAATAAAATTATTATTAATTGTTTGCATTAATTACACAAAAAAGCGCTGCTTTAAAATAAAAAAACATTTGAATGGAAGTGGAATTAACTAAAAGTCGAGAAAATTGTGAAGGAGAATCCCCGCTCAAAAGAAAATCGAGTTTTCGTCGCATTTGTGACCTCTGTGATCGAGTGGTACAATTTTATTTTTCCGAAGGTAATTTAATTTTTTATTAAAATATTAAGGATTCCAGGACAGTAAGTTTTAACAACATTACAAGCCTAATTTAAGGGTATCAGCTACATTTCAGTGGCGACGATACGAAACATTGCTGATGCCAGACACGCAGGACAATAATCGCCTAAACACAAATTATTTGCCCCCTCCTGGCGCCGCCTCTGTATTCGTCACTCGTCCGTAGCATAATAATAATGAGTCGTTTTTCACAACTGGTTATATAAAAATACTATTTCATATTGTGCTTAATTGGGTGTAATATTTTTCACTTATATTTAAATAAAAATTTTAACGTGCACAATGCACCGGGCAAAATTCCGCTGCCTTCATTGACAACAAAAGAGAATTGTGCGCCCCAAAAGGACATCGAGAGGAGGCATTGTGCCCCATTGCCTCTTTCAATAAGCTCTTTGAACCACAGTACGAAAATTCCTTTTAATAAAATTCCACTTAAAGCGGCGCCAATTCAATGACCGATGCATTAAAACCTGCATTTTTATGTCTTATTGTATTAAAGAGCTTACGCGGATTTAATTTTTATAGCGCTACGCTAAGCGTCGAATCCGTTGTGTAGTTAAATAATAGTTTCTACGCTTTTATGCTAAAATACCAACTAAAAATATTTACACCGAAGAGTGGTTTTATTCTTGGCCGTATAAAAAGTTTATCGTTAACTAAACGGAATTTGCGATTCATCTCTAATCGCCCACAATAAAATGGCGAATGTGGGTGAAAGATATGCCATATGGCAAGAGGTTAGTGTAGGTCAAGAATTTTATAGTGTTTTAGTTTGTATGTTTCAATAAACAATTTTTTAAATAAATGAACATTCGAAAATTTAAACATGATATGCAAAAAAATTAAATATTCTTGAAGCTTGAAAATTTATTCCTCGATTTTCCATCTCGGCCATGCAAAATTTAACTTTTCTAATATATCGGGAAGTGCATTTCAACTCAGCTTCCATGTTTGTTTCTTTAACTGGAATAATGGACTACTTTTCTCCATTAGGATTATTGGATATATTACATTTAAGAGATCCGCGATCATTATCCAAATATTAAATTGTACCAACGTTGCGTTCTCTTGGCCCGAACCTTGGCCATGTTTATTAACGGATTTTTAAAAACTTTTTAAATTTGGACTCTACAGATATGGGAGAATGTCAGAAAGTTATTTTTAGGGTTTTCATTGGCTGTGGTATATATTTTTCTTCTTTTTTTTCTGCATGAAAATCACTTTATCACACACCATGTAGATATCACCTTTCCATTGTTCAAAAAATCTCAAACTTCATTTTTTTTGTAATTCGGGCACGAAGACCGCAATTTAACACGGCAAATTTTAGCGCTGTCTGATCCGCTTAACAATTATTATAAAATATATTCGTACATTGAGGTAATAGAAACAGCCGATTTCGAACGTTAATGATTATTATTAGATATTGTTATTGTCCAAAAATTTAAATTATAAACACATCCTTACAAACGTAGTTCAAGAAGTAAAGTAATGTAATTTGGCACCAAATTTGTATCGATTTTTGATGGCGCGGTATGAAATATTTCATGAAAGCTTAATTCATACAGTTCTCGATTTATTTGTTGACATCAAGGTCATAGTCTAATAAAAAACTTCTATTTTCACAATGAAAAACATAATTTTACAAATGTTTTGGGATGTGGGTAGATTTTTTGACGTAAGGAGCGAGTTACTCGCGCTATTAAGGTTTCCGGGCCAAAGTAAAAAAACATAAAGGTGAATAAAACGAGTTCATTTTTCGACAAAACATATTTAAAGAAACAAATATAGATTATTTTTAAAATATAAATTTCTGAACAGTTAAACAGAAAAAATAAAATATGTTTCCGTGAAGGGGGGGGGGGGGGGGGGGGGGGTGTTAGTTAAGGTCTTAAATCCAGTATTAAATGTATTTTTTAGCTTACAAATCGGCCAAAAAGTACAACTTTTTCGCCTGGTAATTAATTTTTTTTCCTCGCGGGCGAAACTGCGGGTTAAAATTGGTAGCTATTAAATTTCGCTTGTAGCAATCTATCAAATAGGTACTATCAGATATGGCCGAACTAAATTTTTTAATGACTAACCATTTAAAATTGTTCAAAATACAAACGAATAAAATGTAAGTTTGCTACCAAATTTGGTAACTTGTTTTAAAGCTCAATTAAAATATTTGGCAATTCTGGCGGTAACGCTGTAAATGTGCAACGTAATGTAATAAAAATCATAACAATAAATAAAATTGTTTTTAAAGTGTCCTGGAAATAGGTTTTTGCGCCATTTTTCTTGCAAAAATGTCAAGGGTCCTCAGGTGATTGGTCAATTCCGTTATGGATTAACGAGAACGTACATATGTTTCAGCTTTCACAATAGTAAAAATATGCAATGATTTTTTATTAAAATTTGTAAGGACAAAATTAGTTTTTTGTTAAAAGGAATAAGCCTAAATAGCATGTATATTTGTAAAAAGCCCTGAAATTCATATTTACATTATTCATAAATACATGCATTGTAGAATCTTCATGCAATTGCATGCAAATATGGAATTTTATGATAGAAAAACAAGTTTGATAATGCATACCATTATTTATTTACATAACCAATCCTGATATTACAGTGTTCCCTGGACCGTGAATATTTGTAAAATGTACACGGTGGACAAGTCATTGTTTATTAAAATATGTTGTGCATAATAATGACTAAATTAATCGGTGGTAAAAGTATCTTTGGGTGAGAAAAAATTGAAAGATTTGCTATCGGACAAATAATATAGTCTAAACGTTCTGTCTGTCTACGCTGTTGTAAGAACATCTTTTATTCAGAATTAATATGTTCCAATTTTGATAAGCAATTGAGGCTACACGAATGCGGGCTTTTAGAAAAATATTTATTTACCAAAATTTCATCCATGTATTTGTGTACTGGTCTGTTAAAAATTTATTTATGTAGGTTAAGAGGTAGTTACGATACATTTTTAAGTAGGTACCCGCATAAACAAATAATATATGATTGGTTGAGGTAGGTACCTATAGCTAGTTTTAATATTATTATAGAAATATGAAATAAATACTAGAAAAAAAAATCAAGTAGAAACTATTTTTTTTTCATTCTTCGTGGTTTTTAAACGATCTTTTTTTCTTAATATTGTTTTTCATTTTTTGCAGAAACAACAAGTCAAAATGATACGTCAACAGTGAACACCTCGTCGCCTGTCAACAAAAGACGTGGCTTCAGCGGGTAAGTGGGTGACAGACGAATAGTCTTATGTAGACCTTACACGATCAGTCAGACTGACGGTCTTAATAAGAATAAGGGAATGACGAAGAATTGATATCATTTAGGACTTTTTTAAAGAAATAAGTTCAGTACAAAGAAATCGAAATTAACAGCGAAAACTGCGTTTTCTATAATAGGAGCAATAAAATCATGACATTTTATAAAAGATACACCGGTTTTTATCTTATCTTGGTTATCTTTTTCTCGCGAATGTCTAAAACTTATCTTCAGCGTGACTGTGACAGTTCGTTAGTTCCCAATTCACTTTTTTAACTTTATCAACGATCAATTAAAATTCATATGATACATTAAACAATACATGAATCGTTTTTTACAATGCAATTTTAATTTCAGATTTAAGATTCAGTATTTTCAGTAAAAGTGATGGTTAAGTGATAATTAGCTTCTTGATTTTTTAATACTTACGAAAGACCATTATATAGCTAGTTTATTTAGCTTAAAGGTCGGCTGAATTTTATAAAACCTATGGGGAAGTGTAAAAGGTTTTTTCAAAGGCTGTGCAAGTGCAAGTGTGACTGTAAGAGTGTAGAGGATCTTATAGAAGACAGGTGTGTATATTCTTTGAAAAGAAAATTTTTTCAACTAATGAAAATGACGTCTTTTCTATTATTTGACTGCCTTAGTTCACCAAACTTGCGTAATTTTCCCTGGTACTTGAGTAGTTTTAAAAAAAATATGTTTACTTTTTCGCCTAAAACTAAAAAAAACTTTCACAATAGTTTCCACACGTAAGAGCAAAAATAAACATTGACTTAAAGATAAATGTCTGTAATAATAATAATTGTAAAGATTGTCATTTTAAAATTATTATTGTTGAAATTATATTCTAGCAAATTCCAATAACAAAAATACAGATTTTTAAATGTAACAATGCAATAATGAAATATTTGAAAATACGAAAAATACCGTGTTTAAGAGGACTCCGTTATACCTTTAAAACGAGATTTCTTCCTGTGGGTTTATGAATCGATTAGGAAAAATGTTGTGTATACAAAAGTTTTTAGACATTAAACAAAGAATATTAGAAAGTCCTTATTATATATATTTAAATCATTTATTTTTTAATTAGGCAACACTATATATTTACTTCCCAATATTCTGTAATTAATTCTAAACAACTTTAACTAAATAGCTATTTATGTATCAAGGGCGTTACGGGGACTATAATGCCCTGAAGGTAGAAATAGCCCGAGGGCCTCTGGCCCGAGGGATAGGTTTCTGCCTGATGGGCATTATAGTCCAGTAAAGCCCGTGGTGCATACAATGCTTTATGTTTTACCTAAAAAAGAGTTTTTCAATGACTAATTACATTATTTATTCGCAATATAAAAAATAAGTTGCACCTGTACCTGTATACGTAAGTAGATAATGACTGGTGTTAAGTTTGACTTTGATGTTTCTGTCAGTTAGTCAGTTGGCATTTTTTATTTAACGATTTGCTCAAAATGGAAGAAATTCCACAAAATATAAGAGAAAAGGTCATAAAAGCGACCGAAAATCTTTTGCCAGTTAAATCAAGGCAACAGTATGATCGGGAGTATGGCATATTTGGTATTTGGAAAGATACGAACACAATTCTTCAAATAACCGAAAATGTTTTAATGGCATATTTCCAGGAACTGGTAAGTTATTGATTTTATTTTAATACATATGTTTAACAAACTTTATTATTTTTAGTCGGAAAAATACAGTCCGAACTCTCTCTGGACCAAGTATTCTACCCTAAGGTCTACGTTGATGGTCTATGAAAATATAGACATTTCGCAATACCATCGTCTCATATCTTTTTTAAAAGTTTTATTTTGGAAATAAAGTTTAATTTTTAGTATTGTTTAAAGAAAAAATTATTTTTTGTATAAACTTGATCTTTATTGTGAGAGAAATAAAATTGGATAAGCAATAAAATTTCCATATTAGCGCATTAGGGTAATATAAGCGGGCATTATCATAATGCCCGCTTATAATGCCCTAGGTGTGATAGCAGGTATTATTGCTATCATAACATATTCCGTTTCTAAGGTATTATAGATCAATAATAGATAGGTAAAACATAAATAATTTTTCAAAAATGGGTTTTTAAACGGAAACGCGATGCGCGTCGGCTGACCGCTGGCTTCTCAGAGACTACTAAAAAAGAAGTAACTCCAAAAAAAGAACGCAATTTTCAAGGTTCAAAGTAAACAAAACACCCATTTTGTGAGGCTCAGGGGGAAGACTACCTCTCCCCCCCCCCCCCCCCCCCCCTCTGGATCCGCGTCGAAAAGGCATCTTTCGAATGGTTTACCGGCTGCAGCTGCACTTGTCATGCCCATTGTTAATTTTATTCCTATAAGCTGATGCCGATTAATTCTGTAATCTGAACCCCGTATTAACCCTATTATATAAAAAGCGATTAACTTCTATATTTATCCCAATTCTATTACAGGGCTTCCTGCTATCCCGATATGCATCCTATTTTCTTATCGATTAAAAAAAAGTCATCTGTTTCAGGTCAAACTACAAGGGTCTTGTAAAAGGTACATATTTCATTATTTAGTGCTACATTTTTTAATTTAAAAACCTGTCGGTCTCTCTATCATCAGTGGCACTGATAAGGGGGCCATTCGACCGTGGCGGTCCGAGTTCGATCCTCGGAGAGGGCATACGTTAAAAAAAAATATGCCCGGAATTTTAGTGGATAAAAGAATACAGGTGCTTTTAGTGATTCGAAATATCGGGACCGAGAAGGGCGTCATGGACCTCTGGGTGCGTAGAAAGGATAACTTGGGCATACACGTGGTTCGGATCCCACGTTAAGCTCTGACTGACATTACCCAGACGATATAGGGGATACAACGGGCCTTATAGGCCTAAGTGTACTGGCTCTTCCGCCAACCCCAGCAACAACATCAAAAAAGGGGCCTTAAAGGGGAGTGTTCAGCTTGGAGAAGGATGGCGTTGGTAATTATTCATAAAAAAATTAGTAACAATAGTAGCTTGAAAACTTGGAAGGAGGGGATGGCATTCTTATGGCCGTCACTGTATCACATTAGACCATTTAATAAAGAACTACATTTTGTGTTTTCAAAAAACAGTTTTACAAAAGAAAACAATAAAGTTCTATAGGTATTTTAATCTAAGAAAAGTGATCGTTTTTCCGTATTCGTGAGAAAATGTACGAAAAAATGAATCATTCTGTGTGAAAATTCGAGCAATTTTTTAACTGACCCTTCTATTATATTGTATTTACAAGCCTGTCATTCCCTCATCTCAATTATGTACCAATCTGTCCTTGTCTAACTATGCCACTTAAACGGAGACAGGGATGTGATTTATGGCTTCGGTAGTAGTATAGTGATATAAAACGCGATTATACCACCCTCCGTCCTTTTTCAATCTAAACGCTAAAAAAGAGAGGCAAAATTATTCCAGGATTTAAAAATGGATTAAGAGCCGGCAGCCGGTATTTATAAAACTGGTGCTTTAAAAGGGATATCGGGTTATCGAAGCTTCTAGTTTTAGAAGGAATTTTTATCGAGAACTAGTGCAGTGGATTTTTTAAGAATGGATAGTGTTCAGTATCAGTTTGAAACTTTGCTGTTGTACATTTGCGATTTTTTGTGAGTTTTTTCGGCTTTACGCGATTAATTTCGTATTTTCTGATTGCAGAAATTTTGTTTTAGATAAATTTTGATTGTAAACGTAAACGTTTTAATTTTTTGATGTTTGCCTGATGGAGCTTGGTCACTTCTTGATCAGCGTTACTGTAATATTGCTCGGTAATACGGACTTGTTTTTGTTCACTGATTTTATCATTATTTTAACTTTTCTTACATTGATTTTTTATACTCAAGAGAAGCTATAAAACCATTATTTGTTTCAGGAGAAAATGGTTGCCTCCTCCCCTCCGTAAACTATCACAGGGCAAAGTCGACAAGACGCAGAATCCCGTCGACGCAAGGCCGCCATTAAAAAAGACTGGCTCTGACAAGAGAATTAAGGTAAAGTTGTCAAAATGACTCGTATCTTGTGGAATTAACATATTTAAAACAAGCAAGCAATATGCTCAAATCAAGAAATGTATCATACAGTTCTCTTGAATTAATAAGTAGTAGGCCTTGATTTATTACAGATATTTCTTGGGTATATTTACATCTGTAAAGATTGGGAATCACTCTACAAGACCGTAAAGATTGGGCGCCAGTTAATGGAAATATTTGTTATAATGATTTTTTCCCAAACCAAACAATAGGGGGGAATACCTATTGTTTTTTTAATTGTAATAATTCGCACGAAATATTAAAGTTATGTAAATATACAATCGCGTTACCGTGTAAGAAATAAATAGATCGCCGATTGTGTAAACGATAATTCCTGGGAATCGGTTAAGTCCTGATGGAACATGAATTTTAATCTAGCTTTTTCTTTTGTTTATTTTTGGCTTTGAAAAAGTTTTTAATTAATTCTGATGTCTGGATGAAATGCATATTCCTGTAACTAATCCCCAAGCGACAATGAAATATTCAATAACCTTTAATTCTAATCTGACTGGGAATTCCGACGTGCTGGTACCGACATTTTTTTTAGAACAAACAAATTTGTCGCCAGCCAGGATGCCCTACAAAAGTCCTGCTTTCTGTTCGTTGATCGGATCGGTTCCCGGTACAAAATTTCACCTTCCGTTCGCGAAAAAAATTATCTTTAAATTCAAAGACTACGCCGTTTATTATTTTTACGAGAAGACCGACAATGAATCTGGTTCCTCTACCTAAATTTTTTTATCATTTCAGAAAATGTGGCTATAAAATATGGGATTTTTGTGACAAGATTTTTTATTCTTCAAAGAGATAAATCGCTTATTGGCGTAATACATTTTCACGTCAATTTTTAATAATCTACAATAAACGAGGGTATAGACATGAGACACGTTCCGACCAGCACAGCGTGCGGAAAACTTGTAAACACTGGAAACGTTTTCCATAATTTTCCGATATAAACCTCTCAAAACTTTTCATTTGTATTTTAACGTTTCGATTAAAAATTAAACATAATACGCTGCGAAAGATAGTAAATCAAATATTACTATTTTAAAACGGGATGCCGCGGCGGCCTCGCCAACTTTGTTACATATTGAATTAGGATGAATTTTAAATGACGAAATAAACCATTTAAGGGTTCCAGACCAAAAATGATTTAAATATTTTATTTTGTATTTAGTACAAAGAATTAAGAATTTAGAAAAAAAAACGTAAAAATTTAATTTTTTTCTTGTTCAATAATTGATGTTTTAGCCTTGAGAAAAATTATGCATTGTGTTGGTTATATCCGGTCCAAGGTCCGGAAAAGTAACACATTAATTATTTATATCCAATAATGGTATCACTAAAAACAACTTGCAATTTTTCTGTGTTCGTGATAAAGTTTTAAAGGGCCATTCAGAAAAATATAATGAATTGGAGTTAATTATTTAATAACATGAAAGTATATATTATTATTTAAAGGTTAGTTTCTCCTGTAAACAAAATAATTATGTTTAATACTGTGTCATCCCGTATGACTTCTATGAAAACTATTTTTAAGTCGCAAGATAAGAGGTTGTGGAAATATTAGTAATATTTATTACAGAAGGGGTCGTCCTGATAACGATTATCTAATAATATTGACAGACAAGGCATGGGTTTTTTGCATTACGTAACTTGTGGACGACCCATTATATGTACTACGAAACTGTGAATATGTTTATCGACCTTAAATCTGGACATCGGGACGGCCATAATATATTTCCCAACTCTTTATTTTTGATGCTACCTTAAATGGACATAAACATTACTACGTCGTCAAAATGAAAGCATGTTTGTGCCTCCTTCATTCATTTCCAAAAATATCTGGAATCGCCAGGATTTATGCCCGTGTTATTAACCCGAAGGAATGTACAAAAATCCGAGAGTTTTCCTGGAAATTTTTTGGGCTATCTTCATTGAACGTGATTCAATACATGAGCGCGTATTTAAATTTGTGGTTCTGAAAAACAGCTGTTGTGTGATATAATTTTATGGTTAGAGATGCCGTTCGAGACAGGCGGTCAAATGGGCACCGAACTCACTTGATTTAAGAGAAATAAATTTAAAAGGTTTTTCTGAATCCTAAAGTATTTAACTATCCATAAGACACAAAATTTTAAGCAAAGTGCGTGCAACATTGAAAATTCCCGCAATGCAAATTAATTATTATTGTTTTTCCCACTTTCCTTTCTGGAAATCGGTTCGATAATTTCCACTAAGGAATGCGAGTCTGAAAGGCAATTCTGATAACGTGATAACTTATCTATTTGCCAATGAAAAATGAATCAATTTAGTTTACTTAAGTTTAGCCTGACTGGGTTTGTCTCGCAAGGACTAATAATCGAATGAAACCAAGAGCATCCGACCAGTGACCAGTATTTCTAAATCCTTCTCCAAATAGCAGCTCTATGCGAGATTAGATCAAAACTATTGCGTTCTCTTAGCCCGAATCCTGGCCATGTTTATTGATGGATTTTCAAAAAATTTTGCA
This sequence comes from Polydrusus cervinus, assembly GCA_935413205.1. NCBI lineage: Eukaryota > Metazoa > Arthropoda > Insecta > Coleoptera > Curculionidae > Polydrusus > Polydrusus cervinus. The sequence goes on from OW284518.1 coordinate 43,420,742, forward strand.
CTCTACAGATATTAGCGAGTGTCGGAACGTTATTTTTATTTAACAAATAATAAATTTCAATATTGTTTACAATACAATTAACTTTTGTAATTATTTTTATGGTTTTAATTTTTTGCTCGATTTTTTTTCTGCATAAAAATAACTTTCCACGCCCACATAGATAACTTTCCAGTGGTAAAAAAAAATACTCGATAGAATGGAGAAATTAGCAATCCAAAAGCAAATAGTATAGTACCCACCCATGAGACTGGAAAGTACAGTCTCTGGCGCTTTATGAGCATAGCATTGAAAACGTATTTTTGTAAAATAACGACCAAAGATCTAATAAAATAATGTGATATTTTTACCCGTTGATACATATAATTATTTATAGTTTATAAATATACAAAAATATATTAATATGCAAGTCCTATTAATAAAATTAAAACCTTCAAGCGAATTCGATGACAGACTTGCGAAATAAACGCAGTTACAACGGGCGTACCTACTAAACTATATTTATTTTAAAAGTTTTTGACGGGATATTGTGTGGCGCGCTTTTACAAACATCGCGAATAAAGTCGACCACATCTGAAAAAATAGATTCAGTTTGTCCGTGTTAACCGACTCGTGTAAACTTAAGAAAATTTTACTTCGTGTGTTTTTTTGTTGCAACGCGGTAAAGCTTAAAAGGGACTTTGAGAGGTTTTCTTTAAAGTGAAATTTTTTTATATAAATATTTTTGAAATGCGGATGAAGTTTTTAAGGCGATTTTCGTCCTATATGCATCTGCACCATGTAAGTTTGAAATAGATATGAAATATTCATGCTGATTTTTGAAGACAATTTTGTGTGAATTGGAAGGGGGGGGGGGAGAAATGGATAATGAAGTTTTAGCAAAATATTCTTATCAAAAACACAAGACGACATCGACATAAATCAAAAAAATAAGTGTTTTTTTTGAATTGGTGATTTTCTTGTTGGTTGGGTGACACGCCATATTTAATTTAACTATGGAATTTTAATCCCCATTGAAAAATCTGTCTAAGATGTCAAATTACAACTTTTCCAACTTTCTTCATAAACTTTTAAAGCTCGTTTCGGTTCCTATTAGTTGGTAAACTTTCAGACAAATCGCGAAACCCGCGTTCGAAAAGTTTATAATAAAATTTTAGAAGAAGGTCTTTTTGTTAAATGTAACTTTAAACATTCGTGTAGGTAACAAGATATTAGAATCTATACTAGCTCTTATATGAATATGTATATATTTTGCCAGTGCAATGATGATGACGAATGTTTACACAACCTTTACAGTCAGTTTTAAATATATCCATCCAGTCGCTCCATAAAAGTCTTACAGATAAAAATCTTTAAAATAATATGACGGAGTTGTAAATTCTTTTAAAAAACGAAAATAAATATACGCCACGCATCACAATGTGTATAATAATGCCTGATAATCGGTTCAGAGATCTAAATCGATGTTTTAAAAGCCGTAACAAGTATGGTTATGGCCCAAGGTGTAAAAAAATGTAAAAAGCAATGCTTCTTGGCAATATTTAAATATTTTAGCGCAAGCATATATAATCTTTAATAATAAACAACGCGCCAAAAAGATCTTTTTATTTTCAGGTGCCTACGGCAGACATGGGCAACAACAAATCTTCAGTGTCGGAGGGAGAAGAGGAAGATGAGCGAGCTTTACACCTAAAAGGGGCGAAATCCCTAGGTATGTTTTCGAATTCACCAATTTGCCATAGAAAATAGCCAAATATAAAGGCATCGTATATTTATTAAGAATTCTTTTTCACCGGTTGGTAATTTTTTTTTATTGTAGGATCCGAACTTACCAATGGTGATGAAGTGGACGAGGAGTGCGTATTGCCCCCGCCCATGAAACCCATTCAAGAGTCCATTTTAGTGCCCCAACCGCCCCTTGGTGTACCGGGTGTTCCGGAAATAGAGGACAATTCTTGTAACAGGGTAAGTAAAAAATTTGACTAGAAAATTTAGAAATGTTATTGCACAAAATAGCATATTTGGGTGAGGTACCTATATCTGACATACGTGTAGCAAAGTTCTACAAAACCTTTTAATTTTTTTAAATTGGTGCGAAAAAATATTTAGGTCTATTTTAATGAGCTCTTCAACGCTAATCACAATGAGAATTTTTTAAACAGCAAAATTTATTAATCTCTAAGACTCATTTACTAACCTTTACACCTTCTATCATCCATTTTTTCTACAGAGTGGACACAAAATAAAACTATACCTTATACTTTTCATACTTAAAAATTTCAATATACTAAATTATTTAAATATCTCTTATTTTTTGCCCACGCTGTACATTATACTTATGTATAACTTTTTCTCTTTTCAACACATCGCATAAAATCCTTTTATCTCTTTTCATCTAGGTGTCTAGTCTCACTATAAAGTCGTTAGAGGGAGCTACCTCGGCCGACCTAGCCGAAATCGAGCAAATCGTCAAGGAGAGAATGGTGCGAGATGTTTTTTGAACGTTCTGTATATATTCGTTTTTGGCAAATATGTTTTTTTTTTAATGCACTGTATATAGTTTCGAACTCACATATTTTTTGTATCTCTTACGACAACGGAGTTTTTTTTTATTGGGACACCGCTCCTCAATGCATTGCAATTCTCATAAAGAAAAACTATCGAAAAATAATGTCAATGCTTTGCTTACACACAAGGTCGATAGCTCCGTAGTGGCATTTTCTTATTGGGAATTCCAATGGAATTATACACTTTTGTCTTGTACCTTTTAAAATAGCTTTTTACTTTTCATTTAAAAGTTTAAAGGAATGAAGATAAAACAACAAATAAACCCTGTCAGTCTTTTAAACTACTCAGAAAGTATCTTTAAAGTAAGGCTTAGTGTGAGGGGGGCTCCTATAGCCCCTTGGCTACGGCACTGGTACTACTGGAGTGCTTTGGCTCAAGCCTAGTCCTTATCTCGACAGTCACAACAATAAAACAAAGTAATACAGTTTTCCAGACTGTGCTATAGTTACTTTCTATAACGTATTTTAACCATTCTAAACTTAAAATAATCAATTCTAAAAAGAGGCACTTCGCATGTTAAGGCAATGGCGATTATATGCATCACGATAAAAAGCCATTTCATGTTAAATTTTAAAGTGACTTGCGTGAGAATGCTGAAACTTTGCATGAAACTTCCATATTAAATGGAGACAGTTTGCCGACTTGCTATTCGTTTCCTTAAACGCAAACGTCCCCGAATTGCCTGGCTCCTGGAGCAAGATTTTCTGCTCGCTGAAAAGAGTATTCAATATTTATTTGCAAATTTATAGGGCGTGTTTCGGGGATCTTTGCGTTTTAAATTAGTGTACTTGCAACATCTCCCTATTTTCGTTTTCTAACATAGCATCGATCATATTTTATGTCGTTGAAGTTTGTTTTTCTACTTTGCATGTTGATCTTTCCACCGTAATTTTATGAACTGTATACTAAGTACGTAATTTTGCTATTAATGTAGGCGTTTATAGTTATTTGAATAATAATTCAAGAACGGGTTTTGACAAACTCATCCTCTAAGTAAATAAAAACTTCTAGGATTTAAAAATATTTTAATTCTTAAAGTAGTAGCACTATATAGTAATATTGACCTATTTAAAAAAAAAACGAAGATCTAACTTCGCAAATTCATAATTACAGGAACAGCACTCGGAAAACAAAGAAAGGAACTCATCACTCAGAAATACTCGTAGTTCAGAAGCGCTGTCCGAGTTCAGCATGGAAAGTCATCAGCACAAAGATCTGTCAGCGCAGTGTTCGTCCAATGAGGCCGCCTCGTTGGCCTTCAGTGGCGACGAGAGCGACAAACAGGTAATCTAGAGGGAGCTTCCTCAGGGCCGTTTCTAGGGGGTGAGCAGTAGGGGTAGGGTACATTTTTTTTTTAATTAATAAAAGCAAGAAATGTTGTTTTAGTTAAGGGGTACTGAGATTAAATGTCTACATTTTTGGTCGATGATAAAAAAAAACATTAAATTTATCTGTTAGGTGGATAGCGTAGACGCCATGAAAGTCGAATCCCTCCTCAAGAAACGCCGGTACGTCCTACAAGAACTGATCGACACGGAGGAAGCCTACGTCAGGGACTTGTCTCTGATCGTTGACGGCTATATAGCTACTATGAGGGACCCTGAATGCGAAATACCCATGCCCGAAGACCTTAGAGAAGGAAAAGACAAAATGGTGTTTGGAAACGTTGAAGCTATTTATGAATGGCATAAAAAGTGAGTTTATTCATATGGATTAATCAGATTATTGATTGACAGTGAAAATCAGAATGTTTATATTTTTTTTCTTTTTCAGTCATTTTTTAAAATCTCTCAAATCGGGAATAGAGAATCCGGAAGAATTGGCTCAGCTATTTAAAAGATACGAAAGGAAGCTTCAGATGTATGTAATTTATTGCAAGAACAAACCGATATCTGAATACATCGTAGCTGAGCACTTAGACACCTATTTTGAAGAGCTCAGAGTGAAATTGGGTACGAATTAAGTTTTTATTTCTACCCTTTTTTTTAATTAGTATGAAATAGAAAATAGAATCAAGGTTTTCTCTTATTATATTAATTTTTCGGTAACATTTAAAAAAATAAATACGTTTTTCAATTTTTAGGCCACAAACTTCAACTGTGCGACCTTCTCATAAAACCCGTCCAAAGGATCATGAAATACCAGTTGATGCTGAAAGATATTCTGAAATACACAGAACGAGCGGGGCTTCAAAACGAAATAGAGCCGTTGAGGGCAGCGTTCAAAATTATGGTGGTGGTTCCTAAAAATGCCAACGATATGATGGACGTCGGACGATTACAAGGATTTGAGGTGAGTTGCTTTTTAGGAGGTAAATTTCAATTCGTCGATATTACAAAATTAACTTTTCTTTGCTTAAATTGCAACGAAATAAAGAAAAAACAATTTTAATTTGAACATGTTTGTTCCAGTCGGGCAAAATCACGGCCCAAGGAAAACTTCTGCTACACGGACTTTTGACTGTATCCGATCTTCCAGGACAGAATCCCATGATAGTGGGAAAAAACAAAGATCTACAAGTGTTTCTGTTCGAGCAGAGTGTTATTTTCTCAGAAATAGTAGGAAAAAAGACGCAGTTTACTAGTCCGCAATATATTTATAAGTCACATATACAAGTAAGTGAATGTACTGTCGAGTAATGTAGAGTTAGAATTTATATTATATTATTTATTTTTTTATATGCACGGTGAATCACAAAGAATATATAGCAATTTCAATTTTTTTATATTTTCAGGTTAACAAATTGGCGCTAGACGATTCACGGGACGATGGTAGCTTCATCGTGACATCGACGAACCCCAAGAACAACCACGCCGTTAGCGATACGCCGACGAAGAACGCGCACCCGACAATCGGCTTCGTTTGTACTGCCGCCTCGGAAGACCTTAGGAAACAGTGGATAAAAACGCTAAAAGACATTCTCCAGACGCAAAGGGACTTTTTAAAAGCCATTCAAAGCCCGATCGCGTATCAAAAAGAACTGACGAAAGAGTCGTGAGTATCAAGAAAGCTCGCCTATCTCGATTTAGGCGGCTAATAGTGACAGATCATTCCCGATTTGGACCATTTTGTTAAAGATTAGGTGATTTTGCTATCGTCCGAAAAGCAACAACCGGACGGATTTGCTAATGTCCAAATTAAAAAAAAAATAGTCGGATTGACTAACGGTCTTTTTGGATAGGTCCGAATTGGACCGATTTTTCGCGGACGCTAGCAAACTGACCTGACCTTTTCCATGATATAAGGTTGAGGCTGCCGTATTTTCTTGCGGTCGGTGTGTGAGTTGAATTTAACAGCTTTAAAGGTGGAAGAGCTAATTAATAACGATGGAGAAGTAATAGTTTCTCAAATATTTGACAGATTCCACTACATTAGGTGTTGAGACTATATTAGTTCTCCGTCGAGTATTCTGTTATTATGAACATACTATAGATTGGGATGAGTTTTGACAGACAGCTTTTAAATGGTTAAGGTTTTGGAATATAGTTTTTAATAATGTGTATTGATTTTATGCCTCTTGAATTTGCTAGGCGTCTTAACAACGACAACATTCTTGCAGGTTGTAGTTTTTTTGAGACGCCTGGTACGAAAAATTTCTAAAAAGGATTCAGACCGAAACATAATAATATTGAATATCCGAAACCTTATCCAACATTGTTTTTCCACTAACCTGGTTATTGTAGCTTTCTCTTGCCGTTTGATTGAAATTTTCTGGTTTGGAATGCTTAAAAATATATTTAAAAAGCTATGGTATACTTTAAAAGATGGACTTTTTAAATTTATTTAAAAAAAACACATAAATACATAAATATAGGATTAACTCAATTTGTTTTATATTCTGGTTATGGTCCAGTCCAGTCTTATCATTATTATTGTCTAGCAAGCTGGTGTCACAATTTAAATTCAAGGCTGGGCGGACGTTTTACGCCAGCGGTGTTGCCAGATTGTATAAAACATCGCACCGCTGTACATAAAACTGCGTAAGAACCTAAGAATAAAAACTCAATGATGACAGATGTAAGTTATACTATTTCTGAATCAAGTTTATTGAAATTTAAAAAGTCCTCTTGTATATTTTAATAAGTTTAAGAAGTTAAGTTCTGTGATAGTATTAATTAATGTTAAGTAAGAGTAAAGCGTTCCAAATAAACTGAAACATAATGAATCAATTGTTAAATAAAAATGAACAAAAATATTAATGTGATAAAAAGAAAACATAGACCGGGGACGCATAAAACGGCGTTTTAAGGCGAGATATATTTTTTCTTTAATTTTTTAATTGAAATATCATACAGGATGGCTCGCTTTTTTAAATTTTTACTACATGATATCTCCAAATTCAATATTTCCAGTTTCTCAAATTATCTCAAGTATACGGATGTAGAAGTACCAAAGTAACATTTTTTAGGAAGTTATGTTTGGCGGGCCACCCTGTATAGGGTGTAAGTTTTGACTGAGACTGCTCGACACCCCCGATGTATTTCTCGTGAAAAATGTACTACTTACAGTTAGTAGTAATACAAGGGACTCAATAATAGTGTGTATTACGTGGCGACAAGAGATATAACTGATTCAATCAAGCAGGAAAATGATAAAAAAAAATTGGTTACTATATTGTAAAGTATTTTTTTTATGTTAAAATTTAATGTTTTTATAAAAAGTATATAAATGGTGTTATATCAAATTTTTGATGATAATTCTTTGAAAAAAAAATAGCTCCAAACAGTTTTCATACTCGTCTTCTATAAATTGAAAACTAGCAAAAGTACAACTATGAGCGTAAAAAATGTATGTATGTGTTGGTTTTTGAAACACTTACGTTGTAGGTACTTATTTTTTAATAAAATAGAAATATGAAACAAAAATAAGACGATAAAAGTGTGCAATGCCGCCTTATTATTACGGTTTGTCGGCACCTGCGACTAGCCTGGCTAATTAGTTTTCTTATGCATTTCAATTAGGTTTGGATATATTATACTGTCGTTTTATTTTGCAGCTTCTTGAACTTTTTTCTACGTTGAAAACGATGTCATCGATTAACTCAAGCATACATAAAACAACATGCGTTTAAAGCAGTTACAGTATCAACCAAAATTTCATTTTATTGCTCAAAAAAAAAATAGGTTGCTCATTATATTCTAGAGCTGTATTCAAGAACAAAATATGCATATAAAAAGTAATTTTATATTTAAAAAATAGCGAGATCAGCTGGAGCTTTTAAATTTTAGTATTTTCCATAGTTTTACTACCTAATCCGTAAAGATACTCACCAAATATCGTATGGGCAGAAACCTAGAAGTTAAGTTTTAAAAATGTTGCCATTTATCATTCTTAATACTTTTTAACTTTTTTTAAAAATATATTTCAGAAAAATATTGAATATGAGTAAAAAAAGGACGTTTATAATGACATCCTCACCTAAAAATAATAATGATACATTTCCAAGTTTTCCATAAATAAATAATTATTTAATATTAGCTGCTTACTTTCGTACATTTTGTGCTGATTTTAAATATATAAAAATATTTTTCATACCTAAATATTTTGTTAAAAAAGCAATATTTTTTAAACTTGCCGTGTGTAAATCATTCATAATCAAATTTAAACTATACCTACGCAAATAATCAATGTATATGTATTCCAGTGACGTATTTAGAAAGGGGATTAGAAACATAAAAAAGTTAGGCAAATATTTACAGACTCTTTACAGTCAGTTTTACTGATCTTAGTACTAGATAAAGTAATATAGCATGTTACTAAATACTATACATAGAAACAGCTCCTGCTCTATGCCATAATTACATCAGTACTGACAGTTATACTGATCGTGTGAAGTTTCCAATACATTCCACTCCAGAGTCCAGATAAAACTCGATGCCCACGCATGTATGCCAAAATAAAGTTTTTAACTTGTTAAATTAACAACTAGATAGGACGTGACCGCGTAATAATAAAAAAATATTATACATAATAATATAACGATTTAAAATTGATGTGCGCGTGTTATGAATACAACAAAAAAATATTGCTAATATCTCGTTTTCTGAATATGTCACTAAAAATTGTACCTATTTAGCTGTAAATTTTACTTTCCATTGTCTGTACATAGTTAAAGTTGTATGTTTGTACATAAATAATGTTATTTTCCATTGCAATGCAATGATATGAACATTTTCAATAGAATAAAAAGTAACATTTTAAAAACATGGTGCTGTTTTATTTTAGGATTACTTACTTTTATTTATTATGTTGTTTTATTTATTTATTATTTTTGTTCATTTTTATATTTTGCTTTGTCTTTTTGGATTTATTTTTTACTAACCCCTTTTTTGGTTTTTTACTGGTTTCGCGAAATTAGGAGCTTACCAAGGACGTAAAAGGTATTTTTCGAGGTATTTTTTTTGATTATTTGAAATATAAACAATACTCAACATAAGTACTTATGCCTTAACATAAATAAAAGTTAAAACCATAAAAATGTATCCTTTATAAAAAAAACTAAATTTTTTTTACCAGGATAAATACCTGAGGTAAGTATACTGCTTTCGGTAGAAAATAATAGCGCGGTACCTAAACCACAAAAAGCAAATTGTCCGTCAGCTTGGAAAATAGTTTGTCAAAACACTGCTAACCAGTTTTAGTTTGGTATAGTAATTGTGGAAAAATATGTATATTGCTTTTTGCTTGTGTGTACCAATTTCATTCGGTCATATTCTGGTGAAAGACTAAATATTGTTAAGTCTAAAGAGAGAGGTCGAAACGTCACAAACAAAAGCGTTCAGGGCGTAATTTAACTCATTCTTCGTGGTCATTCACAATAATTTTGGCAACTTACTAACCTGACATTTCGAACTCTAACTTCTTTTTGACATAACAAAATGTATCGTTTTTTTCACCAGAATTTGCCTCATTAATTTTTTTTTCTGACGTTGCGCAGGTCGGAGTTTCCATGGGAATTCACTCGAAGAACGCCAACTGACGGCAGCGAGTCGTCCACGACCAGATCGCCCAGGAAAGCCGCCCATTATATTCATAAAGCCAACACCATCGGCATACCATCTGAAAGTGACCTGCTGACCTGCTCCAGGTATGGTAGTCTTCATTCGACTTTTCCGAGTATTGTCGGATGTCGTTTTATTAACTCGGAAACTTATTTGTAAACGCGTGTTTCTTCTTGCAGCGACACTTCAGATACCAAAAACAACAACCAAAAGGCGGGAAGGAGAAATTTTTTCGACGGTTTCAAAAATACGCTGAGAAACAAGCACAAGAGCGACTCGGTGGTGGTGGAGTCGGGTAAGGAGAACGAGAAAAACGATTTGCACAGGCGATGGAGCGAGGCTCAACATTCAACAGTAAGTTCTTGTAAAAGGATGTTACGGTTATACCAATAACACTGCATTTAGCTCCAACTATCTCACCGCCTCGACGACTTTAAGTACCTACTATAAAAAGCTCTTTAATGAGTTTAGACTGTGAGTTCGTCGAACCTAATTTTGGATCTAGTCTGTAGTTAGAACTTACTTAAAACATTAGGTACTCTGGTTTTCAATTTCAAATTGAACTATGTCTGAGAAAAATGCAAAGGTTTCACGTATAAAACCCAATTTTTTTTAATGTGATATTATATTTAAAGTAAACAGACATATTTTTAAAAACTGTTACAACGCAATTTTTGGGAAGCATGCTTTACGGTTCTAACTGTTTTTTTCTTTTTTCCTAGGTATCCTAACACCCGCTTCAAAATTCCTTATCTTCCAGTTACACAAACCAGTAAAAACTAACCTTAAAGGCTGTGATAAAATAATTTTATGAAATTTTAATTTATGTTAGCATGTGTTTGGCAAGGGTCGTTTTTACATGATGATGGTACTTATTAATCTGAAACGGTTTATATATTTTCGGTAATCATAACATCAGATGGACATGAAAAGCGAGACTACATCAGTATATTTTTACCAACGCAACGTAGGAAAGTCTCCGCAGATACTTAAGTGTGATAACAATTTATTCAAATGCAGTTTTTCCATTCTCAGGCAAATTAATCTTATCCCGCGATTAAAGATAAATTGTAAAACCGACCCTTAACGGGCTCCATAATAAGAACTATAATTTTATTAGTGTAAATATTAAGAAAAACCCATATAGTTTTGTACCTACAAGTATTAATTTAATAAGGTAGTAATAGCAGTGTAAAAATCAAATCACGACAATAAAGTTTTTCATTTATAAGCGATAGTGTACTTTATTTTCAAAGAGGCTTGTACGAGATTTTCAGGAATAATAACACATGGTGAGCATGATTTTAAAGCTTTTGTTTCTTAAGGCAACTTTTGCTGATACAAACGGATATTAGATAATATATTTTGAAAAAAATCGATAAGTATAGACAATTACTTGAGAAACCAAACTATGTTTTATATCAGAAAAGGATGCCATTTCCATTCGTAGTATGTTATGTGTGATTAATGCATGTCAAGCTTTTTTTTAAGCCATTTTACATTAAAAAGTCATCAAAGCGCATGCTTTCAGGCAATTTTACTTGCACTTGCACAGAACAGAACTCCCCAATCTTTCGAAGCATTTAACTCCATACCCGAAAATATTACAGCATTACCAAACAACATAGAAATTATGTGTCGTGATTTCAAAAGGTCCTGATCACATTATTGTTTAGGGGTCAGATATAAAAATAAATTTAAAAAAAAAATAGTAAAACGGGCCTAAAGACAATATGAAGTCTATTAATCCCACATTTTTCCTAATTAAGGTGTTTTAAGAAAAATAAGAAGTATTGTAAATTAAAAAATAATAGATTATATTATAATAATTATTATAAAAAATTGTGTAAACCTGTGTAATATGTACATGACACACGGACTAACGTACAGACAGACCAACGAATGTCACAGATTATTTGCTTATTTTTTAAAAACCATTAGAATTTTAGTGTTTGTTGCTTAAAACTAGAATCCTGCTTTAGTGTTGTCCTTGTTTACCACCCGTTCATTCCAAATGCAGCTATTCACTTTCTTTTATGGTCTGGCTATAATAGGTATATTTTTTTTCTAGTTTGAAAACCATATATTGGCTCCCGGCACCCAAGCAAGGGTAACCTGCGACTTCCCAGGAGTGAACCTCGGCGAAGTGGTTACCATTATCAAATACGACGCCAACCAAGGTTATCTGGTATGCGTTAACGTTGTACAGGAAGAAGTTTGGCTACCCGCCTACGTCATTTCCAACCACGGACGAAAACCTTGGAGTTTTAGGTAGATTGGTTTTCTATTTTATAAAACAATAACTTCTGATATCATTTTTTACGTCTGAATAATCTTTTTCTAAGGTTTAAAAAACCTCCGAGGAGGCTTCCAACAAATGGCAACATAGTCGAGACCCTCCAAGAGGGACCGATACCGGAGTTCCGAGATAGATTGAAGGACCTCACCGTACAGGGCGGATCAAAAGTGGTACTGAAATGCAGAGTGCGTCATTGCGGACCGAATTGTCGACAGAGTTGGAAAAAACTCGATCCAAATTTATGTATTTTGCGCAATGGAAGGTTTATGTTAGACAGTAACGGGGAGGGCGTGGCCATATTGAGCCTGGAAAACGCAAAAGTTAGCGATTCCGGAACATACTCGTTTACCGTCACGAACGAACATGGTTCTGCGAGTTGCTCGTGTATTTTAACAATTCTGGGAAGTTCTTCCACGTTCGGTAAGTTCTAACAAATGAACACTGGGAGAAATTTATTACAGTTTATTTGATTTTTTTTAGCCGAACCCAAAATCCAAGTCCTAACCTCAAACAGTGTACAGCTCGAATGGGAAAGTCCCCAGAATTCCCAATTTTACATTGAATATTGCCAACTGGGTTCGGGAGAGTGGACACCTTCCAAGAAAAACGTCCCCGTTACAGGAAATTCTCATACTGTGGAAAATCTTGTGGCTGGAGAAACATATAGGTAAATACACTAATGAATACGTAAATTTAAATCCTAGTTTTATACACTTTTATTTCTAGTTTTCGCCTAGTATCCTGTGACACTAAGGGAGTGAGCCTCCCTAGCATTGCTGTGACGTTACCCGTAGCCGATACGCTGCTATGGCAACAGGAACAATTTAAAAGGAGATACGTAGAGCTGGAGGAAATTAGTCGAGGTCGATTTTCTGTTGTCAGGTTGGCCAAGGACAGAGGTAACTTTTTTAACATAATTATGGGAAACGTACAAATAACTTATACAATCCTTTCTCTTTGTAATATAATTAATACTATTTATAGATATTGTACAACACATAAATAACTGGTTACCAGTGACAGACATAACGGCAAGGTTAAAATTCATTAAGTTCATTCTTTTGGGGATAGAAGGACCCTATTTTTCCTTTTTCAATACCAATAACAACCGAGAACCTAAAAATTGTAGTAGGTATGCTTCATGACACAAAATCATGTATGTAATATGCTTTTACTCTGTAAAATTAGTGTTTATTCTAACAAATTGTAAAAAAAAGTACTTCGACTTCTTCGCGTAGTTTAGTTCTTCCCAGCAAACCTATTAAGTAAATAATATCTATTATACAATAAGTACTCATGCATCTCACCATAATTAATGATTTTCTCAGCAAAAGTGTATTTTGAGGCATATTCATACTCCAGCCACATTCACTGGAAACCACTGGAAAACTATAATGCCGGAAAACTTACACGACGCGGCGTCCATTGCCTTTTAAAAACGTAAACAGTTGAATAAAATTAAAATCGCGCCCTGGCATGCTTGATCTGACGCACTATAAAATGCTTGTATTTTGGGTTGTCTATATCGTACCTTAAAAACTGTTAATACGAGGGAAAATCAAAAAATTCTACTTCAACAATTGTTAGGAGCACAGGTTAGGAAATTAAATTGAATTTTCTACATTTTCGAAAATACAATAATAATGTGTTAACACACAATTACGTAATTCTTATATTTCCGGAAGAAATTGTCTTACTCCAAGATTTATAGTGTGACTGCCCTCAGAAAAAAATAACAAAAGGGTTTCTTTGCGATAACGAAAGTGTAACAAAAAATAATAAACGGCGCATCGCCATCTGGTCAGGAATATAAGATAAAAGTTATTTCTTTTTAACAGAAATAAAAACCGGCGCACTTGCCATCTGTTCAGGAATATAAGATAAAGTTATTTCTTTTTAACAAAAAATAATAACCGGCGCACTCGCCATCTGGGCAGGAATAAAAAGGTAATTTTTTAAACAAAAATAACCGGCGCATTCGCCATCTGGTTAGGAATATAAAATTATTTCCTTCCTTGATAGTATATGACTTTGCTTTCAAAATCTAAAAAAATCGTTAATAATTTCGTTACGATCATATAGTTGTAAAAAATATAACGTTAACAATTTTATGGTCATTCGAAATAATAACAAATAATAACTGGCGCATTCGCCATCTGGACAGGAATATAAGTTAAAAAGTTTTTTTATAGTATAAAGTTGGTTTTGAGCACATGACTTTTCTTTCAAAATCTAAGAAAACCGCGATTTATTCCGTTATGATCATATAGTTGTTAAAAAATAAAATGTCAATAACTTTATGGTTATTGGAAACATTAACAAAAAAAATTCGCCATCTGGTCAGGAATATAGGTTAAACTGTTATTTCTTGTACTGTATTTTAAACGCATTGGGCCATATTCTTATGAAAGAAGAGTCAAAACAAGATTCAGAAAAACTAAGCGCATAAAAGAAAACGAACGTTTATTATCGATAACTTTGTTTTAGATTAGATCTTCATGTAATAGATTTTATAATTATTTTGACATTTCAATATCATTGAAAAATGTTTTTGCCGGCGCACAGACACGATGAAAATTGAAAAAGTTTCATGCCTCCGCTGGGATTCGAACCCAGAACCTCTCGATTAGACCTCAAGCGCGCTGCCAATTGCGCTACGGAGGACCTGATATTCTCTCACCAACTTCGGTCATATAACTTATTCAATTTTATGTTAGTAGTAATAGTCTTAATTTAAAAATTATTTACAGACGCCAACATAACTACTTTAAACAATTTATTTCAGGAACTAATGTAGAGGTGGCTTTAAAACAAGTGACCAGAAGGAAGCAAGCTCATCAAGTGACCCAGGCAGAGTATGCTCTATTAGCCGGAATGGAACATCCCAATATTATAAGGTCGCTGGCTCTATTTGACAATGCACCTATTCCGGGAATAGATACCATTGTTTTGGAACTGTAAGTAGTTTAGTAAAAGCCCGAGAGCTGTTCTTTAGTTACAGTTAAGAAATGAGTTGTTTGTTGACCTTTTAACTTTTTTAGTGTTACATATAAACCTAATGATTTGTTTTTAGGGTTAAAGGTCCTCTTTTGTTCATCTATTTAAGTGAGAAGGGTGACTACCTTGAGAATGACGTAAGGCTTTATATACGGCAACTTATATCTGCGTTGGCTTGGCTTCATAGGAAGGACTTGGTCCACTTAGATGTAAAAGTAAGTTTATTCATTATTTAGATGATGAAAATTTGTTAAAAAATTGTGTTTATATTTATGTGGATTTTGAAATATAAGTACTTAATAGCTAATGCATTTTTCAGCCCGAAAACGTGTTGGTGGACCCAACCTTCTCCCCACCGCTCCTAAAACTGGTAGACTTCGGAGACTCGGTTAACACGACGAAAAACGTCATTTTGCCACCAGCTTGCCTAGAATTCGCTTCTCCAGAATTAGTTTTGGGCCAACCGGTAGGCAGACACACCGATTTTTGGGCTTCAGGTATGGCCTCTCTTTAGAAACTTTTATTGCCCATTCCACGAGACGCTAACTATAATTATATAAAATGTTTTAAGATATTTCTCATTGGCCTCTGCCACCAAAGTCAAAAATTATATATAATTGTACATTAATTGTTTTTAAAAATAAATAAAATATAATATGTAAAAAAGGTACTTTTTTTTAGGAGTATTTCTTTACGTCCTGTTAAGTGGAGTTTCGCCGTTTTTGGACGATTCCATGGAAGAAACGACGGCCAACATTTTAAAATGCGATTTTTGCTTTCCCGAAGAATATTTTTCAAATACCTCGGAAGGAGCAAAAGAATTTATTCAAAAGTTGCTCATTCTCGTGCCTGCACTGAGGATGGATATGGACACAGCTTTGACGTGTTCTTGGATAAAAGATGTATGTACTATATTAATATTTGTCGTGTGATATATTTATTTGTATGAAAAATAGCGTAATTTGTACCTACAAATAACTATACTCTCGTATGTATGTCCATTAATATAGTAATGATTCATTTCCAGTAATATATCTGAATCATACAAAACCCAACTAATCCATTATTTTCTTTTTCAGGAAAATCTCACTGCAGTCGTTCCCTGTTCACGGCTTAAGACTTTCATGCAGAGGAGACATCCTGTAAATATCCCCACCACACCGACTAAACCGCCCTACAGTGGGGAACATATTTTTTGAGAAATTATTTCTCAAACTTTATCGGTTTCTTATATTGTGATATTAAATTTTGGAATAGATACTTTGTATATATGTATTTTTTAAGTTTTTATAGCATGCTTTTGTGTTTTTATAAATTTTAGGTTCCTTTTTCGCTAAAGTTTTGTATTTTTAACTAAGTCACATTTTAAAAACGCTTTAATTTAGAGCATTTTCACTCTTTACTCAATGTATTTAATATCTTGTCTCTCTATAAAAATCGAAAGTAATCTTTGTTTTATTTATTGAAAAAAACCGAACAAACTACTATAATTTTTTTGTCTAAACCGCTAGACCTAGGAAGCTGAAATTTTAGCGCATTTTGCCACGCCTTTATCACCACCAGGAGGAAGTTCACTAACTACAATTAACATAAACATTAGAAGACTGTAAAAAAGTTTATATTTATGACAAGATCTTATTGGAGTCTACGGTTGTCGTCGAATTAAAAATATAAACTTCAATTTGGAAGTTAAGTCCTCTTCCTCGTTGAGACTTGAGGTAAATATCGACGTAGTATTGATCCAGTCCTCCACTTTGAATCGAAGAGTAACCTCCAATGTCGTTTCCATCGAGATTTGTTGCCTAAAAAATATTAAAGTAATTTTGAAATCAGTGGCAACATTAAGAAAGGGGCGCAAGAATTATTCTTCCCTCTAGGAAGGAAGGAAATTTAAAAGCCATTTATAAACATGGCCGGGATTCAGGCCACGAGAACGTAATGTTTCGCATGAGGTCAGGCTGGTAACCTTGAAGAAGAATTTGGAAATATTGATCAGATGTTCTTTAATATAATTAAAATTTGGAGAAATTTAGTGATAGTGTAGGGCAAAAAATGGGGGTTTATTTTACATTCTGATGATTTAGAATTAACTTACTACTGAAAATGTGTATATTCTGAAATACTTACCATAATGCAGCCTATTTTAACCGTATTGATCCCGCTTTCTGGACATTTCACCGTTTTTGATATAATTTGGAACAGATGTCCACTTTCTTCCACAGTCAACCGGCACAAGGGGGTAGTACTAAAAACATATTTTGGTTTATTGTATTTACGATGAGTGCCCTCTATGATGTAGCGCGTACGGAAAGGCTTACTTTCCGCACACTTTTAAGAAAAATACATATTCAACGGTCTTTCTTTTTAAACTTACGTTAAATTAGTTGGATCTGGACATTGATACACATCATGACTGTCTTCCGTTAGGTTAACTAGATATCCATGTAGTGGAGAGAGACAGCAAATGAGCACAGTTAAATAGAACAAATATTGTTGAGCCATATTTTTTAAAAAAAGTTATAAATAACGCAATATTTAAGAGGAACTTAAGTTTTTATACATTTTTTCATTGTCGGGTCATATCAGATAATACTAAAATAGATAATAAAAGAATAACTGTTTTGAGTACCCTTAAAATATGAAAGAATATACAAGATGTTCCCAAATGTAGTATGTCGGCAAGGAGTTACATTTTTTTGTTATGGTATGTTGAATTTTTTTTAAGGGTTATTTTGTAATATCTTTTATAAAGTACTTTAGATATTATTTTCAATTTTGGCTTTGGCACGTGTTAGGATATAAAATCACATATTTTAGTTAGAAAAATTATTCCAGTAGCGTCCCTGTAAACATGTCCTCTGGCATTACAAAACCAGTGACACGCCACTGACGTATTTTTTAATTTATCTGGTCAATTGTACGTGAAATAGGTCTCTTGCGCTATTCTGGTCAGGTAGACCTCGCCATAATTTTTTTCATAAAAGCGCATTAATAGCTATTTTACAAGAGTTTCAATTTAATTGTTGCAATCAATAATGGCGCGTCTGACATGAAACGCCCTGTATACTGTTTTAAATTGTTTTTTGTTCTCCGGCCACAGATGTTTTTTTTATCTTTTCAAGGTTAAGGGTTTTTGTGGCAAAGGTACTTCAGTACGCTCGATAAAAAAATATATTATTCGGAAGCTTAAAAACAAAACACCAGGTGGACAATGTGCACACAATGTACTTTGATCATATGGGGAGTTTACACAATAAACTACGTAACGCAATTTGGATGGAGAGAGGAGGTACGGCCAGGCGGTACGGTCCTGGTACGGGGGCTCTGATTATGAGTTACTTCGTTCTTTGATAACGCCCGTGACGACACATCTATAGCCTTGGATGGAATAAAAATGATAAAATTCCGATGTCAATTTATAATCTTTAATAAAAAATAAATTATCCTATTCTACAATGGACACACATTAATATACTTAGAAAATATTCTTAGATATGAAAACATAACAAAAATTAATATTACACAAAAACGTGATTTTCTCAACAAGCAAAACACTTTTTTTGACTTAATTGTCTAATTTAAATTAGCGACGAACGTGCTTTAAAAACTTACCGTGGTAATATATTACATATTTTTTAATAAAATACAACATTGGGAGTTTACCAGACGAAACCCAGCGCCGTGGCTGCGCATAGTGGCGGTTTTGAGAAACTCTGTTGGCCACCAGCCAATCAGACTGGCCAATGAAGTGTCAAATACAAAAGTGATGAAAACATCAAAATGTCAATAAACGATAACATTTCCTTATTTCAAGCTACAACCTCGACGGCTGTAAGCCAAAAGAGTTTTCCAAGACCGCCACCAGAGGTCGCATTCCTCATAACAAATCGCCAATTGTAGAAAGCGAAGGTCCGCTATATTAACAAACCAACACGTTATTTTTTTCAACATTGTGTCGATTTTCGAAGAATTTTTAAACATTTTAAAATATATAAAGGTTAAAAATAAAACACACAAGTTTGTTTATACGGCAAACGATCATTCACACACGCCTCTCTGTAAAAAAATACATAGTGGACCGTTACTTATCATTTGGCCACCCTGTATTTATTAGGATACAATATTTGTACGTGCAAAAAGTTGCACCTGGTATATATTTACACTTCATATTCATGTCAATATTTTACTTAATTACAAATATATAAAATCACATATTACTTTAGCTAAACACACAAAACCACATGCTTAAAATATACAGGGTGTATCTTATTGGGACACCCTGTAGATGGGAGTTATGTATATCGCGGCCGCTCGATCGGATTACTCGATCCGATAGTGGGGCGGGCGGCACGATGTAACTAACCCTAATCTTGGGTTGAGATATGAAACAGATTTTTCTACCAAAAAATAAAATGTATAAAAAAAGCGGTCTAATGCGAATCAAACTCGCGCGATAAGGGTTTCCTTTGTTTTCCGAAATAATGGTATGGAATTATTTTTTATCTTCATTCATAGTGTTGTTCTTGACTAACATTTGTTAGACCCACATTACCTACTATGTACATATTTTCAAATTTTAACATAAATCCTCGATTCTTACTCCCCCTTTCCTCTATATAAGTAGTCAAAAATGTAATCGTGGTCACTATAAACAAAAAAAAAGAAGCTTTGGCAACACAGTAAAAATCTACACAAGCAAACCTATTATAGTCTGAGGTCCGATGGTTTGCCAATAATACAACTAGGTACATGTCTTAATTTTGTTTTGTTCAAGCCCGCTTTACAACGTTTGTTTTTTTATAAAACAATAACCCCTCTACGTTCTCTACCGTTTTTTTCTCGCTCTAGGGAACGAAAAACGCCAACCGAAATCAAAAATATCATTTTCCTGCTAAAAAATCTTTCAATTTAACAAACACGGAGCAACATATGCCCGCCCACTAACTAGATTTTCCTTGATCCCCTACTTTGTTCACACTAAGACTTAACCTCTTTTTTGTCGGTCCATTGTCGACACATACGCTCTTACGCCTCGCCGGCAGACCGTCAGATGGCGTCCCTTTGCGTCTCTGCAATCCCAAATTGCCGGTTTTACGTCCGGTCTGAGGCGTTTTCGACGTTGTCGCACCCTGCGGTTTTTCCAAACAATTCGGGGACAATATACGTACGGTTTTGTTAAGTTTAAACGCGTCCATCTGGGCTTCACGCGACTGTTTGAGGACGTTCCTAATGGCGGTGGTTTCCCCGACCATTTGTTGAAGCTTCTGAATTGTCGTATACAGACAGACGGCGCTGATTAGGCCGAAATCGAATAATGACGTCATGTGTAAGACAAAATTTCGGTAGAGGTTTTTCAGGAGAAGTTCCTTGCCCTTTTGTTGAATAAAAATTTGACAGGCAACTGATATTTGACAGTCGCCAACGAAGCCGTATTTCATCACATGGAGATTCCACATTTTCATCAGTTCTTTTTCACCTAAAATAAAGAAAGTGATTTTGTCGTTGCATTTCTCTTTCTCGCAATAAAGAGGAACGGGTAAAAAAAGAACTAACCTTCGTTGACGTCGGTAAACTCATCTATCATCATCATCGTTTTGTTTTGGAGCCATTCGGGGTCATTTTCCCCTTCGGAATCCACGTCCATTTCTTTGGGATAGATCGGCAAGCAAGTAGTCGTGTGATGATATAACCTGCAAAAAATAACAACAATCTGTTATGCAAACCGACTTTTCTATTTGTGGTAGTAATAAAGGGGGCAATGTCCAAATTTCCTTCTTACCTATTGTGACCTGTGATAAAAGGCCTCTGTCCATCATACTCGCAATCATCCAACTCCAAAAATTCCGATAAACTCGGCTTCGACCTCTTGGGGTGACAGACCAAAATATGGGTGACGGAAGCCCGTCTTACGGGGCCGTTTCTGGAGAAGGCGCACACCGACGGTTGGGTAATGAGATCGTGTGGCGAGCCTAAAAAAAAATTAAAACGAATTTTTTCAACAATAAATTTTTTACACATTTATTTTAATCGTACCTGTATAACTTCCATCGTACATTTCGTTGATGGCCACATCTATTCTGGCCCCCACACTGATCGGCACATAAGTGAACGTAAACCTGGAATGACATAGTTTCAGGTGTTTCAATAAGGTATAGAGTTCATTTGAGTTTATCGAGCACCAAGGGCAATGAAGATCTTCACAGGCCTCCGTTTGTTGCCTTGAATTGTTGTTGTACACGAATTGGTACACTATTTGTAGTTTACTCGATTCTGTTTCACCTGAGAAGAAAAAATTGGGCATGTGAAGAAATTATAAAAGCTCCAGTTCACTTCTATCAATAGTTTTGCCGTTTTTACACTATTATTTCAATACATACCATTTGCTAGAGCAGAATTGTTCTCCTTATTATCCAGGGGATACAACTTTGGTCTGTCGACGACTTTGGCACAAGCTTCACTGGACCAATTTAGTTTGAACTTCAAAATGGCCCCCTTTATGAAAGCATCTATGTTTCCGCAGGTCTCCATTAGATCATTGACGTTTTCCCAACTTGAGTGTTTCTTCTGGGAATTTCTAGACACTGTCGTGGGGAAATCGTGAACGACAACGTCATAGTCGCCGTCGGAGAGGTAACAACGGTTGTGTTTGTCGTAGATGGTCAGTTCGGCACCGTAGATTTTTATATTATTGTTTTCTGAAATAATAATTTTTTATGGGCACAACAAAATTTGATCATTTTTTTTTACTGTGTTGTATTTTGAATAAGAGTATGAAATTTACAGGAAGTATCCATCCCATGCATATTACCTAGAATTTGCAAATTTTCAATTTGAAACTCTGGGTAATATTAGATATCACTTTGAATCAAATATTGACCGGACTAGGATACCACTTACCATTATTAGCCTTTCTTTTCTTAGCAGCGGGTTCTTCTAACTCTGTACTCTCACCATCAACAGCCACCTTTACCCTAAACAATAAAATATAACTTTTTACTAGTGGTCCTGTATTGTTGTTAAATGATTCTGTTGAAATACTAATGGTGGGGGCTGTCAAAGGCAAATGCCCTTCCAAGGGGTTTATAGGAACATCTGCAGTACCTAAAAAATTAATTATTGTCTAGACATACTATAGTCAAACTTTGCAAAAAGCAGTTTCATTTGACTTCTGCCTACTGCTTTGACAATAATAATAAAAAGAGATTGCTATCTACCCAAAGTAATCTGCATACTGGGAGCTGAGCTATCCTTCCTCTTCTTGTGGGTAATTTTGAGAAGGACAGTTTCTACTTGGGCAAAATCAGACTCATAATTTAAAGCACTGTTGTTAAAACCTAAAAATCATATTAATGCATACCTATAGGCTGTGCAGCCTTGAATATAGTTCTATTCCTCATCATATACTACAATATGGTTAGATAGGGACAGAAATACATTCATTGTATACTAATTTTACTAATAAGGAACATAATTCGATTGGACTCAACCATTCTAAAATAAAATCAATCACTTACCCAAAAAAGTCAAATTTATATACCCAGGTTGAATTATAGTGTGGTCCTTTTTATCCGTCACTTTTTGAAGCAAAGAGTCTACCTTAAATGTAGCTCTGGCTTTGTTATTTCTCGAACTTCTGTACTTCATGTAAGTCAATGTACGATTTAGAAATATTGGCTAAAAAAGCATGCTATTGATATGAGCAAATAAAAGGGTCATTATAGGTATCCTTTACTCAATGGCACAGTAAACTGGAATGAAGCGTTCACAATAGGACTCCCCATTCAACAGACCTGGTCCTGATTTTCAATTTAATTTAGTTCTAAAGTACAAATTGCATGTCTTCAAATAATATTTGATTAAATCTGTTACTTTTTTTTTTTCAAAAAATCTTTATTTAGAGTATTGGTAATTACAATGTTACATTCTGTTTGAATTCCTTAATCAGTGCATGGAGCACTGGTCTTAGGAATAATTACTACATATTTGGCAACAGCATTTTAGCTTAATTATAATACAAATAATAGTCTATAAATTGTAAATAAAGAGAAAAATAAGCTAGTTTAGTTATTAAATCAGTTACATGTTAAAGTGCGCTTTTAGGGCTCTTACAAATTTATTATCAGTTCTACTATTTTTAATATTCTCAGGTAACTTGCTATATACATCAGATGCTTTCGAAATTGGATTACAAGCCTGTATTAGTTTGTATATTTGCCAGGTATATATTATCACAGAACCTTGTATTATGAACGTGGACATTATTGTGAAAAATAATTTCAACATTCGATTTTTGGGTCTTATTTGTAAATCATAATAATAGGATAGACTTGGACCTGTGGGGGGTGGGCTTTAAGACATTGTATAAAGGTTTAATAGACTACTATGGTTCTCTCTATGCGAAATAGTGCCTTTAAACGTTAAAACTAAACTTACCGAACACATATTTCTCGTTCTTAGGTATCTGTATATCTGTGTGGGCTCTAAAATACAGAAAAACATAGGTCAAACATAACCAACAGCACTACAAACTTTACATGAACTTACTCTCAAAAGCTTGTAAAAAGAGCTCATGATCAGCCTGTATGTGGTCGATTCGGGGATTCTTTGGTGGCTCAGGCTCCTTTTCCCTCTTTTTCGGAGGCATTTTCACTTACAAAAATAAATTTCAAGCGCCAAAATATAAACGGTCGCCTTTTTCTTGGCGTGCCCGTGATGTTTGTATTTTTGACAAAGACAGTTCGACTTGGGTGCCTTACGAGTGTACGACACAACCGGTAATTACTGCGGTTAAACTTGAATTTACTCGTTTTAAAATATTTCGTCACACGGCACAAGAAACGCTTGAACTATGTCCTTCGCGATGAACGTGAAGACAAGGAAAACACTATCCCTCTTCTACTCTTTAAACGTCGAGAACGCCATGACAACTACAGTCGCTACGTTAGTGGTACAAACCGAATTGGGAACATTTATAACCCGTCCATCGCTCCAAATCGATTTATGATTCTTGGTTGTAATAGCACAGAGAAATGATTGGTATAAAATTTCTGGTTATTCAAATAAGAGTATGCAATTGTGAGAAACCCGGCAGCAAAATAGTGTACTTTACACAAGTTTTCTCATTTCTCCCTTAAAAGAAAACACATGTATTTAAAAAAGACTATATTTAGGTGGTAAAATCAACAAAAAAATTGCAAAATACTATAATATTTAAAAAAATACATACAATTCACAAACTAAAAAGAAAAATTTTTTGAAACACATTTTACCCTTTTAAAACATTAAGGTTCAGTGCTTTCAAATAAATATTTTTCAAAATTTATTTCTATAAATTATGGGGTGGGTATAGTTTTATTACATTTAGAGGTTTCAAAAAAATATATCGGCACTGTTAGTTAGGTAAGTTTACGAGTCTTTAGGTTCATTTTCACTTGGAAAGTTTGGTGGCGGAAAGTACTTTCCGCCACTAAACTTTCCAAGTGTAAACGAGCCTCTTGATTAGGATCAGGTTAATTTTATAGCCCAATTTTTATACCTTTAATTTCTGGTGAAAATGATTTTAGAAGGATTTGGTATCCGGGTCTGGCAAGCAAAAACCTCGCTTTCGGGTGCGCATTTAGCGATCTATCGCTTTGATGTTCCTCCGTCTTGGCCAGGATATGTCCATGTAAAGGATAATTTGCCCACCCTGTATATATAATTTTTTTTTAAACTCTTGACAAAAAAAGGTAGTGTTGTACAAAGTGGCGGCGAGTCGTTAAAAAAGAATGTGTTTGTTTTGTGTGGAAATACACTCCCAACATAAAACACAACTTAAATTTTTTCGCTCTTGACCCAAGAGGAGCTTTATTCATTTTAAATACTGTACAATTATCTAAAAATTAAACCGAATTTCATTAGACATACGTGATTTTTTTGTCTTATGAGTAACTTTAAAAACATATAACTCTATCCACGGGCGGCCCCACCCGGACCATGGTAGGTTGAGGATCGCCCGTGACTCAATCCTAACTATAATTTAAAAATAACCATAGTTTTGTTTTAATCGCGTTCAAATTTTAACAAATATACACAAATTTACACTATTACCGATAAAGCTGGTTTTACACGAGTCAACTCTTTAGCAAGAATTTCTTTATCTTCCAGACGTTCTTTTTCTGTTGGCCCAAAATGCCGCCATATTGTGCTGCTTGCTAAACAACTGGCTCGTGTAAAACGAATGAAAACCCATTCTGATAATATCAATAATACAACAATAAATTGCGCAGACCCCAACACAGCTTCCATTGCATATTATACACTATCAATGCAGGCTTCCCGCCCTTTTTAATAAATTCCTTGAAAAATTAACGCAACATCATATAAACTTGCTACTGTTTTTCGAAAATTCGTATCACCCAGTGGAGTAGCTCTATGATCATTTTTGGTTTACTTCATTATCTCTAGTTATTAAAGATACGCCGTTTTATAAACTGTATTATCGCATACGTTCCTTCTTAGATAAGTTGCAAGTAGGCTGTGTCAAAAGGCAGAACTACAATAATATTTTGAAAATGACCCCGTAAACTACACTACAACTCTATGTAATGGAATCCTGTCTTGAGGATAGACCATGCTGTATGTATGTGAAATTAAAAAAAAAGTCTTCCAATAAACAGGACGTGCAAACAAGAACCAATTTGAAATCGTAAAACTGATTAAAATATCATCGATTTCCATCAGATTTAGAAGTCTTTTAACGACGTTTTACATACCTAGTATCGTAAAACGTGTAGTTCCTTTAAATTAGCTAGTATTTCAATTCTACCTAGTCTTAAAAAAAGTCGATACAAACATAAACAGTCAAGGAGGTAGAAGTCTGATGAAATTGTAGCAATTTGTTTGCTTCTCTCTCCCGAAATTGCTTCGAAACATTCCAACCGAACCACTTTTACGCGGACGAGCATTACCGAAATCGGTAGTTGTTTTTATGGAAGTTGCCCTTGTTATGATGGAAATTCCTCTTGTGTCTGTTGCCATGGTAGAACGCCGGTTTGTGATGGTAACCACCATTGTTACCCTGCTGGAGTCCGTTGTTCGACCAGTTTTTCATATTATGGTATTCCTAAAGGATAAAAAAATATTTTAATTTCCTTTGGACATCACCCCCTTTATCTCCTCCCTCAAATATTATAAACTATATTTCAGTAAATACTTCAAAATTTTTAAAATAATTTATATTTTTTTTTGTAAAGTATTTTATATCTAATCCCTAAACAGTGTTTTTTTAACTTTTTAAGAAGAGTTTTATTATTCTTTGAACAATAAGGGATTTTTTTGATTTTGAGTAAAAGTGCTTACAGAAAAAAAAACAGCGATATTTTCTCATTTTATATACATTTACTATTTAAAAATGTTATATTAAAAAAAATATTAAATGCCAGAAATTTTTCCATGTCGTAAAAATTTCATAATACAGCATTTTCCTTGCAAAGTATAACCTTTAGGATAAAAGTTATATTTCGCCGAATTTCAAAAGATAATAGGAGATATTGATTATATTTGAAAAAAAAATTGTCTTTTTTAATTTCCTACAGAAAAGGTTAAATTCAATTTTACTCTAAAGTTTAAAGATAATAGAGATATTTGGACAAATAGAAAATTTAGAAAACGAGCAGGAAGACAACGTGAAGTATTTTTTTATTAACAATTTCCATAGCATGGTGCCTCCTTGTACGCCACCATTGACTCCCTTACTATAATATGGCATAAATGTTCCATTGCCTCAATTGAGGCCTACCTCACCTGTACAGGGTTGTATCCAGGATTCGACTTTGCTTTTCCATAACTAGACGAGACCTTCGCGTGCTTAACCCTGCCCTGATCCGCCGAACTATCCGCGTAACTCCGTTTTCTATCTTCCCGTTTCTCTTGAGCAACTTCCTTGTCTAACTGAGACCTGCAACAGGAAAAATAACAGTAAAATACTTACAATTTATAAAGAAACAATGACCAATTTACCTTGTCCCATTCCACGTAGACACGGGAGCCGTATACCCAGAAGACGACATTTTAAAAAGTTCACTGACAACGCTGCCGCTAGACGTCTCTATGTTCTTCTTCTTCTTATTATTATTATCTGCCCAGTCGGGTCTTTTCGCAGCCTCAATCTTGGGAGTCACGTCCGTCGAAGAAGTGACCTGCCATTCGCCAATTGTTGCTTTTGTGGTAATCCTAGAAATAAACAATTTAATTAGCATCGTCAGGTTTTATTTTATGAACAACTCAACTGTACCTGTTGCTATCAGAGTGATTGGAATCCTCACTGCCACTAGTATCCCCGGTTTCGTACGGGACCAGACTCTTCGACGGAGACGTTTTGTTTGGACTGGTCGTAAGTACCTCGGGGCTTGACAAACTCGACACGCTCGTCGACACGTTAGAAGTGCTGCTGGGCGACCCTTCTGGTGAAATAACCGCCGCTGTCGTCACAGGTTCTTCGTTAGGAGTAGAACTATCTGCCTCTTTGACTGGAGGCGAGGAAGGGGTGGCCACTTTAGACTCCTCCTCTTCACTCGATTCAGTACTGGATTCGTCAGTGGCCTCGGGAGAGTGAGAGGAGCTACTTACCACCTTCTCTTTGCCATTGGTGTGACTTGACGAAACGCTCAATCTATCGGGAGGCAACTCCGGCCCGTAGACTTTGTCACTAGTAAAGCCTATGGCCAAGGGAGTCTTCGAAGGGAGGCTGTTCACATTCTTGGGAGTGGGAGTGAGGGTTTTCGAGGAGGGAGACAGAGTTTTAGGCTTGACTAGCTGATTCATGGGGCTGGGAGATAAGGCTTTATTCTTTGAGAAACCGGGACTAGACGGAGCCGAGCTAGAGGCCTCCGTAATGGTGCTGGACACCTTGTTCTTATTGACTGGGACGGATTTTTGAACGTGGGGCGCAGACTCCAGCTCATAGAGCATAATATAAGCGTTAGTATTGAACACTGTCTGGTGGGAAATTGGCCTAACCTGAAACAATTAGTTTTGATTAGCAAATGCGCCAAAAAGGATAAAGGACATAATTATGAAACTTACCATACTATCATCAAATTGATAAAAATTGCCAGAGGGGGCCTGGGCCACAGCGGTGTAGTGACCACAGCTCACTGTAGGGCCCATATGCGTTACCAAAGCCACTAATCGATAAATAAGGGGCGCATTTGGCCTAAAAAATAATTAGTCAATGTTGAATTAGAAAGAAAAACGGAATTTTTGCAAACAAATGAGTGTACAAAACAACTGACTCCTCCTACCTTTGCCTCGCATATCGGCTGAGGTCCAGTCTTTGCCTAAATGCAACATGTTTAGTAATTTTGTTATTGCTAACTGAAAATCTCTTCAGCTGAATACACAGCACCATGGGCACCCTTTCCAACGAGAACTGTTTTGTAGCTGGAACCTGGAAAAAAATAATAAATTTAGAACCATTTTCATTGGCCCATCTATGCAGTGGTTCCCACCTTTTTCTGACACGCTTCACAATGATAACTGTCGTCGTCCAGCTTTTCTCGACTGAAATAAAGCTCCATCGCTTCGTCGATGGTTTGAGCCTTTCTTATGTCCAATAGAAGGTCTTGGAAATGCTGGAATGTGGTGCTGACGTGGCCGCAACGTAAACATCTGACGGCCGATCTCAGATAGCCACCTAAGATTTGATTTAAGGGAGTGGTTTCCTAAAAAAGATATGAAAATATTCAAACAATGTGTTAGTATGTTACTTTCGTCATGTAAAGAGGTTATAACTACTCTGTAAATGGGTCATTTTTAATTTAGATACGACTTTACTTCCTCCAATTTCCCCAAAATTAAACTCTTACCTTAACTTTGGAATCGAAATGACTGTGGTGTTTGAATCTTTGCAAGTAGGACTTTTCCATTGCTTCCACTAAATATCTCAGGAATTCATGAGCATCTTCCTGCCTACCCGGGATTAAATTTCGACACACCAACCGAAGTTTGTTGTAAATTAAAATTGGCCTTATGGAGTTGATGTTACGTTGTTGGGACTCTTGCAGTGTCTTTCGCATTGCACAGATTATACAAAGACCTGTAAAATGATGTAATTGTTATTTGAATATGTATAAAACTGTCTGACTTGTGTGTTACATCAGCTCTCTTGAGCTGGTAGTAATACTAACCAGTATCTTGGCACTCGGCTACATGTTCCTTATCAGATATTAACCAATTCACTAACGAAGGGACGTGAAAGAGAGCTTGGAGTGTCGAATTGAGATAACAAGTGTTGCCCATGTTAACCATACCGGCACCTACAGACCACTCGCCAGTGCTGGTCCAACCAAGCTGGATTTTTTCTAATGAGTACAATTCTTGCTTGGCTAGCTTGAGGGTGTCATCTGACTTGGTTTCTTGTTCAGCTTTGGTACTAAAAATAAAAAGATTATAAAACATATTGTTGTGTTTTAGTTATTTAGCAAGAGAGCTTATTGCAATTGCCAAAGGAACGGGGTCTTCCTGCCCAGGAGGATTATAATTATGTACAATAAATACATTAAAAATCATTTACTTACTTAGTAAAAAATAGTAAAATAACTTAAATTTTTTACCTCGACCTATCATAAATCAGTATTATTATCTTCTTCTGCATAATAGGTTTTAACACAATTTTGGGAATTCCCCCAGGTCAAAATACCAGCAGGATTTAAAACAGTCACTTGTACCATCAAAGTCAAACCAGTAAAGGCAATTCTGGATGCTTCAGTATCAAAAAAACACCCCAAACTGCTGGGAATATCCGAAAATCCATTATTTTCACCAGTGTTAATATTAACAAAGATACATAACTGGAATACTTAATGTAGGTACTTCTTAAATATGTATTTTTATGAGCACCTTCGATAAACAAGTTTTGAGATGACAACTGTCTCTTAAGTAACGAAAGGTAGATAAAAGTAAACGTCAAGGTAACAGTGAGCAGGTTGAGAATAAAGGTTGGTTTTACCAGTGCCTAATTGCTTGGAACTGTTTCTTCACCAAATTGTAGGAAAATTTCCGAAATAGAACCATAAAAAATTGATTACTTTATTACTGTAATTTCACTATCAAACATTTCTAATTTACATAAACTTTAGGCAACCAGATAATCAATAAAATATTACCAACAATTAGGTAATTTGGGGAAAAACTAATAAGCTGAAAATGTAAGTATTATTTCCAAAAAGATTTTATTTTTACAATTATTACAGGTTATAATAAACACTAGATAAATGAGGTTTAAACTCAAATAAACAAACAATCTCCACTACTTGGCAAAGTTTCATATCCAAACAAAGACCCGAAAAAACGCGCAATATTACTACTTACCTAGTCTGCTGGACTTCGGGGCTCTTCAGGACGATATATTTCGATTTTAGGACGTCCAGGACTGTGCTTTGGTAGCTACCAGCAGCTTCAAACTCAATGTTCGATAGAAGAGCCTTTTTGGTACTTCCTGCAAGTTGGGTGTCCAAATTAGAACTATCTTCATTTTTTATTAGGGACGTTCTTAAAGCAGCACCGACAGCGTCTATTGTAGAAGCAGGCATCTTCATTAAAAAAATTTAATCCAAAAATTCCCTCGTCTTCTTCACTTGGTCAGGAAAT
Organism: Polydrusus cervinus; assembly: GCA_935413205.1. Lineage (NCBI taxonomy): Eukaryota > Metazoa > Arthropoda > Insecta > Coleoptera > Curculionidae > Polydrusus > Polydrusus cervinus. Next base: position 43,451,234 of record OW284518.1, read on the forward strand.
TCTTCTATTGGCAAGAGTTTCGTATACTTGTGGCAACGTTGTTCATAAATGGTTTTGATTAACCTTAAATATCAGTTGTATGGAATTAAATACGACAATGTTGCCGAATAAATTTCGGCGTGATACCTCGTTGGATGACACAGAAGAGTTGCCCTCGCCGTATTGTTTTTGGCCGAACCAATTTATTTACTCATCCATCACTCGCGAAAGATCATCTTTACCCTTTTCGAACACCAGGCACTGTAAATAACACAATAGTTCACCAGTTTTGAGCCTCCACATGGAAATTTTCGAGTTTTTAGCTAAAAATAGAGGACATTACACAAAACACACATACAACTCGCCGATTAGTACCGATTTTGGCCGAGAGATGCGCTTGCGTCATTCCGTTTTCCCCACCACTGCGTTGTCAAAAAGTTTGGCAACAACGTAATTAGCAAACAGGTTTAAATTATATTTTCTTTATAAATTGAACAAAATAATTCAGTAAAAACAGATAAATATGTTTTTATAATCAATAAGCAATTTAATTATTTTGAAATTTGTGTCTTGTCTGTTAAATATATTTCCAGATGTATAACGGGTTGCCTGCCGGCATTAGAGAACTATCGCGAAACGGAAAAGTAGTTAAACAAAATCAATAGCATTCCGACCAGGAAAATATTTTTCATTTCATTGCTAAACTAAAGTAAATTAAATCCTTTTATATAAAGTTCCTAAGGATGCAATTTACAGATGTTTTAGAATTTTTACTTTACCGGAAAGTCATATTGTTCCTATGCCATATGTCTCGATATTGCACTGTTGTCAAATGATTTCATAAAATTAAACCACCAGTTATACACCCAAATTACATTTGGCGGTACTTTTAAATCTTTTTTGGTGGCTAGGTCATTGCTCCTTTAAAACGGTATGTTACAAAAATAATAATGACGCACTCTTTATTGGTTCCTCGATATAAATTACAGATTTCTTATTAGTAGGTAATTATAATTTTATAGCGTGTAATTTAAATAATTGCGTTTTAGCCAGAATTTATTTATTTTTTTGGTAAGATATTAACTACTTTGTTAAAACCTGCCTATATTTTCGGAGCGGAGAAAAATAGGCAAGGCTAAGTAAAAAAGTGAGTTAAAAAAAAAATTGTGGCTCTAAAAATCTTCTTACTCTCAAAAGTGACTTCTCAAAAAAGTTCCGACCCTTCACACGCTCTACAATTTTCAAAGCTCACAGTAAAAAAACACCCATTTGGTTCGGCTCAGAGGGGAGAGGGGCGAAACTGACTTTCTCCTTCCCCCCCCCCCCCCCCCCACTCCTGGATCCGCCATGCTTGTCGTCAACAAGTTCCTGGATCCGCACCTGGCTCAATTTATAAAATACTTCAGTTGCCAAATTTTTTTTATTGGTGATAAAAAAGAAAAACTTCCTTTCGACAAGTAATAATATATTTTCAATAACACATAAGATTATCACATAGTAATAATATAACACAATATGTATTCCACCATTGTCAACTAGAAAATTAACCTATTCATTTTTTTATTGATTCTTTTTTATTTGTTTTAACATACTCCTCTAAAAATACCTTAAACAATATTATTTATAGTATTACCAAACCTTATTGTCATACAGGACGCATCAAAGACGAAACTTTATAACCAGGCCGACCAATCAAGTTCAGTTGGCCGAGCGTCAAATTTAATCAAATGTCAATAAGCATTAGCAACACTATACCACACTAATCTATCATAAAATGAAACAGAAAAAGTCCAGGATATTAGTAAATTTACTTCCTTCAACTGTACACACAAAATGCTTTTATGTTCTAATTCTAATAAATTGTTTGTTAATGCCCCCCGTTTAACACGTTCGGCTGTAATTTGACAAATGGAAAACAGAAGCCGGAAGCGCTCCCTATCGGATCATTTTAGTACTCGAACTCTATATAAACTTTTATGTTCTACAAGCTATTTAGGTTTCAAGATATGGGGTAGTAAAAGTTGACATTTTTTTAAATTCTAGCCGCTCTGAAGTACTATTGACTTTGGTGATGAATCTACATTCAGATAAATTAAAAAACAAATATTTACCACCCTGCAAAAATTGTCAGAGCTCTGTCATTCTATACTATAAGCATGCTGCAGGAAAGAACTAAATTTTCATGTATTTGGTGCCAGATAAAAACCATATAATTATAAGTTAAAACATACATAAAAATGAGATACAGAGTAGATATAATTATGATAAAATTTAGAAAACAAATAACCAATACTAGTAAATATTATACATAATATAACTTTGAGAACGTCCCATATACACACTTTCCCGACGTATTAATCAAACTACTCAAAATCTATCCACTTCATCTTATTTTCTATTATAATTCCTTAAGACCGGATCTCCATTGGCGTCAATTTGACAGAAGACTTTTAACCAATCACACTTGACTAACGCTGTCAAATTTTCACTAGAGGGGATTCTATTAAATAATCCAAACGCCTGGTTTACACAGGAAAACAACCTTAAATTAATCTCGACCACTTAACTTAACGTCGACAGTTAGAAAGCATCAGTTTACTTTAACCAGCCTTTGCTATTATTAATAGTGATTAAAATATATAAAAACCACTACAAGTTCTTCTTAAACTTCGATTAATACGTCGGTGCAGTCGGCCTTTACTGGACCAATTCGGCCACAACCCTATTTAAGTCGTCGTTGAATCGAGCCAATAGGGTGGCGTTTAGGTCTCTGTTCCAAAAACCCATCTCAGCTAGTGCTTGTAGGTTAGCTTCGCGGGGAGTCTGGGGGCTGGTGCTCACCCAGTGGCCGTTCACCCATCTTCCTGGAGACTAAAAATATAAGTGTCAATCATTTTAAAGAAAACATTATTTGCAAAGAAAATGAACACTGGGACTAGACAAATATTCGATATAACGACATATCTACGAAAATATCGATATTAAAAAATAACTTTATCAGAGTAAAAGACGGTATTTTTACTAACAAAGTACAACCTTTGTTTGTTTAGAAACACTGTGTCGGAGGAGTAAGATTTTTTAAATTTGAACCATTAGAAATATCCATATTTCGATTTTTTTAAATAACATTATTTTTTTCTTAAGGCTCTACCACGCGCAAATTTAGAGGATGAAAAACACCGTTTCGCTACTGCAGGATTCTGCAAAGGCTATTTGAAATATTTGTCGGGACAATTTAAAATTTAATAAAGGAATGTTTGTATTTCTAAGGTACAAAGCCCTTTTTTGAAAAAAATAAGAATATGTATAAGAAAATGCCCACTAAAGGTGCGTATTTTTAGGCACTTTTCCAAGGTTAATATCGTAGCTAAGATTTTTTTTTTCAAAAAAATAGCCATGTACCTTAGAACTTGCATGTCTTATCTTTAAGACTTCAAAAATTGAGACAAAACAATGTCGTAATAAGTCCGTTATCTTGCAGCGCGCAACTCATGTTTTAGGTAAATTTTGTTGTCATGTTATAGAAGTTGCCTATATACAGCTGAATTTATTCTCGGCTGACGTGAAACAATTTACATCCAGAGAGAATAATGATACACTGAAAAAAGTTATAGGTGGTCGAACAAGAAGTGTTTTCGGGGGTAATTTTGGGCTAAATTTTATGTTTTCCTTTTTGGATTGTCTGTGCCAATAACAGAATATCTAAGCGTTAATATTAAAAAGACGTAACTAGTAGTTGTGCTATTAACTCCGGGTTACCATACATTTTTCGGCTTAGACCGGGATGGTTTATAATGCGCCGCAGGGCAAAATGTTCAAGGCGCGTTCACCATTTTTGTCAAAACTGGTGCTTAAGCTTTCAAAATTTCTTATTCATGTTAGGTAAGGATAAGAATTGAACGAAATCCAGTCGATTTGTTGCAATCAAAAATGGGCTATATTGAATTTTTTGTTTCGTTTTTTATCGAAATGGGTTATTTTCTTGATAGTGAACAAAATATACTAAGGTAAATAGCTTATCGGTATTAGAGGCCCAAACTGGGTCACCGGGAACTTACGACAAATCTAAGGATGTATGGTAACCCTGGTATATTAACTCTTAGATCTAAAATTAAAGTTTAATTTGTCTTGGTAAAGGGTGATAGGTGCAATAAAATAAAGCCATTTATAAAGGTTCTTAGTGAGTAAAGAAACCAATTGTTGCATAATGAATCTATTTCTATTCGATTGTTTTTATATTTTATGCTTATTATACAGGCTCTATATATTGTTTATATAGTGAGCTTCTGTCTAAACCTGTTAAAATATAAATTAATTTTAAAGGTGAAATGTGTTTATTATTTTATCCATGGTTTAACGATTTAAAAGTAGTTGTCAGGCACGAATTTGGCGTTGGTCACATGACATTTATTTGTTCATGTTATTGGCTCGCAGCTACAATTTGGTGCAGCGAGACTACTGTATAGTGACAATGCTTCTAAGAAGCTAGGTAGGTAATAAATAAAAATTGGACAGTATGCCACGCAGAGTAATAAAATACAATTTTTTGTTAGGCATGAGCGTCCATAAAGAGGGCAGTTGCCCCTGTCTCTTGACCAGGGGGGGGGTAAATATACTTTTTACTAACTCTTGTTAGGGGGAGTTTATGAAACGACTGCGACATTTTTTTTTGTAGGAATCACTTTTGATAGAAGTTCTTGAAAACGCAATTTTTTTTTTGTAGCCACTTTTGAACGGTGGAGAAAGTGTAGAAAAGGCTGCGAAGTATTTTATTTTATAGAATTAACTTTTGAGAACTTACACGTTTTTTTGGCTACCCCCCTATCACTTTATGTTTATAAGAAACATTAATACCGTGATTTTGTATCGGATTGGCGCGACGATACGGTACTACCTCCTGTTGTTTCTGTGTTACTAAAAAAAAATCTAGGTACTTACTTTTTTTTCTTTTGAAGGTGCAGCGCAACTAATCGTCAAAAACATACCACTTTTAAAAAAAATTAATTATAATGGCACGGAACGCGACGGACAAAATACTGCGCGAGTTAGTAACCACAGTCAACAAATCCTGGAACCAGCGGGACTTATCTTTTGTTTTATAAATAAACATGGTGAAAAATTTGTAATATAAGAAAATTTTGATTGAAAAACTATTGACCTTACGAAGTATTTGATAACCAATGCTGAAAACCTTTAGTTTCAGGGTAGGCCTGTGCCTCCCAATTTTGAAAATTTGACAGTATATGTTAGTGCTGATGGGGGCGATCGGGCTAAAATATATTTATAATGGTGGCACTTCCCGTTATACCGGAAGTAAGTGTCAACTTGCTTATTTTAAATAGAATACTCTATATATTACTACATTTTTGCATTCTACGCAAGAATTTAGGCATATCTTGTATACCATGTCCTATACTTATGTCTAAGCGTTTTAGATATTTTTAATAGATTTTTTATAATATTTTAATAACTATTAATACAGGGTGTTTAAACAATACGATTAAAAATTAAATTGAAAAACTGCAAAAAGACTAGATTTTCAAATGGAAATACACAAATTTAATAATTATTTCTTATTTGGCATTAATAATAAGGGTAAGTTTGTATATTCCAAAAAATTTTAGTTTTAGAAACATTGCCAACTTAATATTTTTATATGGCGATTTTGCTGCAGATTTTAAGTTTAGTTACTTTTAGTGGGCTATAACGGCGTTGAAAAACAATTAAATGCAAGGCTGTCACTTACCATTTAAACATCATTAATTATCATGCCTGTGCGCTTAAATTGTACATACAAACGAAGATTATTTAAATTTATTTATTATTTATGGAGAATGTGTTAAAGTTATATCAAGAACATGGGACACATTTGCCAATCGATATCCGCAAAACAGAAGCCATCACAATGTGCTTATTAATAATGTTCAACATTTTTGGGATATACAAACTTACCCTTTTTTAATGCTAAACTAAAAGTAATTATAAAATTTGGGTGTTTCCCTTTGAAAATTTAGATTTCTTGCAGTTTTTTCAATCTTATTGTTTAAACACCCTGAATTAATAGTTATCAAAATATTATAAAAAATCTAATAAAGCAGGTCCTTTATAACAAGGAATCCCGCTTAAATTAAATAAATATAAGGCTTCTTTATAGAAAAAATTGATAATTATTTTAAGGCTTGCAAACGTCATTCTTAACAGAAAAATTCAAATATGTCAAAAACGCTTAGATATTTATAGGTATAGGCATACAGGGTAGGGACTTTAACTGGAATAAATTCGATATTATTAAACCTGCTGAAGTTGCGCCTACAAAATTTGGTATGTGGGGGTTTTAGAGCATGCGGAATTGGATTATGATGTCGGCGCAGTTGCCAGATTTCTCAGCTTTGCGCTACACGTAGTAATTTTGTTATTTTAAATAGAATGCCCTATTTATTTTTATTGCAGTGAATTGGTAGTGTCCAATTTAGTAAGATCTCAAATTTACAAAATTCTATCTTCACTAGTTTCTGAGCTATGGCAACACTGAAGTTCCCTTAAAAAGTACCAGGACGCTTGTCTACCTCCATAGTTACTAAGTTATTGACAAGATTCAAGAAAAGTTCTTGTCTTTTCAATATGGCCTATTTAACTTAAACTTTAAAAATAGAAATTCTCATGGTACTTTTTAATGGAATTACAGTATTGCCATAGCTCAGCAATTAGTGAAGATATAATTTTGTTAATTTGGCATCTTATTAAATTGGACATGCCCAATGCACTGCAATAAAAATAAATAGGGCATTCCATTTAAAATATTAAAATTACTACGTGTAGCGGAAAGCTGAGAAATCTGGCAACTGCGCCGACATTATAATTCAATTCCGCATGCTTCAAAACCATACATACTAAATTTTGTAGGCGTAACCTCAGCAGTTTTAATAATATCGAATTTATTCCAATTAAAGTCCCCACCCTGTACAAAATCTGCCTAGAATCTTACGTAGAATGCAAAAATGTAATAATATATAGGATTTTCTATTTAAAATAAACACGCTGACACTAGGGTTGCCAACCCTTCCGATTTAGTCAGGATGCTCCCGCTTTTTTACTTTTAACCTCCCGCCTCCCACGCACTTAAACAAAACTTCCAGTTTTTTCCAATAACACGACGGACGCCTAATAACTGTACAGCTGCCTTAGAGAGGGGCGACCTTTTTTTTTAGAAAGCACGTTTGATGATAGGAGGAAGAAATATAAAAGGCACGCCACAGCGTAAGGTCAACGGGCTATCGACCTTTTTTTTTAGAAATCATCAATATAATAATTATTTTAAGCACCTCAAAAAAAACTTGTCCTCCAGGCACTATCCACTTCCCGCTTTTCAATTTTTAAAATCTGGCTACCCTAGCTAACACTAACTTCCGGTGTAACCGGAAGTACCACCATTATGAAATTTTTTTAGTCCGGTCGTCCCCATCAGCATTACCACGATGGCAAATTTTGAAAATTTTCCTATGTATAGTTTTCCATATATAGTTCGAAGCAGTTCCCGGTGGAACACGAACACCCTGTTTGCAGGTGCTTTTATACCTATTATTAATTAACACTTCAAACTTTCTGCTCTACCTAATTTTATTTTTTGTAAATATTCTATAGCTTTAATAATAAAATAAGACAAAATTTAAAAGATATATCCGTATACCGATTAGGTACATTATTTTAACTAATACAATAACAAGTAAAATACTTATTTTCCACAAAACAAATTTTTCGTCTCCGAAATAAAATCAACCAAAACTCATTAGCATAATAAAGAACCTACCGCCTTGCATCGTGCTTTCAGTGTGTGTCGATGTTTACGGAATATTTTTCACCACGTCATAAGCTCGCTAGTATGCCCACTTCGGGTGAGACTCTCTTGCAAATATATTTCTTGCTGCACAAAGTTCCGCCTTAATCAACATACCTGTGGTCTAATCATATTATTCAATACAGATCTGGCGGTGCTAAAGGCCGTGGAGGCGGCATTGACGGCCCCAGAAACCAACATTTCGGGCAAAATGTTTACTTGAGGGGGCGCATTAGGGGGAGTCCCGCCCTCGCCTTCCTCATTATTGATTTGCTGGCCGACGGGCACACCCTCGAAGAGGTTGAAGGGCGCTTCCTGGGTCTGGTTCTCGGTGGGCGGAACGGGGGCCGCGCGTTGCTCCGGAGGGGTCTGTTGGTAGTTGGGAACGTGTTCTACAAAGGGGTTCGCCGGGGGCGGAATGTTAAAGGGGGCGGAAGAGCTCGTAGGAGGGACTGAAACAGAGAAATAAAAACTGTTTGAGTCTTTAAAAACTAATAAAACGCGTCAAAGACTTACCGAAACCTTCGTTGGTAAGATTGGGGTATATAGAATTCTCAGAGTCCAAAACTGTAGGGACTACTTCATATCCGGGAACGTTTTGGGGGAAAATAAACAGTCTGTTGTTTCTTTCTGATTGGCTGTTTATCTGTAAGAGAATAGTAACTTAATTGGCACAGATACAAAGATAGAAATGAGTCTGTAACAAACAGTTTAATTGTACAAAAAACTGTACCTCAGAAAAACAGGATCCAGCAGCCGAACAGTGCGACATGTAGTTATTGGCCTCGAAATAGTTGCTGTTCACGGGCTCGTCGCCTTGAACGTAGTCGTTGTTATCCTTCATTGATGTCATCGTCATGTCGATGGCGATGTTATCTTGTTTCTGGTCAGGTTTTGGCCCCGATTCGGGTACGGAGTCGGTGGTATTTCCAGCGTTCTCGTCGATTGCGGATTGGCGGGAGGTTTGACGGGTGAGGGTGGAAGCGAGTGAAGGAGTGGGGGTGTGATTGACAGAATCGTTTGAACTGAAAAAGACAAATGTTTACAGAGTTCTCGATTTAAAAGGAGTGCGCGTTGGCGGTGAATCTGGAGCAAGTGGCGACCTCTCCCTTGCGGCTATTTTGAATAAGTCCACATGAAATATCAAAAACAGATAAATTAAAAATATTTTTGGAAAACATTTTTTTAAACAATACTTACTCAACGATAACGCCGATCGAATTTCTGCTGCCGGGAGATTTTTCCAACTCCTGAGCCGCATTGACAACTTCGGATTTCAGAATATTCTTCGGAATGAGAACTTTCTGGCCGTCAACGTGCACGTAAATAAATCCTACAATAAAAATTCGGAACATTAAGAAAGCCGCATTTCGAAAACATCATCAATTTAATGAAGAAAATGCGGACAAACCTTCTTTAACTTGGTCGTCCTTGGGCACCGTAATAACCACAATATTGTCCAAATCTTCATCTCTCAATTTGATGCTGTTCGCCGACCCGCCAGGTCCGCCTTCGGTGTTATTGTTATCGTCGAAGTTATTTTCCGTCGTGTTCAGGACTTTTTCCGAAGAGCTCTTCTTCGACAGGATAGCCGAGAAACCGGCTTTTCCCGAATCGCTCTTCTTCAACACGGTACCGGAGAACCCGGCTTGTTCTAAACTGCCTTTATGTACTATGTTCTCCGAAAGTATTGCTTCGATTTCGGCCTCTTTGGGCGGCTCTTCTTTGGGGGGTACGCCGTCGTCGAGAACGAAACATTTCGGTACCGGTACTACGACGAATTCGTCTTTGAAGCTGTTTTTAGACGAAGATGAGCCTTCAAAGAGGCTCTCGTTATCGTAGAAGCTACAATCTAAAACAGATAAACTAGTGTAATGGACGACGGATCAATCAAATTGGATTAGAATTGTAAATATTTATTATCTGTAGAGATGAATATTTTTAATGCGTCGTTTATACAGGATGTTTCTTAATTTTGTGCTAATATTTTAGGGTATGATTCCTAAAGTCATTTTATGAAGAAAAGTTCATATAAACATATGTCCTAAACGGCTTAAATTTTTTGCTACAGGGTGTTGAATTATTTTTTTAATGGGTTTTTTGTAATATCTCCGAAAGTACTTTAGATAATATTCTCAATTTTGGCAAGTGCTAATAGGGCATAAAACTACATATTTTAGTTATAAAAGTTATTTTTTTGTCCCACCAGTGGCGTCGCTACAAACATTTCCTCTGATATTTTTTAGAAAAAAAGTGGTGACATTTTTTCATGTGAATATTATTTGTGATTAGCCTGGTCAATTCTACATAAAAATGGTCTCTTGCGCTTTTCTCCTGAGGCACACCGTTCTAAATAAAATAATTTAATTAAATTAGCTCCAATATTTATTATTAATGCAAAATTTTGTTTTATAAAAATTGTTGGAAATGACCACCGTCACTTAATAGGCATGCATGTGCATGAAGCTAATTTAATTTAATTATTTTATTTAGAACGGTGTGCCTGAGGAGAAAAACGCAAGAGACCATTTTTATGTAGAATTGACCAGGCTAATCACAAATAATATCCATATGAAAAAATGTCAGTGGCGTACCACTTTTTTTCTAAAAAATATCAGAGGACATGTTTGCAGGGGCGCCACTGGTGAGACAAAAAAATAACTTTTATAACCAAAATATGTGGTTTTATGTCCTATTAGCACATGCCAAAATTGAAAAAATTATCTAAAGTACTTTCGGAGATATTACAAAAAACGAATTAAAAAAAAAATTCAACACCCTGTAACAAAAAATTTAGGACATATATTTACATGAACTTTTCTTCATGAAATGACTTGAGAAATCAGACCCTAAAATATTAGCACGTCATTAAGGAACACCCTGTATATTTAGTGCAGATTGGCAACATAATGTTGCGATTACAACCTTTTTCTTATTACAATTGGATAAATTGTTATACTATGAACATGTCTTGACTAATAATTGATCTAACCATTCGCACTTACTGGAATCGGAATCCAAATTTTCGTGCAAATTAATCCTTTCAATGTTATTGGTCACTTCGCGCACCAGCTGTTCGGTGATATTCTTCACGGATTCGCTGCGATCAGCGTTTTTATCGCCCTGTAGCGACTTGTACAGGGAGGCCAGAGCTTCGGCGCCATTACCGCTTTCCGGAGTTTTGTTTGAAGTTTCCAAATCGGTACCGCGTAAGAAATCTACGAAATAGAAGTTCTCTTTTTCACTGAATATTGAAAGAAAGAGGGTTTGTCGAAAAAACAAACGACTATTCACTAACGGGGAAATATACCGTATAAATAGTGTTAAAGGAAAAAACTAAAATCAACTTACTTTGCAACAGCGCAACGTCTTCGGCTCTTTCTAAAAAACAAACAGGAAATAAATAAAAACCACTCGACAAAATTAAAGTAATTTCAAATTACCTCCGAAGGTTCCGTCCTGCTGTTCGGAATCAACGGCGAAGTGATTTTCGATCGCCGATCTGGCAGTTTCCAGAACGGATCGGTTCCCTTTTAAGTCGAACGGATCCACGATTATTTGACAGCCCAACCAGGAGCCGAATCGACGGTCCTTATGCATGAACTGCCAATAGCACTCGTACTGTCCGCTTTCGTCTAAACAAAATAACGAAAAACAATTTTTAAAACACCTCCGAAAAGCATGGAACATTCGATGGACTTACTTGGTACTTGAAGACGTACGGAGATGGTCCCTCTGGCACCCGGTTTCAAATATGGAACAGAAATAATCTTGTTCAATGGTTTTAAAGATTTCGATCCCCAAGTATACTGCAAGTGTGTCTGGAAAATAAAGAAAATAATAGTGTGACGCTAAAAAAAGCCTTTTAATTCACAGTCTAAGGCCCCATTAATTATTTTTCTTACAGTAATGTTGCTTGGACTCTGAACTTTTTACCCGCCGCATTTCTGTACCTTTGATGTCCATGGTGCCTCGCCGCTATTCTCCACTTCCCATTGGTGCATATAAATTTCGCCGCCCAACATGTGCGGAACGACAGCTTGAGTGTTGACGGGCTTGGCGTCCATCTTGGGCTCGACCTCTTCCGATTTTTCGCCCTTGTCCCGCGACCTAAACATAAACGTGACTGAAGAAGCGTTTCCTTTCGTCGGGCCCACGCGTTTTGCCATATCGTGGCTCATCGGTAAGTCTAGGATCCGGCGAAAGAAAGCATACGATATGGGAAGAGCTTAAGAAGTGTAATTAGCGTAGAAACCTCCAATGCTTTGGAAGTGTCTAACGTTGAGACTTCTAGTGGGAGGGGAGAGTATTTACTTGGACACTAACTAACCTGCTGCGGCTGCTAGAGTGTCCAGCTTCGCTGTCGCTGGATTTCGGAGCGTTTTGAAGGGCCAAACGCTTCTCGCGGTACTTCGCCGCTTTGAATTCCAACTTGTCAAGCTTGTGCTCCAATTTTAGAGATTTTTTCAAATCTTTTGCACTAAACAATACAAATTAACCGAAATTTAATAAAAAGTTGCAGTTTTTATAGGTGAAATGGAGTATTAATTTTAGATTGTTTAATGGTATATTATTATTATTAAATAATTCTTGGTAAATAATTTTCAGCTAGATAAATGTAATAAAAAAATTTAAGGTGAGAATAATCCTTACTCAGTATAACCCTCGGTGGTGTGAGGTGTTATCTTGCGGATCCGCTTCTCTGGCTTACACTTTCTCGAATGATGATGATGACAAGAGGGCTGACTGACTATCTGAGGCTTGACGTTCACCAACGCCGCAGAAACCACGCTCGAAACGGTGGCGGTCACATCTTCAGCAATTTCTTTCTTCAACTGTAAAGATTTTACATGAATTTTTGTCCAAACTGGGCCAGCAAATCTTTTTTGACAAGGTTTTTTTAACAGTAACATTTTAGTTTTTTTAGATGTTGAAAATAAAAGTTTATTGAAAAGGAAACATTCTCTGCATATACAATTGGACGATTACTGAATAGTTTTAAATTCATTTTTAGGTTTTATAAATTTAAATTGAATAGGTAGTATGATTTATTAAAGAAATTGACTTATTTTCTTATAACAATAAAATTAAAATAAAACTGGTTATAGTATTGTCCTAAATTTTATGTTAGACCATATGAGTAATGCAGCCAATAATAATATCTTTAAGTACCATGCATATATTAAAACTATTGTGAAATATTTTGATAATGATCTTCAAATTTTAAAAAAATATAAAAAAAAAGCTGATTACTTTATGAATGACTCATATTATTAAATGTTTGAAGAGTTCCTTTAAAACACATAACACAACTTTTTAATTACTCATCACTGTTATCTCCCCCAGAGCCTAACAGATCAGTTTTTTGTATAAAATATATTTATTAGTACCTTTAAAGATAAGAAAAATTATGAGAATTTATGAAATTTTCTTTATGCCCCAAGGGTATGGGCTCTATGGTCTAACCACCTTTTGTTTGTACCTACAAGTTAATTTGTTCCTGCAATAAAATTATTTTATTTTTTTTGCTCCACATAATTATTAATTATTTAAAGATTTTTATTGGCCATTTCAAACACAATTTATTAAACTTAAAACTATAGGTAAGATGGGTATTTTTGTACAAACTGAAAAATAATAATAAAATTACCTGTGCCATACACGAAATAAACCACTCTGGAGGCATATCAGCATGGCAGCATGTCGACACTAATGAACTGGGCTCAATATTATCAATTTGTGTCTCAACATCGTTCGAGTGACGTAAATTCTTGTGTATAGGTTGATCTGATATTTTCTCCAGCAGCAAATTGATCAATTCCCCAGATCTTGCTTTGCCTAAGAGAAATGCCAGCATTTTAAAAGGGCTTTAGTTTCGCTTATTGAAACAGTGAATTTTGAGACGAGGCACGACATCTGTCAACAAAATACTTACGTCTAAATGCATACAGGGCCACTTGGAAATCTGTCTGTGATTGGATCGGGTATTCTTTCCCGTTGTCCATAATGCAAGATACTTTCACGTCATGTTCAGGAGTTCCAGAGTTCTTAAGCTATAATATAAGAGTTAAATTGAGTAATGATACTATAAATTCATGTTAGCATGAAAAATGTGATGTAACATTGTAAAGTAAATAATAAACTAATAGGCTCAAGAGAATAACCTGGTGAAATAATGTGAAAGTTTCCTAAGCTTATTATATGACATAAGTGCTAGTAAAAAATACTTTTAAATTTGGCAACCCAACAGTATCATAATATCATAGTTGTGGGATTCACAGGAGCAAAATAAAATTAAAAATAATTCCTCAGATAAAACAAAAGACCTTCTTTATCCGGAACGATTAAGACCATTAGGACTTACTGGTACTAAAAAATGTATTTACAATCTCATGATAACACTGATAAAAACAGTATTATTGCAATGTTGGGAAATAAACAAGTGTACCACCTTAGAACTTTAACTGCAATGTTGAATTTAAAAAATTATAGTTGTCTTGTTCTACTACATTATATAAATTCGTGCTTTGTTTGTCTGACTTGAATAGGATTGTTGGAATGCATCGCACAAATCTCTAAAAACTTCAATATGGCGGAAATTAAGTCATCGTCATCATGAGTTAACTTTCGTCGGGAAAACAAGATTTTTGGGAAATGTTATTGCGAAATCAAGTATAGAATAGTTAGAAAAACAACTACTGAACGACAAAAACGCAAAATAACTTACCAAATAGCTTTTGAACACCTCAAAATTCAGCGTTGTAGCTGGGATGTCGTAGACGGAAATAATGGACATTTCTTTGTCCTCTCTCTTCGGCCCATTTTTCCAGCGCAAGCTGTACGCGATTTCCAGATCTTTTCTTTTGAAACTCATCTTGAAAGCCTTTGAAATACTTTTCGAAACTTCAATACGCTCTTCGGCGATAATTTCAATAATTTAACTGCGAATAGTACGAATTCTCAAATGAAAATGTTTTTATTTATTTTGATATCAGCACGGTCTGACTCACGAAAAATGTCAGCAAAACACTGGTCTGGTCCAATCGGATTGAAGAAATTATTGCGCATGTGCGAAGAAAATTACGCAGCTGATTTTGTAGAAATTCGTATTCACAATATTTGGTATAATTCGAGATCTTGTTTGGATTGCTTAAATTTCGTTACGATAGAAAAGAAGAGATATAGTTTGGATCAGAAGAAAATAAGGAACGTCCTTTTTTATTGATCCGAGTTTAATTGGTTGCCTACTTACGGTGGTACAAGGATTACATAAAACGAGGGACATTTAAAAACTACTACTTTTAAATAATATTTAATTGTTAATTTTTATTATATTTTGTATTAAAGTAGGAAAAGAAGAAACATTTTAACAGTAATTTCAAATCAAATTATCATTAATAAATAAAACGAGTTCAAAAATGTATCGACATCTATCCCGAGGATATATTAACTAGTATAAAAACGAAAGCGGTAAAAATCCACCCTAAAAAGGCCAAGACACCCTGAAATTTAAGGATCGATAACGACAATAAAATAGAGCGCATGTACGGACCTGTTGAAAGATGCTGTTCTGTAGCATATTTTTGTCTTAAAACACAAATGTTGAATTTTATAAACTAAAAATTATAGTGTTGAATTGAAAACGGCTCACTCTAACGATGTAGGCAGAAAAAGTATAGGCTTAAAGAAAAGTTTAGTTTAGAGAAGATAAATTTATAGAAAAGGTGGCAAGTAAATTTTAGAGGTATTAGACAATGCTTAAAATATAAAATGGGTGAAGCCCAAATTTACAAAATGTATTTTGACACACATTATTTTTTTTAAATCAAGATTTTTTTAATTCATAAGAAAAGAGTAGAAAATATTTTACACGAGGTATTCATCGTAATTTTTTATTTAAATTCAATGTTAGTCTAATCGTCATTTTCCTAACAACATTTTATAGAGTTTCTAAACAATTTTTTTGTTACAATAATATATTTTTTATTAGTACATACTTTAAGGACATCGGAAAGGAGAAATATCCATCCTAGCTTAGCCTAAAATAATATATTTTTTGTATAAACTCGTCAGTCTCTGTCGTTTATTTAGGACCGTAGACATAAAGTTGAAATTTTGCATTTACAGTGTTACTGAAAAGGTCGTATACTATAAATAAAATTAGATTGCATTTATTAAAACACTCGTCCTATTATTATAATGTTAGAAATATTAATCTACATACATGTATATTTTTTTAGTGCAGAAATATGAGCGCTGCACATCGTGGTGCCTTAATTTCAGGGGGCTGGACGAGAGGGGGTACCTCTGAGGTAGTGCGGAGAGCGCACCCAGCCTCAGGGGCTCAGTGGAACGTTCAAGTCGTCAGAGGCAAAGTAAATGGAAAGTGTCTATGGAACGCTTGTAAGGCGCTCAGTTTGGGGCTTCTTTTGATGGTTCTGGGGGCTGCTATGGCTACTATTGGTAATTTATCAAATGTCATTATGGACATACTATTAATAATTTTCTGTTTTCTATATTTTTAGGTTATTACGCAGATCAGTTATCAGTGGCTCAAGAAATTCGTGGGAATCACACCGTGGCTGTGAAAAACGAATCCAGAGGATTTCACTTGAACAACCTTTCCTATGCAGGCCCCATTGTTATGGGGGTCGGAGGTATGATCTAGTTTTTAACTCTCCCCTATATTTTGTTTAATTTTTATTTTAATCTTGCTATAAATTTTTTAAGGGTAATTTAATAAGAATAACAGAAAGTGATATTTAATTTTAAAATATCAATTTCATCAACAAATCAAAAAATAAAAACTAAAAAAAAATTGCCCCCAGTGAGAATCGAACTCACGACCCCTGGTTTACAAGACCAGTGCTCTAACCCCTGAGCTATGGAGGCTGTTGTTAGGAAATTTTTCGAGGACATAGTTATGCAACACGATATATTCGAAATTAAGGTTGAA
This sequence comes from Polydrusus cervinus, assembly GCA_935413205.1. Lineage (NCBI taxonomy): Eukaryota > Metazoa > Arthropoda > Insecta > Coleoptera > Curculionidae > Polydrusus > Polydrusus cervinus. The sequence goes on from OW284518.1 coordinate 43,468,003, forward strand.
CTTCAGAGAAAATTTTTTAAATTTATAGTTAAGGGTGGGGAATACTAAATAAATAAATATGAGAAAATAAAATATAATTTTTTTCTATTCCTAAATTTCTCGATTTTTGACAGGCTTTATAGTCGTAGCAGCCTGCGTAATGACATTTGAAGCGCGTGATTCGGCAGCCAAAGTTGTTCCTGCGCGTTTCAAATTAAGTACGACCGGGCCCACTACAGGAAGTTGTCCACACAACGCTGCTCTGCGAAGCGGACACGGATCCCTTCGGACAGCAGGTTCACAAACTGCAGGTATATTTTATTTAGGAATATAGCTATAATACATGCTCTTCTCGCGATGTTTACAGAGTAGAAAAGACGATAATTGTTTCTTTGTCTTCATTTTCATCGAGAAGGCCATGGTACAGTAGATATAGACTTTCCTATAGTCGTTCTTTATTCAATGTTCCTATATATTACATAACCATTTTACAGGTACTGGTACCACATCCACTTTCCATCACGGCCACCACGGCAGTCTCCATGGCAACCATCACGGCGATCATCATAGACACCACGGTGGGGGACACCACCATGCATCTGATCGCCACACCCTCACCCAATCGTTTGTACAGTTTTCCAGGGGATTGGCGCTGGATTCGAAAAACTTCGGACAACACAAATTTATACAGGGTACATCGCCTAGCGGTACGAGGAGTAGTTCTTTAAAGGTTCCACAGGTATAGATGAACTGCGTCTGATCTTCTGTATAAATTTTATGAAGGAAAATAATATATATTTGGATCATGATCTTAATTGTACTTTCAGGGTTCTATAAATCGCAGTCCATCCGCCCCAGACTTAGTATTAGATCAGCACACGTCATCAGGGAGTAAAGAGACGTCGTCGCCCACTTCGGGAGTGCATCAAATCATTCAAAAATCATCGGTCACTCACGGTCACCAGTCGTCCAGAAGAACGTTCGCCGCATGTGCGTTGCTCAATCCGGGACTGTTACACAGACATGCGTTGAGCGTCGATGAAACGGGTGCCAATTACAGGTAATATCGCTATTTCAAGTTAATTTTATTGTGAAATAGCATAGGGCCATTCTCCAACAGGATTCGCATGAAAACCACAAATTTCATATTCTGTTCGCAGAAGTAATGAATCTCTCCAACATGGTACCGGTTCTCAAGGTTCCATGGCTATGGATCTTCATCTTGAATCGGTGACCTTAAGGATAAGAGACAAGCGACGGAACCCGCTTAAGAGACAGAGAAAGATAGAGGAAGACGAGCAGAATAAACACGAGAACGGGTCTAGGAGGAGTTCGCACTCACATTCGTGCTCACCAAGGTTGCCCGGGCAGTATCATTTAAGAGAGAGTGCAAATGGTAATTTTTTTGTAAATAATCTTTAAACACATATATAAACGGTATCCGTCATGTTACAAAGCAATAATACAGTGTATTCATTATTTATTATTGTTATCTTAGCCTTATAAGAAACAAAAATTAGCTGAATGCATTTTATATCGATTTAAAGTCGTATAATATAAAGGACCAAGGCCTAGAGGTACACCATCAGTAGTAAAAAGGTGTGTATTAGTTGTTGCATCTTTTTAGGTGGTTCAGCTCAATATTTGCCCTCACAACATGTGCAACTCTACGCATGTCACAATTCAAAGAGACGAAGCTCAAATGCGTCAGACTGTACTCACAGATCGAGAAGTAGGAGAAGAACGTCGAATAGTTGTCATCACGCTAGGGGAAAGCTTGAGAGAGCAATCAGTTCAGGTAATTTATTTTTAATAGGTAACCCAACAAACAGCATTTTATCCCAATTTGTTGCTTCGGAAAATATAAATTCGAGTTGGATTTATAGTGTATACCTACATATACAGACGCCAATAGTTTTATTATAAAAATGTATCTGCAAAAAATACAAATTCTCATGTACCTATTGGCTTAATTAATTTACTAGATTCGTATGTATTCCATTCCACATTTTTTATATGGTTTATTGGTATCTTAGATTCCAGATTAACTGGACCAATTCCAAAATGTTATCATTCTCACGAACCATCAAGAAACAACTCTACAGAACAAGATCACCAGGATCAAGGCGGGACATCCACGTCAGAAAACGATATAAGAAAATCTCATCAAGTCATGGTACATTTTTCTCCCAATCTTGAGGGGTAATATAGAGAGATTTTATAATTATTGTATTAAGCGATATGTAGGAATAATGCCCAAGGGATTATATGTATTATTAAAAGTACAGATGTGGCTACAGCCATAATTGATTGAGAGATAACTTCCAAAATGCAATCTCTATATAGAATTATTAAGATTAACAAGTTTTATTGTAATGTGTGATATTTTTTTATGAAATAACTAGCTGTTACCTACTACAACCACTCAACCGCAAACACACACCAGTACTTACAGACAAAAGCGCGATTGTAATAATATATGAAACTGAACAATGTATTAGAAACATGTTACCTGTTGAACGACGGAAGGTCCAAATCTCAACGCCCAACGTTGCCTCTAGATCATGCTAGGGGTTGCTTTCGGTTCCCCCCACCCCTGTATAGTGTTCATGTTTATATTCCGGCTATATCTGGGAAATAAGTATATTCTTGTGGGTATCTAATAATTGCAGTGGTATAAGCAGAAGGCGCCCCCTACCTGTATAGATTAAAAGGTTAGTGAATGTGAATGCGTTGTCTTAACTTTTATAAAAAAAAAACAGGCAATCCGACGACGGCTGTTATTGAATAAAAGATAAGAATATTTATTGTCAATTGTATGTGTTTTGGACCTGTATATCGCACTTAAGAAGGAAAGAATTCTATAAGACCCCCCATCCAAACCGGCTCAGATAAATCACGGTCTCTTCCTTGTTTGTGCAGTTTTGCTTCACCAGGAGTGGACGGTTCCTAAAAGAGCTATACAAGAAGCAAAGTAAAATTGTTCGGCCCGGTCTGCAACTAGTGAAACCGGCTGTTTTGGAAACTATATATTTCAAAACTAATAAAATGTTGTATACGTAATTATTTTATGTCATCCTAATTCTCCCTGTGTTAATCCTCATAAGTTCTAAAACAGTCCATTATTGTACCTATAACCACGAATTATAAAATTAAAATCTCCCTAGAGGAGATAGGTACATCCTGAAAAAGCGTATTGACAAGTAGGCATATATATGTATTGTATCAAAATAAGAATATCAGGCTCTGTGATTTTAAGGAGTTGTTCAAAAACTTCATGTACAGATTTTCGTTGTAAACACAAGGAATTTTATAATCGAAAGACTTATCTAAGCAATCTTTTTGCCGTTGAATTTTCAAAATCATAGAAATGTGATTTTTAAGAAGGGGCCACTTTTATTTATGCAAGTATAAGTCCACACCAGATTATTTTCATTACCTTTTTGTTTAGGTAATGTACAATATAGTATATATTGAGAATGAAAGCACAATTGGCCAAACCTGGCCTAAGTGCATCCGGCGTATGGACGGGCCCTCGGAAGAAAAAAAAATATTGAGAATGAAATAGGGTTGATAGTGCCATGGTGTGTATTGACTAGTAAAAAAAAATCGCCTCTTCCTATCTAAATAAAATCTATTCATTGTTATGTTGATGTGTAACTTAATAATCGGTCCTAAAGAAGTACATATATTTAAAAATACTGTAATTTACATAAATGGATGTTTGTATAATACAATTATATTTATATAGATAAATTTTACATGTTTTAGACTATGTTACCCGGCTAGATTTCCGAAAAAATACGAAAATGTATTTATTCTATGTAATCGAATTAAAAAAATGTTCTTCCTACAAAATTTTTTTTAATTTTATTTCGTCGCTCGTTGGCCGAACTTCTTTCTGTGAACTTCGAACACAATCACAGAAGAGTGATAAACGATGAAATAGGCCGATATAGTGCGATCTGACGACCTATCATTCCTCTGTGGCTGACGCTTGTCGCCACCTTGTCGCTGTTTCTCCTTCAGCACAAAGAAACGTAAACAAAAAGTGAGGTTAATAGCAGTTTGCCCGGTGCCGTGTCTTTTTTTATTTTTCAATGAAATTTCAGAAATGTACGCAGAAAAAATCGAAGAATTTCAAAAATACTTCAAAACGCACAATAAATCTAAAGAATATCTTGGCCACAGTTCCAAGGTCCATTCTGTAGGCTGGAGTTGTGACGGAAAACGACTAGCTTCCGGCTCTTTCGACAAATGTGTTTGCATTTATACTTTAGATAGAGACAGATTGGTAAGATAATGATAAAGCGTAAAAAGGACATCTCATAAATAAGTTATATCTATTTTAGAACAAAGAAATTACATTTAAAGGCCATGGGGGTTCAGTCGATCAACTGTGCTGGCACCAAACAAACCCAGATTTGCTTAGTACTGCTAGTGGGGACAAGTCTGTACGAATTTGGGACACCAGGGTACAAAAATGCATTGCAACCATTAATACCAAGGGAGAAAATATTAATATTACTTGGTCTCCTAATGGTAAGGAGTTTTTTTCCAGGAACATTGGAATTTTTTTGACTAGAGGTTGTTAGGAGGTGACTAGTTAACTAACAAAATTGTATGTTTATTTTAGGTAATTCCATTGCTGTGGGGAATAAAGAAGATTTAGTAACATTTATTGATGCTAGAACTCACAAAATTGAGGCTGAAGAACAGTTTCATTTTGAAGTGAACGAGATCAGTTGGAATAACACCAGCGACTTGTTTTTCTTGACAAATGGACAGGGCTGTGTCCATATTTTAAGGTACCTAAATATTGTCATAGTTAGTGTACAAATCTAAGATTTATGTACTTATTATTTTTTTTGGTTTTCAGTTACCCAGAGCTTAAAAGACAACATATAATAAAGGCTCATCCTGGAACATGTATATGCATAGAATTTGATCCTACTGGCAAGTATTTTGCAACGGGCAGTGCAGATGCTTTGGTGTCTCTTTGGGATATCAATGAGTTGGCTTGCCGGAGAGTGTTTACAAGGTACGTTTGCAGCAAAAAAAATTGACAATTTTTTATGAAATGATTTTAAGTACTGGTATTTTTTAAAGGATGGATTGGCCTGTTCGCACTATTTCCTTTAGCTATGATGGACAACTATTGGCTTCAGCATCTGAGGACCTCCTTATAGACATAGGTAATGTTATATGTTCTGAAATCTGAAATACCTTTGATAACTATTATAATATAAAAAGACCCAGCTATTCATAAGTAGTCTATTTTTTAGGTTTTGTCGAAACTGGTGACAAAATTGCAGACATAAGTGTTGAAGCAGCCACATTTACTGTAGCCTGGCACCCATCTCAGTATCTTCTAGCTTATGCTTGCGACGACAAGGACACCTATGACCGAAAGAGAGATGCTGGCAGCCTGAAAGTTTGGGGTTTCCCCTCTGATTAGGCAAAACTAATGATACTGTAAAATATAGGTCTATAGTTCTCTTGTTCTATGCTCAAAAACTGATATGTTATTATTTAGGGCACTAATTTTGATTTAAAAACAATCTATTGTTTAAATAAAGGTCAATATTTGCCCCCATCCCATTCAACTCTTTTTTATAATAAAATCGATATTTTTCTAATAAAATTAATTTTATTGCCTAGTAGGTCTCGTTTTATTTAAAGAATTGTTTAAACATATGAACATTATAGATAGTCTCCTTTATCAGCTAAGGATTCTTATCTTGCTCAACGCAGGAAGTAAAAAACCTCAAAGAATACCTCAGGGCCGGATTATCTTCTAAAATAATAATCTACCCTGTTGTCTCTAGTCGCTCAATTCTTTATTCGGTTCTCTTAAGTAATACACATTTTTAAACTTTATAGCATTTTTGGAAATAGCTTTTTCCAAATAAATTTAAAATTGTTGGGTGATTTTGGACTATTTTAGTCAAGTCTTTCTTTTATTAGTTTAGGTACTGATTTGACTAAATAATGCGCTCCTGTCCTGCAGCCTATAATATACCCAGTCATCTTTAATTTCCCAGTTATATTGAGTTATCAACAATCCTTGTCCCAGTGAAACTCAAACTATGGAAGACAGAGTGGAAAAACCAGTGTCCGAAGTTTTGTACCGCAGATCTTTTATAGAAAAATGTACTGCACAAGATTCAGCCCAATCGAGCGTTTTACAAATCAATAAAAAATGCGGAAGGTTCGAAACGGAAAATACTACAACAGGAAGTATCAGCAGGGAAGCTTTAAACTGCACGGCCCATGAAAACGCAGAAACAGAAGAACCATCGGACGGTAGTTCAAATTATCAAAAAAGTGTGGGATATATTAAAGGTAATTTCTGCTATACAAAGGCGTTAAATGCACGAGATAGGATAGAGGTGAAAAACTATCGATAGTAAAATAGCTTCGGGACAGGACACGACACTGTTGATCGGGAAAAGAGAGCTTTTCTTTCTAAAAGTAACTTTATATGGGAGCAAAAACTATCGAAATATATATATCGAACCATTCCATATATTATCGATAGTTTTCCACCTCTAGGTAACACTGACTGTCGAGTAAACCACTCGCGTCTATATTCTAGTCTGCTGCCAAGGTCAGGCGGATGGCGGGACATTTAAACGAGTGGTTGCAATGGATTTAATTATTTTTTTACTTCACGGTGATGAGTCATAGTCGAGGTATTATGTTTTCTTACAAGAACAGTTTGCCGGTTTGTTTATTTGTGGCCTTGTGGGGCATAATTAAAATGGAGGGGCAAGTTATTAATCAGTAAGTTTTGTTATGGCATGCGGCTGACACAAAATATTAAATATTTTGAAAGTAAAAACTTGGTAAAAACTTAACCGTCATTTTTTAAATTGTAGAACAGTTTATGTGTGCACAGAATGTGGAAGGGAATGCAGTACAAAATCAAATATTAGTGCTCACATGAAATTAAAACACAAAGTCTTCATACAATCACATTTAAAGACAATTACATGCCCTCTATGTAGAACTTTGTTTTCATCCTTGGCTGAACTGGATCTTCATTTTGTTGATGTCCATGATATAATAAGAAGACCTGCAATTTAATTCCGTTGAAGATTTTAAAAAGTGGAAGCTTACAATAGAGGCAAATAGTCAGTCATCATTTGTTATTGTACAATCAAGAACTCTTTCTAACAAAGATATGTCGTGTCACCGTTCAGGAAGGTACACTGAAAATATTAAAAACGCACAAAAAGCGCGACAACCGAAAGTTAAGGGTTCCAATAAAATTGGATGCAACTGTCCAGCAAGAATTGTAATGAAAGCGTGACGTAAAAAATAATAAATTCCATTTCAACCTTAATTTTAAATGTCCCGCCATCCGCCTGACCTTCGCAGCAGACTAGAATATAGACGCGAGTCCTAAACCAATGTAGCACTAAAAAAAAAAACCCTAAACAACTGTCAAACCAAAACCAAACAGTGGGAGAGGGTGACCCAAAAAAACTGGTTCAACAAGAAAATACAGAAAAAATGGCCACTTTGAGGCCCAAGAGCCCTAGACCAATTGTGGAACCCAAACCAGGAAAGGACGAGTCTATTTGGGATAAATTGGGCACTTTGGGACGTAAAAAACGAATCAAGGAAGGTAAATATTTATAGATACTGACGTCACTGCCTAATATGGTTATGTTTACAAACTTAGCTATTAGGTGTGGTGAATTTTACTGTAAATTTTAATATTGCTACGTTCATTTTAGTGCAAGAAGTGCAAACAGAAGGGAAATATGCCATTGACTCGCCGGGTTATGCTACAGCTCCTGTTATACCCCCAGAAGAATACAATTTGGGTAAGTAACTCAAGGTTATCAGCACAAATGCTTGATAATTTCAAAATAAAACCCTTATATTAAGTAAGTTAATTCTATTTAATCATTATTCATGGTCTATAAACGTAAATGAACTATCCTTTATAGACGAAAATGAAGAACGATGCTTGATAGACCAAAACGCTTGCTATGACCAGAAATTCCAAGAACTTAATGCTGTTCTCATTGACTGGGTCAATGACGAGCTCGCGTCGCAAAGAATAATCGTTCAAGATTTGGCCGAAGACCTGTACGATGGCCAAGTACTACAAAAGTTATTAGAAAAATTGACTGGGGGTAAATTAGATGTCCCTGAAGTGACCCAGAGTGAAGAGGGGCAAAAGCAGAAGCTTGCTGTTGTTCTGGCACATTTTAATCAGGTTTGAGGATAAATTTTTGTTTTCTGGAATATTATGAGAAGGTTTAGAGTATATAAATTAAAGGTTGATGGTTTTCCTAGGTTTTAGGGCTGCAAAGATTAAGTCACAACAAATGGAGTGTTGAAGCCATTCATTCTAAAAATATTGTGGCTATTATCCACTTACTTGTAGCTTTGGCAAGACATTTCAGGTATGTTTTTATAAGTGCTATTTGGAAAATGATATTGTTTACTTTACTTACTATAGGCTGCCATACGAGACTAGCACTATAAGGTCTGAAGAGAAAGGGGAATAAAAGCCATATATCTTGGGTTTAAAGCAGAGTGCCACAGTGCAGTGTCGTAGTGCTAGCCTCGTGCAGCAGACTATGTGACCCATTAAAAAATTTCTAGGCCACCAGTACGTCTACCAGAAAATGTTGCGGTAACAGTTTTCGTGGTAAAAAAACAGCAAGGGCAGCTGGCGCACCACAAAGTTAGGGAGAGTCTTACCACCTCATATGATGACGTAGGGATGAGGTGCGAAAGAGACGCCTTCGATGCCTTATTTGATCATGCTCCTGATAAGCTACAGATTGTGAAAAAGGTAACAAAGTTTCTGTTTTTGAAAACCGCGTTAATTATGGACATTTCTCCCTGTAACCTTTCTTGTCTACTTAATACTAATATTTGGTTGTATAAACAAGTTTCTTTTCAACCTTTCAGTCCTTGGTAACCTTTATTAACAAACACCTGAACAAAATGAACTTTGAGGTCTCAGAACTGGAGACCCAATTTCACGATGGAGTCTATCTAGTCATCCTAATGGGGCTTCTGGAAGGATTTTTCGTGCCGCATTACGCCTTTCACTTGACGCCCCACGAATTTGACCAAAAAGTGCATAATGTTAGCTTTGCTTTTGAACTGATGGAGGAATGTGGCTTGAAAAAGCCCAAAGCCAGACCGGAAGGTATGATTTTTTCAACAGCAATAAATAATAATTTATTTAAAATTGAGTATTGTACTATAAATATTAAGAGAAACGAAACCTTTTGTATTAAACTTATTTGTTTTCTATTTTAGATATTGTCAACATGGATCTGAAATCTACACTTCGAGTTTTATATAACTTATTTTTGAAGTACAAAACTATTGTTTGATTTCAAATTAGATGAGTTTCTAGACCTAGTGCCTTGAAGTAATAAAATTGCCTTAAATGTATACCTAACATGAGTTCTTACATTTGTAGTTATTTAACTTATTGACCATTTTTGAAGTTTGTATATTTTCTTACCTACAATTAGAAGTTTTTTAAAGCAATTGAAATTTTTCTGTTCTTGAAAATTCTATTAATTTCTTACAATATTTAAGAATATTTTAACAGAGTATATTTTTATTTACATGTAATTCTATAATTTTAAACCAATAAAATCATATATTTAACTCATTTTTTCCAGTTTTATTTATTAAAAAGTCTCTCCAAAGTATCTATTAAATCTTTTTCACTGCTAAAGGTATCCCTTATCAGTAAGTTGGTAAAGTACATCTCGTACAAAACCTGCAGCCTCTTAACATTTTGATCACCTAAATATGAACAACAGACTAAGAGAAATGTTTTGCAGCCTTTTCTCCTAGCAAGATATTTAGCACAATCTAACAAGGTTGCAGACAAAAATGCAGTTGGCACGGAGTTGTACTTTGTGTCATTTAAATTGCAATATCTATTAAAATCTTTTATAATTATGATATTTGGAATGTTCTTCCATTTGTGTGTGCCATTAAGGTGCCTTACTAAGTCCAGGTAGTCTTTTAGGTAACTAAAATATAAGGGAGTATTATAAGATCTATTTGTAATAAATATGAAATTTTCATTTTCTGTGTACTTACATGAATGTTATGAGTTGCAAAACCTCTTTACATGGCTGTTCAATTTTGTCAGGGATCCTTTCAAAGGGTGAAATGGATATAAACCAAATATTAAGTCCTTGTTCAGCAAAATCTATGGCTACCTATGAATTGAAATTTATTTAAGAATAGTACGTTTTTTTTAAGGTGGTATAACAAATATTAAGTACCTTAAACAAGACATAATCCGGATCATTATGCAAAAGCAATGTAGAAAGAACGTTATCGCACTCCATTTTTAAGATATTTGATAAATATTGCCATTTATATTGCGCTTATAAACACTTTACGAAACTTTAGTTAATTTGAAATTTTTGAGTTTTTTTTTTGTGATTTTTGACAGTCCATCCACAGAAAAAAAGGCTTGTTCAAAGTGTTCAAACCAAATTGTAGTACGGTAGCACAGAAGAATGATAGGTAGTAGCTACAATTTTAACACGGGAGGAAGCTATAGCCAACGTAACACTAAAAAGAAGATCTGTCAAATGGCTGTCTTGTCTGTCAAATTGAAAATTTCAGTAGGGGTTGTAAAAAAAATACAAGAGTTTCAATTTAACTACATAAACGATTTGTTAAAATATTAGAGCTTAAAATGGAGTGCATAGGTACGTAATTTATCGCTAAGATTATTTATATACAATGTTCTATACTTGTTTGCTATAATTAACCATAAAAAATTTTGCAATCTCATGTACTACTCTTTGTGTGATTAAATTAAATGTAACCATAAAATTAATTTAAAATTTAGAAACTTTCTTATGTTCATAGGGATTAAAATATAATTCGCTTTCCTACTACTTTTTACTGTTAAACTACCAAAATGAGAACTTAAAATTTGACAAAATTATCACCACTTTTTCAGGTAGTGAAAGTGATAACTTAGAGAACATAGTGGAAAATAAAAACACAGAAACCTGCACCAAAGATGAAAAAAGTGATATAAAAAGTGATAGCCCCGATAAAAATCTGACGGAAGACAATTTAGCTGAACCAACAGAATCCAAGATTCCCAAAACAGAAGATAATTCTAGTGCGGAACAATCAAACTGTGCGCCTATAGAAACTATTGACATTAAGGTGATATACAATAAGAAAAAATATGATGTTAGTGCCGCTGCGGACTTACCAATATCTGAATTTAAGAAAAAATTACAGGGTTTACTAGGTAAAGTTCATTTCATTTCTATATACTACAATTGAACAAATTTATTGATAACAATTACCTACTTATTTAAAGGTGTACCAGACTCAATGCAGAAATTAATGTTTAAAGGTTTGTTACAAGATACCCAAACTATTTCCAGTTCTGGTATTACCAAAGGCTCCAAAATAATGTTGGTAGGGTCTACTTTAAATGATGTATTAGCAGTTTCTTCAGTTAGTAAACAAGTAAGTGTAAATATTGCTTTCATCTATAAATCTGCTGAAATATTCAAAAAATTATATTGTAAATAAGAGTTGGTTACATTATAGGCTGTAGATAAATTACATAAATGCTTTCTAGGATGTAGCAGAAATGGAAAAGGCAACTACAGTAAAGGAGCCCCTCTGTAAACAAAAAATACACAGGAAAGTTTTGGATAAAGGAGTACCAGAAGATGCTATGCCTGGAATTAAAAATATCAAGGTTTGTACCCTATATTTTTCTGAAATAGATTTCAAAATGTTTTGGTGCTTGGTAAATTTATTTATTTGGGCCTATACCTTTTAAATATATACAATTTTTTTTAGGAGGGTTTGCCACCTGTACCTCTCTCAGGTATGTTAAATAAACACGGAGGAAAAGTAAGGTTGACCTTCAAACTTGAAAATGATCAATTATGGCTGGGAACTAAGGAACGTACTGAAAAATTATCAATGGGATCGATAAAGAGTGTTGTATCTGAACCAATAGAAGGACATGAACAATATCATATTGTGGTAAGATTATTTTTAGATGTTCTTCTTACCTTGAAGTTTTGTGTGGTTTAAACTAGTAGTTCTCCTAGTATTGAGGTGCATCTGTATGGATGGCTCCAAAGAGATGTTTTTGTATTGTCAAGTATTTTGGTTGTAGAAATTATGTCGATGTAACCACTTGTTTATTTTCTAGGGATTGCAATTAGGGCCCACTGAAGCATCACGATATTGGATATATTGGGTGCCTGCACAGTACGTGGATGCAATTAAAGACGCCGTTTTGGGAAAATGGCAATTCTTTTGACTCAGAAGCTCGAAACGTCTGGCATCTGTGTTTTGTACAGTAAACTAACCAAGTACTGTCAATTTGTTTCTTCAAAATCATAATTTTGAATTTTTTTTTGTTCATAAAAGTATTTTTAAAGAGTGAATTTCTCATCACTTTAACTCAAAAACTAAGTCTTATTATTATTATTATTTTTCCTACTTGAGTGAAAAAAACTTAGTCAAATAAAGTAAGTTTTTTATGAGAATTTGTTTTAATTACATTATTAGCGTTGGTGACAGACCAGATCATTTGACATGGTTATTTTTGTTTAGCAGTAATTCTATAACATAATTATTTATGGTAAGTAAGTTGGTTAAAAATAAAACCCATTACAACAATTTTGTTTTAATAAATTACATTTTACAACATAATAATATACAGCATAAATCATAGACATAAAAGAAACATTATATGTCTATGGCATAAATTATATAAAAACAAACACTTTGTAGACCAAAAACACTGATTCATACAGGTTAGAAAAAGTTTAATAATCCTTTATAGACATTATGGCTAGTGGCGGATTCGCCAGTTAAATTTTTAATCAATATTATATTAAAAAAGAAAATGGCGGATGCCTCACTATAACTTTTAAAATGGAGAAAAATATCCCTTACAAGAATTTTTTAAATGGATTATTATTTATTTAATTTTTTTAGTAATCAGTATAGGCGGGAAATACCCCATTTTTTATTTATTTTTTTTGTAAATTATGGGCACAAAATGTATTTAATAAAAATTATGTTAATAATTTATAGATAACAGGATCCTGTATGTGAACCTAAAAGGGGTCCACTCTAAACAATTCATACAAATATTTTTTCCAAATATCCAACCTTTACCTACACCCACAACCTCTCGTTCTATTCCAAATAAATGCAATTAAAAGTAAAAAAAAATTATTTCTAAATTTATTAATAATATTTTTGGGACATTCCAAAAGCCAAGGTGATACTTTTGGCTTTGTTGGTGTGCCACGTGAATACCCTCTAATATTATTTTAGAGAATATAGGTTTATAAAAAAATGTATTTATTTTATTATATTTATTGTATTATAATTTTTTTTTCAACGTCGATTTCCTCCCCTCCGGTAAATCCAACATTGTATACAAATACATTTGCAAATACCAAAAACAATGATTTTTACACACACTCCACTATTACACAACTGTAGTTAAACAGAAAATACTAGTTTATTAACTTATATTATCTAAAAACAACTATGGTGAATCTAGTTTTCATGTTGAAAACTCTCAATTTCTTTATTTAGCTTAACATTCATCCAATCAAGACTAATATCGTCTAGATGGTTGTCAAAATCTACTAAATCTTTAAATGCTTTTTGTTGTAGCAAGTACACCATGGTCTCGCTGGTCCCTTCTGAAGGGTTAAGCTCTTCTACAGGTTTAAATTTACCATTGGACAACAACTGGGCTACTTTTAACACTGATTCGTCGGCATCACTTGATAATTTTGTATTGTTGACCTAAAAAAAAATATTTACCTTAACCTTATAAGGATATTGTAATTCTAAGGAGCTGATTTTAACATCAGGTTTGGCTTTCATAGAATCTTATTTAAATTTAGCAAAAATATAGTATAAATATTTCTAAACACACTAAGTTTCAGGAGACTGGGAACAGATATGCAAGCTAAAACGACTCTTAGTTAACGGTAACAACTTACCACCACCATAAATGAAGGGCTGAAATTGGTAGAAATTTTTTCCGTTATTTTATGGTATGCTTTCTCAAATGTGTTGTCCCTTAAGTTTTCATTTGCTGCATAATACCCAGCTATTACTAAACCTTTGTTTGACGCAAACTCATCAATCTATAACAATAAATCAAAATTAGGTATATTCAAACAACCGATCATGGTACATACAAGACATTTTCAAATTTTAAATGCATGTTGTATTTGGATTTCTGTTAATTACTGTATTATAAATACCTGCATGAGCGCTATCTCCGCCATGGGGGTTAAATTAAGACAAATATGAAACAGTGGTACAGCATCCACAAATTCGATTTCCTTATTCAAGGCTGAATGAGACTTCGCCAACAACACGCCGTTAATGGCGCAGTGGGGATACTTAGCTGCATGTAGAATTATTTTACAGAACGCCCTGGCGCTGAATTTTGGCTCACTCATGTTAAAAATCACAAAATTAGAAATTTCTTAATTAATTCATTAAAAAGTTAGGTTAGGTTATCTTGTCAAGTAGACGTAAAGTTGACGTCGTACCACAGAAAAGAAAGAGTTGTAGTTGAGTTTTTGATTTTATATATAATTAATCTTTGGTTTAATTCTTATTAAGAAAACAGATCCATTCCAACGCACCTTTTTATAGAATATATAAACAATATTAATATAAAAAATTTTTGAAACAAACTGCATATTTAATGTTAAACAGAGTGGGGTCTGCCCCTGCCCCATGTATGTGCTTGTATTGTATAAAGGCCCGTTATATCCAACTCTTGGTAACTTTACCAACAAGGTAATTTCATCCTATAAAGTGATAGACATATCGTTCTATTTTTTAAACCAAGATCGGGTAACCAACCCCGGTGGCGGTTATTCTTACTCCACAGCATAAAACTACAACTCGCGGGGATGATATGGTGAAAAACCAGACAAGATCACCTCGCCACGAATGAGCTAGCAAATTGCCCGTAAAGGAGCAGAGCCATTAACTACAAACAACAATTTTAAAGAAAACCATTGTGGAGACAATTGTTTTGATAGAAGTTATCTGGCTGGTAAACAATGATATACCTATATTATAGTCACAGGAAGTAAAAATTGATCATTTAAAAAAAAATGCTGCCGCCACTGTATCCAACTTCCAACCACTTCCAACTTCCAACTGTGATCACAGAAGAAAAAAGGGTTTACATGATCTCTGGATGGAATATCTAAAATCTATAACATAAGTAATGCTATATAACGTTCTCTATAATATAATCCATTTCCGGTATATATATATATCTCTCTCTAACATGTTACTCTTCTATATCTTATTTCCTTTAGCGGCAATATAAATGCGGAAAATCATCCATAGGAAGGGGAAAGCACGTGGTGGGCCAGGGTTGCCAAGGGGTATAAAATTTTCTGATTTAACAGACGAAAACGGAAAGATGTAGGTGGCATATTTCCATTTTCATTTCACTATAACCAAAAAAAAAGTGGTGACGGTGCCAATGTGGTGCCAAGGATCGATTTAGCTTTTTGTTATGAGGTATTGCTGTCGAGAAAAATATGGTTTGCACCAAATTTTACAAAAAGAGAATTGATTAAAAAAACTATAGCATATTTCACACATCTAGCAAAAACCATAAAAAAACAAGAACAGCAAAACAGGCGTAAATCAGATACATATTATGCACATAAACATAATAAAAATTCATTTTCATATTGCTAAGTAAGTAAACCCAACAAGGACAAGGAAAAAAGTGTGATAGTTTCGAAAATGATTAGCCAATTTGTCAATTAGGTATTTGATGAATGTTTTCACTGTTATCAGGGACAAAAGGATAACTGTTGATATAATAAAATTATCCTGTATCAAAAATGAGTTAATCAAAATCGAAAGTGCCATTTGCAAGATTTGACAAATAAATTAATCGATACTTCTAGTTAAAAAAGAAATACATTTGGCAGCATTGCGTAATGGTGTGATGATTCCAAGGGGCGTCACTACTGTGACGTTGTATTATTTATGAAAATCTCGATAAAATACAGCATTTCTGATTAATAAAATATTTTTTAAATAAATTAGATGAATAGTTTTAAGTTAGTACACATCAGTGTTTATCTGACCACGTAGAAGTCGCGTTTTCTTCGTGATATTGTGATTTTAGTGCAACGTCGTTTGACGACTTCCTAAAAAACATACAGGGTAAGAAAAAAAGCAATTTTTTAACGAGTTATTTATTTACTATTGGAAATGTTTTTTACGGCGACAGGACATTGTGGTAGATTTAGCAGTAAATTTATTATGTTATAAGTATATTCAAATATTCTATTATGCAGTAAATTTAAAGGTCAGCCTCTAGTACTTATCTGGTATAAAACAAAAATAATAATTATTACGATTTGGGTAAGTATATAGTTCTGATATGAGTCATTTTCAATAATTGTTGATGGATTGTGTCAAGGAGGACCACTCAAAAAAAAAAACTTTATTTACGCTTATAATCTACGTCGTTTACCTATGTGTTTAAAATTTATTTTCAACAGGGGTTTTTAAGTATTTCCGCAAAATAGATATAAAGCAACATACCTACCTAATTTAGTAGCTTTATGGTGTAGCTGTAGTGTAGCATAGTTCAATAACTAATTATTAAAATATTATTATTTTAGTTGATAATCCATCAGCTTCAGAATTAGTTCAGGTCAGAGTGTTATCATCAATAATGTGAATTTTTTTCTACTTCCTATACACACTAAAGAATGATAAAGCTCATTACACAAATTATACTTGAACTACGCAGATTAAAAAAAAATTGTTTGACATCTTTTTTAAAATGCTGTGTGGCGTTAATTAAATTATATAATTTTGTATTTCTCAATGGGCCTGGAGATAAAGTTTGCTGTCATTGGTTTGCCCTCAAATTATATAATACTTGTACTGTTTCTATTTTCCCCTTATTATGTTGAGGACATTTGTCAGTTTTATACCTTTGTGTTTTTTTTTACAGAAAAGAACTCATAGCAACAAGCTAAAAGTAGAAGGACCAGTTAAAAAATAATTCCTGTCATTTACTGTCATACATTTCTAAAAATAAATACAAAAATGCCCGAGAATGGTCAAGAAACGCCCCAAAATGGATGTGGAAATGGGACTGCCGGGCGAAAGAAGGAGGTCAGAGTTTGGTGTGATGGATGGTGAGTAAATGGCGCAGGGAAATAGTAGTAATATCCAACCTTGACCAAAAATAACACAACCATAACATCTTATAATAATTCTACCAAATAAGTGCGACCTATTTTTATTTTTGACTTTCTCACAGTGACACTCCCTTTGTGGCAAATAATTCGATATTTGAACACATATTTCTGTTTCAAAAAAAAACTTAAAATTTACCCATCTGCTACAGTTAGTTTTAATATTTTCCAATTCCTATAGAAATATTTTGTGTCCATAGAAGAAATTTCTCATAATATATAAAAAATAACGATTTGAAGGCATGTCCCTATACCTAGATGATAAAACACTATCCAATATTAAAAAATTCTAAACTTTTTAGTAATAAATAACATGATAATATGCAACAATTATTGTAATTACATTTTGTGTTTGTCATTAAAATCTCTTTACACCTTCAGGTTTAAACATTTTAAATTCAAACGGTTTCTTTGGTTTTGCAAGTTTGTGTATTTTTTGGCTAAAATTTGCTGATGGTACAAATCTATCAATTCTTTTTTTAAAAATCAAAATTAATTAAAAAACTTTTGGTACAACTCAGGGGCCACAATAAGACATTATCAAAGGAAAGATGTGCCAAACTTCTATGAAGAAACTTTTTCTCAAACCGTGTTGTGTACAACTGGAATCGATAAGATTTCAATAAATCAATTTAAGAATAGACATTAAACAATGGAACGACTCATTCGTCCATTAGACTCTGTGATATTTATATGCTATAATAGTAAATAAAATAGATGCAATAATAATAATAATAATAAAATAACGCTCTGCGGAAAAAAATTCCAAAGGAAATTGACTCAGGGCCCAAATGTGTCGTGGGCTATTATTAATTTTTTCTTCTAGTTATGATATGGTGCATTTTGGTCATGCCAACTCGCTGAGGCAAGCCAAGGCCTTGGGAGACTATCTCATAGTTGGTGTCCACACAGACGAAGAAATTACCAAGCACAAGGGGCCCCCCGTTTTTACACAAGAAGAGAGGTACCACTTACACAGTTTTTTAATTTTAAATATTACATCTTTTTATGCAAACTTTGCCACAGTTTCCTTAATATTTCTAGATACAAGATGGTGCGCGGCATCAAGTGGGTCGACGAAGTCATAGAGGGCGCGCCGTACGTCACTACCCTGGAAACGCTGGAAAAGTACGATTGCGACTATTGCGTGCACGGAGACGACATCACCATGACTGCCGAGGGTGTGGACACCTACCATCTCGTTAAGGATGCGGGTAAATACAGGTTGGTAGCGCTATATGGAAAACTACGGCGTAAAATACTATATGTCGACGACGACATTAAATTCTTTCCAAATAGGAAATTATTTTTTAATGATTCTGTATTTGCAGGGAAGTTCAACGCACGGCCGGCGTATCGACCACGGACCTCGTGGGGCGCATGCTGCTGCTAACCAGGAATCACTTTAAACAAGGTCAGTATGAGTACAGCGTTGCCAAAGAGCATTCAACAACCATGGGTCAAGATTCTTCCGCTAGGTCGCCCTACACGGGCTGTAGCCAGTTCCTGCCCACCACCCAGAAGATCATACAGTTCTCGGACGGCAAAGCGCCCAAGAAGGGGGACAGGATCGTGTACGTGGCCGGGGCTTTCGATCTGTTCCATGTCGGCCATCTGGACTTTTTGGAGAAGGCGAGGGCGCAGGTAAGGGACTCTTAATGTGCTCTCTTTCAATGTTTCCGTTATTTGATTGATGGTTTTCTGAGGGAAAATATTTTATATTACAGGGTGACTATCTGATAGTGGGTCTACACACAGATCCAGTAGTGAACCGGTACAAGGGATCCAACTACCCCATCATGAATCTGCACGAACGGGTCTTGAGTGTTCTGGCTTGCAAATATGTTTCGGAAGTTGTAATTGGGGCACCCTATAAGGTAAGGCAAGTTCGGTCCGCGCCCGTCCTAACTTATATTTCCCAACCTACCAAACTAGTCCCATTTTTTTAGGTAACAAAGGAACTCATGGACCACTTTAAAGTAGACATTGTCATACATGGAAAAACATCCGTCATGGCCGACTTTGACGGAACAGATCCCTATGAAGTGCCCAAGAACCTCGAAAGATTCATGAGTGTAGACTCGGGTAGGTATACAGTGGGGGGAGGGCGGTTATATTAATTAACGTTTACTTGCTTGTCCCTTCGTTGTAACGAGTCAAAGCGGCTTTACAAAAGAAGATTTGTATTATTCCGATATTAAGTTATTAAAAATGGACTCTTTGTTAAAATAATTAATGCATCATCATAAACATGCCACAATTTTTTCTGAACCTGTGATTCGATTTAAATGATTTTTTAAATTTCATGGACTCATAGATTTCACTCTTTGCGATAAAAACTTTCGTTTCATCCGGGTGTAATAAAAATGTTTATTTTTTCGCTAATTCATATCACCCTGTGGAGGCTACAACTGTAGCTCCATTGCTCCATATTTCCTTGACCTTCTCCTTTTTGGTGCACTTCATTACCTCTGTTATTAGAGGAGATACACCGTTTTATGCTCAATGTTTTATAAACTTTTCATTTCAAAAAAAAAAGTTTGTGTTTTATGATATTGTAATCAAACCAGCTTATTAATAAACTAAAGTAACTCAATTAGATTTGTTGTCGTTAAACAAAGCAAGCAGAAATTTTACAGTTATAAAAATGTATGCTTTAATAACGTTTATAATAACTTATTGTTGCCATAATACGGTGTGTCTTCTCTAATAAGAGAGATAAAGCAGTGAACCAAAAATGAGAATGGAGCTACTCCACAGGGTGATACGAATTTTCGAAAAAAAAAAACCAACATTTTTGTTACACTCGGTATAAAAAGAGAATTAACTTTTTATCACAAATAACGACAACTATGACCTTGTCAAGAAATCAACCCACAATGCAAAAAAAAATATTTAAATCCTGATTATGGTTTGTAGAAAAAATAATGAAATAATTCGTTTTTTTACAGCAAACGACATGACGACAGAAAGAATCGTGGACAGGATCATCAGGAATCGGCTGGAATTTCAGGAAAGGAACAGGCAAAAAGAACAGAAAGAAATCGACCTGATAAATTCGTTGAAAATGAAGGGTCTGACTGTGTAAAATTTTATTAATTTTATTCTAGTTCTTACAATTTATTTACAATAAGAGGCAAGTACAAAGAGTTTATGGGACACAGTTTATTAAAGTGATCGGGGCATTCTCGGAATTTCCAGACTCTGAGATCGAAATGAAAGCTTTCTTCGTGCTCCTCTTTTGTAAAGTGTGAACCATTTTGAAAAGTTAACCGGAAAAAATATAAAAAATTTGTTGTGTTTGAGCGGCTGTACTTTATCTATACAGTTATCAATTTGGATGTTATTGACTTATCGATTTATGCAAACTGATCTGTATTTTCCGATCGCGAAAAATTCAATAAAGCAGGAGGGGTCCAAGTTTGGGTATAAATCGAATCGTTCCGTTCCTGCACCAAGCCCAGCTGGTTCAACTACAGAATAAGCCATTAAATCACACTTTTGTAGCAGGAAAATAAGGAAAGAGTTAAATATTGTTGACTTAAATCAATAATACTGGAAAAAAAATGACTAAAAACCAAAGATTGAGCTTTTTGCCATACTTTGTGATATAAAACGCTTATTTGGCGTAGGTAGAAACTTTAGGCTAGTACGGTCCTTTCAGGGCTAAATAATTATTCTTACATAATCAACAATGCAGTAGCGGATCCAGATTTTTGTTGGCATGAAATATTTGATATAAATTGTCTCGTTTCTCGTCTGTTCGCCCCCCTGTATCCGTCACTGCAAAAATGCCTCTAAACCAATAACTATATTTGGGGGGTAAAATAGGCTTGTATGTCTGTATGCGTGTAAGAGTTAATGATGACGTGGGTATACTCGACATCTAGGGTTAATATTTAAACACTTTATATTGTATTTTAAAATTCTTTTATTTTTAGATTTTGAATTTTATACCACATTGAAGAAATATTTAAACACTTTTTGGTGAATATTTTGATTAGAGACTTTCTGGGATTAGGTAGTCTAATGCAGCGATTTGCCTTAATAATGTGAGAGTGATTTGTTTTCTTTAAAAAAATAACCAACATTTTGCCACCAAAATGAGCAGGATAGGCAGATTTTTGCTTTGATTACGTACTTATTCGCACAATATTTTCGGCGAATCCTGTATTGGGCAGCACCTCATTACCTAATGCACCACCTTCTTTTCTAGGTAATTGTACTTTATATTTTATGAGGGCATTGATATTTATTATATTTTTACGATTGTTTTGTACATTTACTTCGAATATATCGTATGTTTTTATCGTTACTCCATATTATTGTAATATATTTATTGTTTTATTTAAATAGTATGTTTTATTCATTTGTGCCATAGCCTTAAGGAGCGAGTGAGACAACTTCGGTGGCGGATCCAAGTGGGGGTAAGTTCGTGTTTGCCCGTTGCAGTTATTGGGTAACATAGCAGTGCTGTTAAATGGTGTTTTTTCACTCCCCAAATCGTTGAAGGCTTTGGTTTATCCAAATGACAATAATAATTCATTTTAAACTAAAAAAAGGGCACTTTTGTTCAAGATGTACCGAACTGGCGCTGACCAAAATCATTTTTGAAAAAAATTGTGTCTACATTTTATTCAGTTGTATCTCGTCGAAATAATCTAAATAAAAACTCGAAAACATCTAGTTCACGCTAAAAAGTATCGGGAACCAATTTTTTGAAATGCTAAAAGCATTTTTTACAATCCCACTCTTATTTAAATTTTTCTTATCACCGATTCAGACAAAAAAGTAAAATATTGAACGAATTTTTATTACAGTTAAAACCATAAAAATTAAAGCTTGAAAATACCTAAATCTTTTAAAGTGTATATACTTTACATAAATAAATAAATTATACATTTCAAACAAATAAATATGTAATAAATGTACTATAAACAATATTAGGAATGACTTAGTTAAACTCCAGATAACCTTAAAAATAAGTTGCTTTACTCAAATTTAACGTTTCTAATTTGTCTCGTGTGCTTCCTCAATCTCATATCCACTCCCCTATAAGCGGTCTCCACTTCCTCCAAAAAACTAGACGAATTGTGTACCGTCGTTCCCCCCAATAGAATATTGAAACTAGGATAGTTCTTGTTAAATGTATGAACGGTAAGAGATTCCTCATATGTGGCGCCTCCAACTATAAAGACGATTATGTCTTGCGCTCGAAGACCACTGGAATGGGTTCCAACGATGGGGTACAAGTTGTCCTTAAGCCGTCCCTTTATAAAGTCCTCCAGGGTATCATGGAGCACGGGTCTGTGTTGGGTGTAGACATTGTCCACCCCGCTAAGTCCTTTGAAAAACCGTTTCGTTATTTTAACGGCGTTTTCTACGTTTATATCGCTTTGGCGCGCGTGCGAGCCTGCATACTCCAACAGATATACAATTCCCTTGATTAATTTGTCAGATAGTCCTTTTTTCTTAAGAATCTCTATAAGATTTGTGATTTCATTGCCGCTGTGATTCTGATAACGAAGCGCATAGAGCATCACCAGTTTAGCAGCGTCAGAGGGCCGAATTTTATCATCATGCAGCAATTTCTTTAAGTTTTGTAGGTGTCCTGAGTGGTCATTCTGAGAGCTGAGCTCCTGCTCTAACTCTGAAGCATCCAGCAAGTGGTACTTGTTCACCATTGAGCTCAATTCCCCAACGACAGTGACGTGTTTTGTGACGTTTCCAGATAATTTTTTGAACTGAGGATATGATTCAACAAAGCTTTTCATGTCTGCTATACTTTCTATCTTCTGGTGGCTTTTTGCTTTTGCTTGGAACTGATCCATCAGTTGTTTGATGTTTTGACCTATCTCACCATAGTTCATGAAGATGTTTTTTGCATAGAAAGCGTCCTGTTCAGCAGACAGGACTACCTCTGATAGTTCTTTAGATACACCTAGAAAGATTTGGATTAAATAATGTGCACTTCTAAATATAATTATTTTGCATAATAATTGTATATAAATAGATGATGTACCTGGTATATTAGACAAATTTACTCTATTATTGTGAATTCCCAATAATTCATGCACCATAGCCTGGTATGTCCACTGGTTTAATAGGGGTGTAATTGGATCATCCCTTCTATCCAAGATAAGCAAGAGACTGTGGCCACTTTGTCCAAAGGCAAACAAGGAGGACTCTTTGTTCATTATCTCATCTACTCGATTTCCGAGATCTTTGGCCAGTTTTGAATTTGATTGGTATCTAAAGAATGCCTATTTAGTTAAGCGGGTAATTTTGAAAATTCAAACTGATAAAATAAAATATACTCTTACCTACCTAATGATTGGTGATTTCTTGAGAGATAAAAGTACTGAAACTAGTCCTTGTACAGTGCGTTGCAAAGCTCCATGGTTCCACGATAATTCTGATGTTGTTCCACCCATACATGCAGAAATTCCCATTGAGAAGAGATGAGGATTCACTGCTAAGTAATCCATGTACAACTCCTGTACTTCTTTTACAACTTCCTGCTCATCATTTTCCGCTAAAATTTACACACACTAAAATGAACTAATACTGTAAATAAAAACACACATACCTAATATCTTGATATCGGCTTTAGCAACAATATTTGAGAAATAAATATAATATGCTCCATATTTGGGATTGCGGAGCTCATTGCACAGCAACTCTATATTTTGCTGTGTAGGCCTCAAAAAGACAAGACACTTTAGGTAGCGCAAGCCTGACGAGTTAGAATAGTTCTGAGAATCTATTCTTTCCAATAAAAACACTTCTTTTTGTTGAACCTCGCTTTGACTGTATACCATACTGATCACGCTAGTTGTTTCTTTGTCCATAAGCAGTACTTTCATGCCTGGTTCGCTTTCGTCGGTCATCTTATCCACGTAGGCCTTAACTGCAGCTATGACGTTCATTTTTATGGATATTTTAGCTTTTTAACATTAGTATCATCGAATAAATAAGTAAATCTTGTACACCCCAAATACAAGGAAACTCTACCCTTTTGAGGTTATGTCAATGTTGACAAATTGCCTTAGCTTAGGGATGTGCGATAGTTATCGATGTTTTTCGATCATCAATGTTGTGCGTTCAGTTTTTACCAATGATGTTGACTTTAAAACATCGATCTTCAAAGTCGATGGTTTTATATTTTGTACTCCCGACGCCCTTTTTTAGATTAGAAAGTCAATTTTAATAGCAGTATATCATTTAATTTCCAAACTGATCGTCAATAATGTATAGGAATATAGTCACAAAAAAATATAGAACAAAGACAACAACTTTATCACATATCCTGTATACAGTGGCGTAGCCAGAAAATATGCTCGGGGGGGCTGAATGGGCGTAAGTAGGACATTTTTTTCTGGAGAAAGGTACAGTCAGAACTACATATGTCATGGATATTGTACCTAGTAAAAAAGGCGAAAAAGCGCCGCGGGCGAAAAATTTTCGGAGCCACGCCCAAAGTTCGTTTAAAATTCACCTAACTTGGTGTTAATCCAAAATTTTAACATAAGACGATAATGACTCTAACTAGCGTTTTTCGGGCTCGGTTTTTGATAATTAAAAATAAAGCAAATATCGCTCTCCACGCTAAAATTGATGATTTTTTCAGAAATCATGCATTTTAGGAGCGTAGATCTAAAAGCAGTTTTTGGTGCAAATGCTTAGGGTTTGAAATACTCTTTCTTAAGTGCCATTTTGTATTCATAATAAAGCATTCTCGTTTCTCGCACCATTTTTTTCAATATAAATTATCACACTTCTTCCATAAAAAATGTTTCAATTAAAATTTTTAATTTTTTAAAAATAAATACATAATTGTTTTTTTGTTTTTGTTGTAAAAATATTTTATTGCATTGGGTTATATTTTTAATGATTTAAAATAGCTCTAAAAAAGGGAAAACGAAACAGACAAGTATATAATAGAAAATACTATAAAATATTACTCTTTTTACTCGTTTTCCTATAAAATTGCATCATAAATCAATAAACGATATGCGTCCAAAACCTTAATCTCTAGATTGAGGACTTTTAGAAGGAAAAGTTTAAAAACTAAACATTTCCTACAAAACCTTTGTAGTCTAAGCCAAGAATACATTATTTAAAAATTTAAATTAAGAGTCCAAGACTGAGACGAAAAATTAGGTTGCAATTAGACTTTTAGACCCCGAGCTTTTAGGCTAAATACGTCACTGCCTGTATACATGATATAAGTACTATCTATAAAATTGAAAAATTGATAATATGATTCAATTCTTCCAAGAATTTTTTTCAAATTTAATTTCAGAATAACAATTTGTAACATCTTTAGGTAGACGATGATTAAACATTCTTACCTAAAAATAACAGCCGAAAATATAATTTTTGCGCGAATTTTGATCGTTCCCATATCATATAATCTGAAGTGACAGTTTTTTGTAATTTATTCTTGTTTTTACTGTTCTACTGCATTTCTAGCGCATTCACCAAAATAAATATTAAAAAACTACGATTTTAGTAAGAAAAAACTTATTTTTAGCGCATATTAACAAAATTTACAAAGGCAACATGTTTTTCACGCCTACTAAAAAATTTCAGCAACTTACAACAGAGCGCAACATTAAACGGTTTTGCAACGAATATTAATTTAAACTAAGCGCCATTTTCAAGCGATAGATAATTGTAATATATGGCAGTTTGACACAGGTACTCCGCGCCTTGCTCCGCGCCTTGCTCCGCGCCTT
Source organism: Polydrusus cervinus (assembly GCA_935413205.1). Lineage (NCBI taxonomy): Eukaryota > Metazoa > Arthropoda > Insecta > Coleoptera > Curculionidae > Polydrusus > Polydrusus cervinus. The sequence continues at coordinate 43,494,017 of OW284518.1, forward strand.
GCTCCGCGCCTTGCTCCGCGCCTTGCTCCGCGCCTTGCTCCGCGCCTTGCTCCGCGCCTTGCTCCGCGCCTTGCTCCGCGCCTTGCTCCGCGCCTTGCTCCGCGCCTTGCTCCGCGCCTTGCTCCGCGCCTTGCTCCGCGCCACCACGCCATGTGATTCACACAAAACTGCAAACTGCCCATCAGTGTTTCGGAGCATCGTTTTAATAACAAACAACTGTGAGATTTTTAGTGAAGAAAAAATAGAAATAATAAGAATAAATATAAGTGTTTGCACAAGAACCCCTTATGATGTGACTAAATTAAACAAAGAATTTTGCTTAAATACCGTGTAGTTTTTGTCGTGAAATACGGGTTAATTTTCAAAGTTTGAATCGCAGATTGGATTTAAAAGAATTTGTTTATTTTATTATGGGGTTTATGTCAGTTTTTCTGACTGGATTCTAGCTGAGGTGTGTTTAATTTTAATTTCTAAAAAGTTTGAATATAAAGGTCCGTGAACTCTTATTTAATAGGTCACTGTCATGCAACATTTTAAAATCACTGATCTTTTTTTAGTTTGACAGTTCAAAAACAAAATAAACGCACGTGGCTAAGGCAGTGAAGGCGTCGGGTTCAAAAAAACACAACTGGTACATTTTCTGATTTATTAAAGCAATGCGACCTTTAAATATATTTTTTCAGCTATGGTTATCATATCACGATTTAGAGGTTCAAATATACTGAGGCAATTCCATAACACCCTGTATATTATCGAAACTTGTTTTAATAAAACTATTGTTTGTACCCGGTATACCTACTTTTTAATGTTTCTGGCTGCCGTCTCCGCAATTTCTTGATTTTCTTTTTCTCTTATTATTTCTTTGTTGAATTGCTACAAGTTAATTAAATGCCGATGTACCTAATACGGCGTTGTTAACCTGAAACTAGTAAAATTAATTTAATGTGAGAGATATAACATTATTTAGAAGTAATAGGGAGCCGGATAGAGCTCAGGAGGGAACCGAGCAGGAATTCGGAACAATATAGCCGTAATAGATCGTAATATAGATTATTCCTGAATTACTGTATAGTATTGCATTCTAGATTATAACGGCTAGAAGTTCCTTTTCAGTGTAAATTTATTTTTACGTAAAAATGACCAAAAGATAATAATTTGATATATTTGTAAATGTAACTATTTTTTCACTGATATTTATAGTAGTAGGACTAATAGGAAAGCCTCTGTAATTTTATCAATATAATCTTGTCATACTAAATTTCTACCAGGAGGGAGGAAGGTTAAAGTTATCAGACAAACAATAGATTTTATTCAGAGACGTTTTCTAACTAGTAGAGTTTCGTATACTTACCCACTTACCTGCTCACAACATACCCTAGTTGTAGTTTTTACTTAACAGTTTCTATGTTGCCAATATCCCTGCTGTTTTTGTATTTTTTTGCAAAGGTATATTATTTACTGCCAATAAAGAAACTTAAACCCTTTAATACATCAGTTTCATAAGGACAGTTTTTAACGGTTCCTAAAAATTAGAGTTTATATTCCTCCAGAGGTCTTCTATCCATCCATTGCTGGGTTTTCCGCCACGTAGGAAATCGGCGTCGCGCATCTTCCGCAACGCGAAAAATTCAAAGTGTGAAAAATGGATGGATTCCCATTCCACCAGTTGAATTGTGGACGGTGTCGCATCGAGACGCCCGTACCGACGCCGACGCTTGTTGCACGACGAAGTCGCGATATATCGGAACGATGACAATTTGGCGGGAACTTTAACATAGACCGATATGTTTGTGTATCCTGTTTTTCTTGGTTCGTTATAGGCATATTTTATTAAGAAAAATGACTGAACAAAGTAAGTGTTAGGCCAATAGGATTATTTTAGTTTTGAAGTTAAATTTGTTCTAAAAAGAAATCTTTTATTTTTTCCGGTGGAAATCTGTACAAAATATATAAGTAGCGATTATCTTAATCGAATATCTATCTCTATATGGTATAGTTACTAAGAAAATAAAAATTAATATAAAAATTAATATTGCATTTTTAAATGGCTTTTATTATAATCTTTCATAATCGCATGCATTTATAGCAAACATAACATTCCTGCATTGGCTATTTTATATTGCCCTAGTTTATGGTCGGCCAAGGATGGACTTTTCGCCTTCTGCACTTTCTTTTAGGTATAGCTAAAAGAATACGCCTTTATCTTTTTAATAAACCTGATAATAATATAGTGAACATTCAATAACATTGTAGTTAATTATATTTTTATCGGGTGTAATAACATAATAAATTGCAAAGAGGCGAATTAGTTTATAGGAAATACATAGTAGGTGTGTATGACTAATAAAATAGTCTATATGCAACAGGCTTATTGATATGGAAATAATGTTAAACACAAAATAAAAAAATCAATTTTACTCCTTTCACCGAATGTTGTCTGATGAATTAATATAGAGTTGCTGAATGATAAATCAGAGATTGAGAGTATACAAAAAATCCCTTTATTTAAGATTGTTTGTTCTCAGCAACAGAATCCTTTCTTATAAGAGCAGGGGTTTTGTATGCCAAACATACTTTTTTACCACTATTTGTTATTCTTTATGTAATAAACTGTAATAGTTAGTTTGAAATAAAGATATTTTATAGTACAAAAATATACGAATGCTCCAACGAGAAAAAAAAAAGTGCTGCTCGGGTTCCTTATCAACAAATAAAAAATGTTATTCGAATCTGGAATATTATTTTGCTGGTTTTTGCGCCTATTTTCTATCCCGTTATCAGTGAAACCAAAAGGAGACTACTTGAAATATTATTAATTGAAAAGGGGCCAGACTTCCTAGACCGCCCTTATACTGCGCCGGTTATCCCTTTCGTAAGTCGCACGCCATTGAAATAAACACTAAAAAGCACTAGTTACATCGCTGGGTTATTTGTTTATTTTTTCAATCCAAATTTTGGCCAAGACCGTCTACAAAGAATATTTATAGACCTTTTAAATTTTATGTTCTCCTAAAAATCTGCCCAGTTTTATTTTATTAACTATAGAGCGAAATTTATGTTTGTTTTTTGGATCGTATAAAATAATAAAATTATACATATAAACACAGCAATAAATTCTCTAATATTCATCTAATTTGGCCATGGAGTATTGTGCTCCGCATACTAATAATAACATTTTAACTAATTGCACTGCGTTTGTTTCTTGAATCAAAAGATCACATAATATGTGAATTGTATAATGTTAAATAAAGAGAGAATAAAAAAGGTATGTATAATTAAACAAAATAATCTTTCTAAATATTAAAAAACCCAAATTGAAATTTGTATATTCAATTCTTTTCCTCCTCCGGTCTTCCCTTATACGACTTACCAATAACTATTTTTCTCGGCTCTGTTCAAAATATAGCACGAACCCCCCCACCCCCCGTATTAGTTGTATATTATTTTATCATCGAAACAAGGCTGTAAAAATAAATGACAACATTATTGTTAAAGTTAAGATACATAATTTTGATGATGTATGTTTATGTAGAAAGACAAGTCAGTGTAAGAAAAAACACATCAGACATTTACTATGCACACACCGCGTTCTCATTATAAATAAACTTGTGGGTCAATGTTTGGCTTTTGGCGGAAAAGTTTGATGAGTTTAGAGACTATATCAATAAATAACAATTTTCGAGTTAAAATAATTTTTTAAATTAAAAAATATTTCTTGTTCACTTACACATTAGATTGTGACAAGTTACCTTGTGTTAGTTTGTATTTTTTTTTTCACATATTTACACGCGATATTAGGCTCTCTAGGCCCTAGGCGGCATGCGGCAGTAGGTTGTATGGGGCCCTTTGGCCATTCAGTGGAGAATGTAACAGCGCCGAACTTTTTATTTTTTTTTTGCCCAATTGGAAGAGAAAATAAAGCTATAAACAATTTTTATTTGAAAAATTCTTTGGTTGTTGTAGGAGAGGAAAGTATTTCGGTGAAGTTCTGGAATTGTGTTGGATTAAAATAAAATTAATTTACTCGTGAAAGATATAATAGCTTTTTAGAGTTGAAAAGTTAAATCCGACGGTACGCAACACAAGGTTGTCAAAAGCTCTTTCTATTTTTTACAACATATTTCTGGGTATCGAGCTCACGGGCCCTGGGCGGCCGCCTCGTCCACCCAATGTACCCATCTAATAGGGTGCATATTATTTACTATCATATCTTGGCGTTGATGACATACGGAATACAAAAAATCATAGTTACTATAACAAAAGTGTCAATTGATATTTTTTTTAACCTTAAGAACTGTAATTTATTGGACATTGAGGTCGCATCAGAAACTTGACTCCATCATTCCCTCTTAGGTCAAACATCCTTTACTTGCTTATAATAACCATGCTGTATATTATGTGGGCATTATATAATGTATATTTTATTTATAATTAATTATAAACTTTGAAATTAACAAGAAGTATTTATTTTCTGTTACCCCGAAAAATTATTTTCGAGTAAGTGAGCAAATTTGATACTACCGAGAAAACATAAACCCACTTAAAATCAAGACCCGAGTGCCCCTTATTATGTAAATCAGCTAAAATTTTGTTAATTTTTAGAACCTTAAAAGACCCTGCTGTTCATATAATTTGATAAAATTTAGGCCCGTTGCTACCCATCCAAAAACATTTTATTTTAGTTGGAAAATTAAAGATAACAGGGCAAGATTTTCAGCGAGGGAATGACGGGACAGGGACGTCTAGTGGGATTTAAATAAAGGGGAGCGACTATAAGAATCCTATACACCTATTCAAAATAATTAATTCTTCTTCGAAAATCCTTAATATTATAAATAATAATATAAACCGTGATGTTCCGAAATATGTACTACATAGTTTCTTGAAAATAATTTTTTACCCCGACAATATCAATATTTAACAAAATCACGTTTCATCATATTTCCATCCTGCTGGAAGTCGGCGCGTGTCCAGCCCATTCCAAAGAAAGGTAAAAAGACCCTGCCAAGCAACTACCGACCCGTCGCATTGCTTTCAGTAATTTCAAAAGTAATGGAGAAAGCTATTAACCAACAACTCCTAAAGTATCTGGAAGGGCTTAACATTATCAGCGACCATCAATACGGTTTTCGAAAGTCCAGATCAACAGGTGACCTTCTGGCATATGTCACCCATCTTTGGAGCAACACCATCGAACATCATGGAGAATCCCGGGCTGTTGCACTGGACATCTCTAGGGCCTTTGATCGTGTTTGGCACGATGGGCTTCTAAGTAAATTGCGATCCTACGGTATGCCTAATGGATTTTGTTTATGGTTAACCAGCTTCCTTAAGAACCGTTCTCTGCAAGTGGCGATTGACGGGTTTCTCTCAGACACCTTCACCATCAATGCCGGTGTTCCTCAAGGGTCCATATTGTCGCATTGTGTCCATTTAATGCTAAGAAAACCCAGGCAGCAGTCTTCTCCAAAAAGGTTAACATTGCAGAACCGGATATAGTCATGGCAGGACACGCAATTCCCCTGGCACCGTCTATTAATTTGCTGGGGGTCAATCTGGGAGGTAATATGTCTTGGCATGATCACGTTGCCGCAATTGCCAGGGCAGCTGCACAGAAACTTGGTGTACTTTTCCGCACCAAAAGGTTGTACACACCTCATCAACTTTTGACACTCTACAAAGCCCAGATTCGACCATCATTAGAATATTGCTCTCATGTCTGGAGCTCTGCACCCAAGCACACCCTTCGCAGCGTTGCCACATTTATTTTGGCGAATCTACTTTTATTTTATTTTGAATCTACTAAAATCTACTAAATTAGGGGAGGGCACAAATGGGCTCGGTGATTTTTGAGTGAGCACTAAAAATAATAGTGAAAAAAGGGTCGCGGCTTCGACATAGGCAGCAATAACCATAACCTTCCTCTTGTTTTCTAAGTGGTGTCAAAAAAAAAAAAAAAAAAAAAAAAAGGTCGTCGTCCGATATTAAAATAATTTTTACAATATTATTATGGCATATTTACATTATTGAAATTGATATTAAAATCTACCAAAATCTACTAAAGAAAATATGCCTACTAAAATTTTCTGAAGAAGGGTGAAAATCTACCAAAAAGTAGAAAATCTACTAGATGTGGCAACGCTGACCCTTCGGCTACTGGATTCCATTCAAAGGAGAGCCGTTCGTCTGATCGGCGACCCCGAGCTGACCAAGACCCTCGATAGCCTGGAGCATCGAAGACAGGTTGGTGATTTGGCTCTCTTTTACAGATATTTCCATGGCAGGTGTTCGACTGACATTGCCGACTTGATTCCACCTAGAGCAATGCAAAACAGAAATACACGGCGAACCGCTGCCGCTCATCCATATGTTGTTCAGCTTAGTACTCCTCGAACTTCATTGTTCAAGAACTCTTTCATCTGGAGAACGTCATCATTGTGGAATGAACTTCCTGAGGTCGTGTTTCCCAATGAATACAATCTTCAACGTTTCAAGACCAACGTTAGTCGCTTTTTTCGCACTCGCACCACTCCCAGAGCGCCTTAAAGGATTTTTCCTACAGTGCAGGTGTTTTATCATAAAAAAAAAAAAATCACGTTAAATTCTGTACATATTTATCAGGGAATATAGGTACTGCAATGTCACATTCTACAGAAGCTCAGGTATCGGGGATTGGCCGGGACTACAAACTAGTTTAACACTTGCAACCTGCGTGCAACTATTATGATACGTCCTTGGTCTTACTGCTAATATAATTTAACAAAATTTAGGCCCTTTAATTAGAGATCCAAAAATATTTCATATCAGTTCGAAAATTAAATATAACACAGCGTAATTTATTATTAAAATAATATCCTCCTAAATGAATTTATTAGTGCAGAAATATCGTTACAGTTTTGCTAAGAAATATATTACATCTAAAAAAATGATAAAAATTTGAAATATATTTTCGTTTGAATACAAACACAAAAATTAAATTTACAAAAAATCCTTAAGTAGCTCTCAACAAACATACACACATTTCTGGATGTCTGTGGTTTATGTAGACATAAATATTTATTCACGCACATAATTCTTTACGAAATTAATAGTTTACTGTTTTTCTACAATTAGTAGAAAGTTCGCACTTCACTAAAAAAATAATTGACTCTGGGTAAAACGAAATGTTAGTGTTTTTCCACTTATTTTAATTTTGTGCCAATGTTATTTATATGTTAACATTGTTTCTGTTGTAGGAATATGACAAATTTGGACAGCTGTTACAACATTAATAATAATAAATTTGAAAGTAAAGTAAGTTTATTCGGCTAGTCAGTCTGCTTGTTCAGAAAAGAATCGCATCTTTTAGCATTTTAAGGACTAATGATAACCAAGGAAGTAGTTAAACAAGGTAGATACTCTGTATTTCACTATTCTTAATGCACTGTATACTACCTACATAGTTGCTTTTATTAAAGTAAAGCATTAAAACCGTAAAGATACTTATAAAAATAGATGATGGTTCTATTAAAACAGCCACGCGATATCCTCAGAGTACAGTAACATAAAACAATATTAAAAATGCGTAACATTGCTATTAATATGGTGCCTTTCTCTAAATCTGCAAGACAAGGGGTGAATCCATGAAAAAATACGATACACCTTAAGATATAATAGGTGTAGGTATCGACAGGAGAATATAAATTTAAATACAGTCGAACCTCTACAACTCGAACTCTTCTTTAACTTGAACTTTTTCAGTACGTATATAATAAAAAAAATCGAAAATCCCATACAGTCGAACTCTCCTCAAATTTTTTTGGATGTCCCTTTAAGTTCGAGTTATAGAGGTTCGACTATACCTACATTTTGTGCCAATTAAAATTTGGCTCGTACATATAAATATAGTACACTCTCTAAACATTATGATGTGTAAAATATTTGCTTATATAGGTATATTTATATTTTAATAATGCTGTTAACTATCCGGCGTGTCCTTGAAATCTTGCAGCTACGAATGAAGAAACAGTATTATAAAATTTGCAATTTATAACTTGCGTGCATTTAGGTATTATGGTCCGGTGCTCTCATACCAGAAAATTGAAATTAAAATTTTGCCGCAATATGAATGCGTAATTTTCTTTATACTGGTTTTATTTAAATTACGTTTTGTTTTAATTATTAAATCGTTCTTTATATAACATTGTTATTAAGGGCAATCTATAAACCACATGCCCTCGGGCGACCGTCAATCTCTGGCCATACTAGTTGTTCATCATCATCATCATCATCATCATTATACATGTTGTAGGTAAGAAATCCTTTTTTCCAACCACCTATAAAAATTATGATTGACAGAAAAGTTTACTTAGTCCACTAACTTTCGAAGGATAAAAATAAAATAAAAAAATACTTTTCCCCTTTTTTTCAACTGAATTTGTTTTTGAAATTTTAATAATATATCTGTCAAAAACGTCTAAATAGATACTTTACAAAGTTTGGAGAATTATTTAATTAAAACTTGGCAGAAATAACCGGAATGTATCTAACTCATATTACTAATTAGGTACTACATTTCGTTGGAAATTCATTTTCAATTTTTACAAAAATTGGTGAATTGAGAAATTGATACTAAATATTTAGTTGACAACTGGCAAGAAACATTGTTTTTTACAGATGACATTGATTCATAAATACCATAGACCAAAAGCATAAAGACGTGTAATGTGAAATCACAATGTCATGTCTTCAACAGAGCAAACCTTTATGTCAAATAAAGATTTTTTCTTTCATTTCGTCAGATCCATCTTTAGTCGCGTTTCGCCATATCATATATGTTTTTTTGTGGTGTATGCTATACCAGTTTTTAATTCATTTATTATTATAAATTGAGTTAAAAAATGTATTATTTGTCATTTCACGTAGGTATGACTAATGACTATAGCATAATTTATTTTAGAAAAAGTTAACTATCCAGTACCTACATCTGGTGGAATACTGTTAGGATGTAATGTTTCCGTAAAGCTGTTTGTGATAATCAAAAATGTATAGAAAACACAATAATAAAATCAATCAAACTGTGGCTAGCCACCTAAAATAGTAATGTTATTTATTTCTATTTTCTATCAAAAATAATGGTCGCTTATGTTTTGGCACCCAAAACGACATTATTAGTTGTGATTTAAGTGTTTTCTCAAAAAAACTGGACCAAAGCAACGATTTTGTTCTCAATCCTTAAATTATTAAAAGTGTGTATCCTATTTTGACGGCTTAAAATAGATATTCTACACTGCTCACTTAATCTCCATTTGCTAAAATTTGTTAATATCTATAATATTTCTTTCGCTTTTAACAGAGGGCCCGAATGAGACGGAAATTACGAAGATTATTCTGTTTTAGTTTTTGTTAAATGATAGGGCGCTCTAAAGAGAGAATACTATTTTAGTCGAAATCACCGCTATCTGTATACTAATACATATTTCGTTAAAAATCCTAATATAAATTCAGGGTTATTATCAAAGACATTCTTAGGGATAATTTTATCTTTCAATAAATCGATATTTAGACGGAAGATGTAAAATAAATCTGATTAGGATTCCCAGGGCTAGAAAATCTCCGGATGCAAATGACATTGAGTAAAATTTTTTGATTTATTTCTGATTTACAGGTGCGTGCTATGGTGGAATTTCTTTTTTACTCGTGGATGTACTTAGAGCACAGCTATTTCTATAGGTCAAAATATGCCTGGATTCATTAAAACACTATAAGCTGTTTACAAAATATTATTTTCCTCTAATTTAGTAATATTTTTTAAGTACTCATCCTTTAAAACCTATTACATACATCCAAACTATATCTGATTTTGGGTTAATACCTACTTAATCCATGCACTTACAGTCAAATAGGTGTTATTGTTCAAGAAGTACTTAGTCCATTCTCGCAGTGGTCAATGACAAAATTGTGTAACTAATAAATAGAAAAATATTTTTTAAGTTTTCTAGTCACTGCGCGAATCCAGGAAGGGGGGGGGGGGGGGGGGCGAAGGCAGTTTTCCCTCCCATGAGTTTTATCAAGTGGGTGTTTTTTTACTGTAAGCCTTAAAAATTGTAGAGCGTGTGAAGGATCAGAATCTTTTTTTGAAGTCACTTTTTATTTAGTCGTCCCCCCTCAACAAAATCCTGGATCCGCCACTGTCTAGTGAACAGATAGAGACAGACCGAAGACAATTGAAATCATGCTTTTTATACGTCTTGATCTAAGAATATCTCGAAAAGTAATTTTTTCGTGATTAAAATACTATTTTACTAAGAAGCATTATTGTATTCACTTGCTGCCATGCACCAGTGTGTACGCCTATGGAGACTCCAAGTTTGAATGACGTGCAGGAAAACGTCCTAATATAATTATGACTTATATTTATTGGCAAGAACTTATGCATGTTGGGTTTATTGAAATTGAAATAGGGAAGGGACTTATAGTTAATCAGAAGTTTGAGTGAAATGATGTCCTGAAACGCACGAATTTAAATACACTTTTTGAATCTATTAAGATTCGGAAAAAATGGTACCTACTAAATATTGTGATAAATAAATCATGTTCTTCTAAAATACAATTTCTATATAAAATAAAATTTGCTAAATTTTAAAAATTTAATATTAAAAATAGCCTGGCTCGTATTTTATAGAAAATACGACCGAACTTATTTTCAAATCTAATTTTAGAGAAGTCATTTATAAAATGGATTCTTTTCACGCAGTACTGGGTAAACTATTTCTCAATAAAATCGGGATTCTTAAATAAAGTTGGTAACTATTAAAAATAAATATTGCATGATTATTAGACTTAAATATTAGTGAAAGTATAGAAAGGTAATTAATTTATGAACTTCAGTAATGCATTCACGAAGGCAAGAGGGCAAATTATTGCTATACAGATGTTTTAAAAGTTAATATTAGATTTTTTTTCCATATGCACATCAGTTTTAACTGTATAAATAGTAGTTATGAGGAAGGCTCTGCACAGACTATAGAGCGAGACGAGAACATCGTATATGAATGTGCATTTCTACATAGCAAAACTCCATTGAAAGTAACTACCTAACTAAAAGTGGACCTTTGATTACTATTAAACAACTCTATAAAATATACATATTGTATGCAAATTATGCCCTCTATTACATGGTTATTTAGGTTGGTAAATAGCGCAGGTTATTTACATAATTTTCCTCTTCGATGGACTAGACGAAAACAACAGTGAATTTATTTAACCGAATTTCTACGCAGGCCAAGTACCTGATGATAATGCAAAAATATAAGGATTTACTGAAAAATTGAAAAAGTTTATTACAAGTTTATTTGTATTTATAGGAAGTAAAGGTACTGTTATAATTAATGCTTTGTTTCTATTGACTTTGTTAAAATAAATACATAAGTAATGAACCAAAAATTAACTTATTTTCCACTTATAATTCGATCGAGTTTACAAGTTACTCTTATTGTACACCAAAACTTGGCGATAAGGATGTAGTACAATTTATAAAATATAATATTATTGTTTGTAGGTATAAATCTTTCCTATTTCCGGTTCGGCTCATCCATTCCCATAAGCTATTACTGCTGTCAACGAAAAACTTGAATGAAGTACCAACAGATTATTTTGTAAACTCCTTGAATTTGTTGACAGTGTAAATTTATCAGAAATAAATTTAAAATGTACATTACGTTATTATAGTTCATCAGAGAAATTCGATTAATTTCGCTCTCTATTTAAAAAAATGTGTTTCGTTCAAAAAAGTTACGATAACGAACATCCTGTATCACTTTAAGGATAATTTACACAAAAGTCAATAAAGCTCATTCGTTTCACGTACTAAATAACAAAAAGCTTACATACAGAACTTTAATAAAATATTTAGCAGAAAACACGATCATATTCCAAACGGAACAATTAAAACTGATTATTTGTGGCGATCAACAGTTCATTTTTAACACAGCATAATTTACAGCATATTATCGAACTATAAAAGTTGTCCGATTGAAAGCTAGGTTGCGATTTTGAAGCATATTGACTGATATATTGATGATTTTACATTTTCTTAAAATCATAGTCACCAGAGCCCCTTAAGCCCATCAGTCCGATCCTGACATCAGGTACTTTTTTCACTCGCGTCTATATTCTAGTCTGCTGCGAAGGTCAGGCGGATGGCGGGACATTTAAAATTAAGGTTGAAATGGATTTCATTATTTTTTACGTCACGCTTCATTACAATTCTTGCTGGACAGTTGCATCCAATTTTATTGGAACCCTTAACTTTCGGTTGTCGCGCTTTTTGTGCGTTTTTAATATTTTTAGTGTACCTTCCTGAACGGTGACAGACATATCTTTTTATTTGTGATTTGTTAGGAAGAGTTCTTGATTGTACAATAACAAATGATGACTGACTATTTGCCTCTATTGTAAGCTTCCACTTTTTAAATTCTTCAACGGAATTAAATTACAGGTCTTCTTGTTTTATTGTTATATCATGGACATTAACAAAATGAAGATCCAGTTCAGCCAAGGATGAAAACAAAGTTCTACATAGAGGGCATGTAATTGTCTTTAAAGGTTATTGTATGAAGACTATGTGTTTTAATTTCATGTGAGCACTAATATTTGATTTTGTACTGCATTCCCTTCCACATTATTCTGTGCACACATAAACTGTTCTACAATTTAAAAAATTACGGTTAGGTTTTTACTTTCAAAATATTTAATATTTTGTGTCAGCCGCATGCCATAACAAAACTTACTGATTAATTTATAACTTGCCCCTCCATTTTAATTATGCCCCACAAGGCTACAAATAAACAAACCGGCAAACTGTTCTTGTAAGAAAACATAATACCTCGACTATGACTCATCACCGTGAAGTAAAAAAATAATTAAATCCATTGCAACCAATAGTTTAAATGTCCCGCCATCCGCCTGACCTTGGCAGCAGACTAGAATATAGACGCGAGTCTTTTTTCCCCCTGAAAGATTAGCAAAAGCTCTTTCTGCTAATACAGATTTTAAAATCATTTGTGTCGATCCTCGGTAATTTTTACCTGTTAATACATGGCATGATAATTTTATATAAAGGTTGTTTGGCAAAGGCAAATGCAGTTATCTATTGGTGCAAGCATAACGAATGAAAAGGTAATTATCAAAACGCCCTGCCAGAAGCCAAAAGCACAGAAAGTCAAAGTCGAATACATATATGCATAAACATAAACTTGATAAACATTCTACTGGCAGCATCCTATAGTTTTGCATATTGCACAATATGGAGTTTATGTGAATTGAAATAATAGTATGCAATAATAATAAAATAACCGATATTATTTTGCCGGGGGGCCGTTAATGTAGTTTCGAGTGTCGCATCCGGAGCTTCCACTGAATCAGTTAACTACGGTAATTTAAGTATTAACGTTGCTGTGAGGGTCGCGTGACCTTCTGAAGGGGGGGGGGGGGGCACATGCCACAGTACCTGGTCAAAGTCTAAAGGGTGAAATAAATTAAGCAACATTTTGTACAAAAGTTTTATTGCCATTTTACTATAGATTTTTAAAAAATTTAATGAAATAAATTTCCCCTGAAATTGAGTTATTTTTTATTTATATTTTACAAATCATCTTAGAAAATACAAACATTTTCTCTAATCAAAAAATACCTGTTTAAAGTAGTACAGAAAATATAAGTTTTCAAAGTTAAAAAATGTATGTATTAATATTTAAAATAGTATACGATCGTAAAATAGTATAGATCAACTACAGTAATTTCAATTTTAAATTTCGGATAAATTTGAATGTTGATTTGAATTATGTATTGAACGAAAGTTCTTTTCGATTAATGTGCATAATCATTATCTATTACCAATAGACAGGAACATTGGTGTTACCCAAATTAATAATTAGAAAGCAATGGCGGCGTATTTATTTGAATGTTGTTGGAAAACAAACTATATTTATGCTGTTATACAAATTTTATGGTAAAAATACTGGTCGGATTTGGAGCCTTGAAGACATTAGAAATAAGCTTGCGTGAAATAAAAATACAAAAATTGTAAAATTTAGAATAGTGTTGATATTTAAAGGTATAATATTCTATTTTCTTAAATATTACAAAATCCATAAACATGTTTTTAAAATAAATAAAATGAATTTTTGTTATGGAACGAAACTGCCCCTTTCGCCCTCCCCACTAAACCTACTACTGCAATAAATTGAGTACACTCCTATATACAGGGTATACATTATTTTTACCTTTCATATTATGTATTCAATATTAAGTAAATAAATCTATTATCAATTTGGATATTATTTGACAATGATAAATTAGCGAATACCTCTTTACTATTTTTTTTTTTTTTTTTATGATAAAACACCTGCACTGTAGGAAAAATCCTTTAAGGCGCTCTGGGAGCGGTGCGAGTGCGAAAAAAGCGATTAACGTTGGTCTTGAAACGTTGAAGATTGTATTCATTGGGAAACACGAGCTCAGGAAGATCATTCCACAAAGATGACGTTCTCCAGATGAAAAAATTCTTGAACAATGAAGTTCGAGGAGTACTAAGCTGAACAACATATGGATGAGCGGCAGTGGTTCGCCGTGTATTTCTGTTTTGTATTGCTCTAGGTGGAATCAAGTGGGCAATGTCAGTCGAACACCTGCCATGAAAATATCTGTAAAAGAGAGCCAAATCACCAACCTGTCTTCGATGCTCCAGGCTATCGAGGGTCTTGGTCAGCTCGGGGTCGCCGATCAGACGAACGGCTCTCCTTTGAATGGAATCCAGTAGCCGAAGGGTGTGCTTGGGTGCAGAGCTCCAGACATGAGAGCAATATTCTAATGATGGTCGAATCTGGGCTTTGTAGAGTGTCAAAAGTTGATGAGGTGTGTACAACCTTTTGGTGCGGAAAAGTACACCAAGTTTCTGTGCAGCTGTCTTTGCAATTGCGGCAACGTGATCATGCCAAGACATATTACCTCCCAGATTGACCCCCAGCAAATTAATAGACGGTGCCAGGGGAATTGCGTGTCCTGCCATGACTATATCCGGTTCTGCAATGTTAACCTTTTTGGAGAAGACTGCTGCCTGGGTTTTCTTAGCATTAAATTCGACTTGGTTACTGTCACCCCAAGCCAAAATTTCTTCCAGGTCCTTGTTGAGGCGCAATACTTCATGCTGCCTGCGAAGATGTGCGTCGGCAGCGGATGTTTGGGGAGTCAAGGTAAAAGATGAGACAAGTGTGCTGTCATCAGCAAAGCTATAAATTGGATTTTGGGTTTTCACTAGAAGGTCGTTAATATACAGTAAAAAGAGGGTAGGCGACAATATGGACCCTTGAGGAATACCGGCATTGATGGTGAAAGTGTCTGAGAGAAACCCGTCAACCGCCACTTGCAGAGAACGGTTCTTAAGGAAGCTGGTTAACCATAAACAAAATCCATTAGGCATACCGTAGGATCGCAATTTACTTAGAAGTCCATCGTGCCAAACACGATCAAAAGCCCTAGAGATGTCCAGTGCAACAGTCCGGGATTCTCCATGATGTTCGATGGTGTTGCTCCAAAGATGGGTGACATATGCCAGAAGGTCACCTGTTGATCTGGACTTACGAAACCCGTATTGATGGTCGCTGATAATGTTATGCCCTTCCAGATACTTTAGGAGTTGTTGGTTAATAGCTTTCTCCATTACTTTTGAAATTACTGAAAGCAATGCGACGGGTCGGTAGTTGCTTGGCAGGGTATTTTTACCTTTCTTTGGAATGGGCTGGACACGCGCCGACTTCCAGCAGGATGGAAATATTCCTTTTTTTGTAGGATAAGTTGAAAAGTCTACAAAATACTGGTGTAAGTTCATCGGCGCATGTCTTGAGAACAATGATAGGAATTTCGTCTGGACCAGAAGCTTTATTGACGTCGAGTCCTTTAAGAATCCGTTTAACAAGACGCTGACGGAACACGATTTCTGACATTTGCGATTGAACTGAGGGAATGTTGGGTGGTGGTTTTCCCTGAAAGTCTACAGTGGAATGCGAGGAAAACAGTTCAGCAAGTAGGTTTGCTTTATCCCCGGCTGTGGTTGCTATTGTGCCGTCGGAACGTGTTAGAGGTGGAATAGTTGACTTTGTAAAGTTTTGGCTGACGGCCTTAGCGACTGACCAAAAGGACCTTGATCCGTTAGGACTGGCAAGAAGTTTGTTTTTGATTCTCTCGTTATGAGCTTCTTTGCTTTGGTCTATCATTTGCTTACATTGGTTTCGGGTGGTAACAAAGATAGCGCGATTTTCAGGAGTAGGGTTTTTACGCCACTGTCGGTAAGCCAGGTTTTTAGATCTGACAGCACGCTCGCAATTCTTGCTAAACCAGGGCTTGCTGTTGGAAGGGCGCTTTTTGGAGAAAGGAATAAAGGCCTCCATGCTAGTTAGAATGACGTCGGAGACCTCCTTTGCACAGGCAGATGGATCATCCGAAGAAAAGCATACGCTTAGCCAGGGAAAGTTGCGAAAATGGTCCTTTAGGTCTTCCCACTTAGCTGATGTATAGTGCCAAATCTTACGGGGTTTAGAAGGTTGTTCAGAACTAATTGGCAGCTCGCTTAGGGTTGAAATAAGTTTGTGATCGGAAGAGCCCAATGGTGGTTGTACGGTGACCGTATATATGTCTGGATTTGAAGTTAAAAAGAGGTCTAAAAGACTAGCAAAATCTTCAGCTCGGTCTGGAACCCGCGTTGGTTCTTCTACGAGTTGAGTTAGACCAGAACTGATCGCAAAAGATTCGGCCTCGCGGCCTTGCTCATCGTTGGTGTTTGAGTATTTAAGCCAGTTGACATTGTGGACGTTAAAGTCGCCAAAGATAGCAACTTCGGCATTCGGATGATTGGTTTGCAAGAAGTCGATTGTGTTGGCTAGTGATGAGAAGAGGGCCCTGTAATGCATGTGGCTTGGAGGACGGTAAAGGCAGCATATAAACTTAGTGATTTTTTGTGAAGATATTTTAAACCACATTACATCAAAGTCTTTCGGTTCCAGTATCTCCTCCCGTTGGCAGCAAAGATCATCTCGAATGAATAGACAGACCCCAAAGTTGCGTCTAAAACGGAAGTGAAAATCATCATATCCATTGCTTACGATGTATTTTTAACATCTGCATTTAGAAACGAATTAAATTTTTTAATTAATTAATCAATTTCTTTATGTACATACAAGTGTATAGATAACCTTTGTGCCCTTTTATATTTACCACATTGGTGTTATAATACCAGGATACAAAATAAGAAGTAATTTTCTCTTTTTCTCTCGTACACAATTTTGTCGTAAACATTTTACGGTGCTGTCAGAATAGAATCCTTTTCTAGAAGAGTAAAACGATTTTTATGTGTTTAGCTAATAAATAGAACAATCTGTATTCTATTCGTACGTAAATTAAATTTTAAAACAAAAATAAAATAAAAAATAAATACTATTTAGAGGTTTTAAAATCAAGTAGAATTCCGTATGTAATATCATTATTACCATCATTAATTATTAGTAATATGAATTAAAAAAGTATATTGAGATATACATAATTAAACTTTATTCAATGAAAAATGTTGGTCGAGACAATAAAACAATAAATAATTGTTATCGACAATAAATAGTTTTGTTAAGATAATGAACATTTATTTATTTAACTTCCCAATTTATTAAATATTTGTAATGTTTTGTTGATGACCGATTCTTATTTCCGGTAAAATAGGATTGCTAAAATTAAAAGATTTTTTTATGGGTATATGTAAGAACGGCAGACTCCATATTTCATTTATTTACAAAACCGATAGAAATATGCGTTAAGAATAAAACTAAAAAAATTTTGATTTCTACTGCTTATATCTACTATTAATAACTTAATAATTAAATTCCGGTACTAGTAGAAAAACTTAACTTCGGTACTTAATTATATAATTTAACTAGCCGGAAAAATTATATAATATTTTACTTTCGCACGATTAAAAAAAAATGTAGTGTACAATTTAACTTAAGTAAGATCTTCTGAAGATCTGCTTTCTTTTCAGAACTAAGCATTTAAAATAATATTTTGGGCTAAAGTAATGTAATTAAAAAATTTCACAAAAATTAAGTTATGTTGGGTTGTACAAAGATTTTTAACCAGAATTAACTAACCAGCTAGTGTGACTGTGACATAACTGACATTGACAGCCACTATGAACTCACAATCAAAGGTACCTGATTAGATTAGTAAATTAAACATTAAGGTAGGTAACCGGGCCAGTATGATTGTGAGCAAACTATTTCTGCCAATGTCATGTATGTCACAGTCAAACTTGCTGGTACGTTAATTATAATTAAAATCTTTGTGCAACCCGACATGTTTTATAATTTATGATTTAAAGTAAAGAAGTTAACTATTATTATTTTTATTAATATTATTACCACATACGAAATAAATTTACCTTACCTGACATGTCCCCCGCCTAAAGTAAACTCCTGATGTAACCACAACAAGGTCCTGATTGCACAAATATAATGTTGTCAACGTTCAATAGGTTTCTGATAACCCCTGCAGAGGACGCCTCGGTCCCTTGAGGAACAAAAAATCCACTAGATAAAATTGGTTGTTTGATCAGAATATAATGGCCGTTGTCTTTTAAGGAAATAATGTTTTTAATTGCAGTAAAGCAATATGTGATGTAGTAAATCATTACGACCATATTATTTGGGTGAAAGTTACAAATCAACCGAAGTCGAGTCATTTAATTGCAAGTATCGATAGAGGTATCGAGCAAGCAGACCGATAGAACTATGGTGTTTCTCGATTTTAATATTTGGGTTACAAAATGTTACAATAAGACATTATTGAAATGCGTATTTTTCTTAGATGTCTGTGGTATTGGACTTCGTTATGACCATAGTCAACAATGAAGAAATAATTCACATTTTACCACTAGAAAATATGAATAACAAAAAAGTATTTTTAATGCGTAATTGGCCTATATTATTTTCTTACAAACAAGGACGAATTGAGTTTTTGTGTATTTTTCTGATGCGGGCGATGGAGATAATTTTCATTCTAAAGCCGGAGATTTGTCGTAGTATGATAAAAAAAACATATCCATCAAATGTTCAGGAAATACAGCCTAGCTGTGGAATGAAAATAAATTGAAAACGCAAGTATTCAGCTTTCAAAGCTTTTTTAGGTAGAAATAAATGAATATGGTTAAAAATATGTATTTAATCTATATATAAACTTTATTGTTGTCGAGTATTTTTTAATTTTCTTGTACACTACGTTACCCCTGTTTCAGTGTGTTCGATGTCATGCTCCATATAATATTGTATAATTTTTTTCCTATTCGTGTGAACCAAAGATACTTGTTATGATAATAATAAAAAGTTATTATTAAAATACAATTTGTTTCAAATGATTGATGTTGGCCTTATCCGTCGAATAAATGTATCCTATATAAACAAGAAAGTTACGTTATTTAGTGTTACGAATGTCTTTGTACTGACTGACGAAATACAAAAACTTAGATTTGTTCTTCTGTCAAGTAGCCGAAATGAGAATACCGACGATTTCATGAACAGTGTGAGAAAAAGTGTATTAACAATTTTATAGGCAGAACTTTTAATTCCCTTCATTGTATAAGAGAATTTAATACCAGTGAAATTTAGAATAAATTTCATCAAGTAAACAACTTTTTTTTTTTAATTTCGTGAAAGATGCTTAATGTTCCCTCCCACAAGATCGTTCGACAAAACATTTTTGTTATTTGACCGGAACATTTTCCTTTTGTGAAGATTTTGCCTGTAATAACTCTGCCGAGAAAAATATACATTAAGAAAATTATTTGAGAATCTTTTTACTTAAAAAATAATATATTAATATGTTCAAAGAAATGTTTCCTTCTTCTGAAAAATTCCATTTTAAAAAAATCGGAAAAAATAAAAAGAAATTTTACTGGTCAGAGAGGTTCCATAAATAGCTACATAATTATTGTCAATATTATACTGACACAAAAATAAATATTAATTTGGTGAAATGCAAAAAAATAGAAGCAATACAACGTTTGATGGTGATGGTTTTAAATATAGATAGATAGATAGATAGAAACGTCTTTATTTTTGACTCGGCGAAGGTCAGCTTGCTGTTTGCTTAACCGAGCATGTATGATAAATTTACAAAAGTTAAGTTTTACAAAATGAGACAAAATTGCTAAGTTATATTAAGTACCTAATCTAGTGTAGAAACTTAAATATTGGCAACTTAAACTAATGATATATTTACATAATATTGATCTTATACATATTCAAGCATAATTACCCAGCAAAAAACTGCGATAATTGGTCCTAAAGGAGTTTAAACTTAGGTTGACAAATTTGGTACAAATATTAGTATTAAAGATTTTAGGAGCTATATAAGAAAAACTTTTTTTTTTTTTTATGATAAAACACCTGCACTGTAGGAAAAATCCTTTAAGGCGCTCTGGGAGCGGTGCGAGTGCGAAAAAAGCGATTAACGTTGGTCCTGAAACGTTGAAGATTGTATTCATTGGGAAACACGACCTCAGGAAGATCATTCCACAAAGATGACGTTCTCCAGATGAAAGAATTCTTGAACAATGAAGTTCGAGGAGTACTAAGCTGAACAACATATGGATGAGCGGCAGTGGTTTGCCGTGTATTTCTGTTTTGAATTGCTCTAGGTGGAATCAAGTGGGCAATGTCAGTCGAACACCTGCCATGGAAATATCTGTAAAAGAGAGCCAAATCACCAACCTGTCTTCGATGCTCCAGGCTATCGAGGGTCTTGGTCAGCTCGGGGTCGCCGATCAGACGAATGGCTCTCCTTTGAATGGAATCCAGTAGCCGAAGGGTGTGCTTGGGTGCAGAGCTCCAGACATGAGAGCAATATTCTAATGATGGTCGAATCTGGGCTTTGTAGAGTGTCAAAAGTTGATGAGGTGTGTACAACCTTTTGGTGCGGAAAAGTACACCAAGTTTCTGTGCAGCTGCCTTGGCAATTGCGGCAACGTGATCGTGCCAAGACATATTACCTCCCAGATTGACCCCCAGCAAATTAATAGACGGTGCCAGGGGAATTGCGTGTCCTGCCATGACTATATCCGGTTCTGCAATGTTAACCTTTTTAGAGAAGACTGCTGCCTGGGTTTTCTTAGCATTAAATTCGACTTGGTTACTGTCACCCCAAGCCAAAATTTCTTCCAGGTCTTTGTTGAGGCGCAATACTTCATGCTGCCTGCGAAGATGTGCGTCGGCAGCGGATGTTTGGGGAGTCAAGGTAAACGATGAGACAAGTGTGCTGTCATCAGCAAAGCTATAAATTGGATTTTGGGTTTTTACTAGAAGGTCGTTAATATACAGTAAAAAGAGGGTAGGCGACAATATGGACCCTTGAGGAACACCGGCATTGATGGTGAAGGTGTCTGAGAGAAACCCGTCAATCGCCACTTGCAGAGAACGGTTCTTAAGGAAGCTGGTTAACCATAAATAGAATCCATTAGGCATACCGTAGGATCGCAATTTACTTAGAAGCCCATCGTGCCAAACACGATCAAAAGCCCTAGAGATGTCCAGTGCAACAGCCCGGGATTCTCCATGATGTTCGATGGTGTTGCTCCAAAGATGGGTGACATATGCCAGAAGGTCACCTGTTGATCTGGACTTACGAAAACCGTATTGATGGTCGCTGATAATGTTAAGCCCTTCCAGATACTTGTTGGTTAATAGCTTTCTCCATTACTTTGGAAATTACTGAAAGCAATGCGACGGGTCGGTAGTTGCTTGGCAGGGTCTTTTTATCTTTCTTTGGAATGGGCTGGACACGCGCCGACTTCCAGCAGGATGGAAATATTCCTTTTTTATAGGATAAGTTGAAAAGTCTACAAAATACTGGTGTAAGTTCATCGGCGCATGTCTTGAGAACAATGATACGAATTTCGTCTGGACCAGAAGCTTAATTGACGTCGAGTCCTTTAAGGATCCGTTTAACAAGACGCTTCGCTGACGGAACACGATTTCAGACATTTGCGATTGAACTGAGGGAATGTTGGGTGGTGGTTTTCCCTGAAAGTCTACAGTGGAATGCGAGGAAAACAGTTCAGCAAGTAGGTTTGCTTTATCCCCGGCTGTGGTTGCTATTGTGCCGTCGGAACGTGTTAGAGGTGGAATAGTTGACTTTGTAAAGTTTTGGCTGACGGCCTTAGCGACTGACCAAAAGGACCTTGATCCGTTAGGACTGGCAAGAAGTTTGTTTTTGATTCTCTCGTTATGAGCTTCTTTGCTTTGGTCTATCATTTGCTTACATTGGTTTCGGGTGGTAACAAAGATGGCGCGATTTTCAGGAGTAGGGTTTTTACGCCACTGTTGGTAAGCCAGGTTTTTAGATCTGACAGCACGCTCGCAATTCTTGCTAAACCAGGGCTTGCCGTTAAAAGGGCGCTTTTTGGAGAAAGGAATAAAGGCCTCCATGCTAGTTAGAATGACGTCGGAGACCTCCTTTGCACAGACAGATGGATCATCCGAAGAAAAGCATACGCTTAGCCAGGGAAAGTTGCGAAAATGGTCCTTTAGGTCTTCCCACTTAGCTGATGTATAGTGCCAAATCTTACGGGGTTTAGGAGGTTGTTCAGAACTAATTGGCTGCTCGCTTAGGGTTGAAATAAGTTTATGATGAACTGCGTTGAAAGAGGGCAGTTCGATGTTTCGGTACATTTAAAAAACCATTATAACGGGTTGTACGATTATGTGTAGAATGCCGGAAATGAAGCTTTTCACGTAGGTATTGGGGTACACCACTCACAAGCAGACGATACAAAAAACAAGAAAAATGTAGTCTTTGTCGATCGACCATTTTAAGCCATTTTAACTCAGGCAATTTATAGCTAACATGTTCTCTTGCACGCAGTCCATAAACAAAGCGAATGCAAGAGTTCTGAACCTTTTGCAGTCTAGTCTTACACTGCAAATCCAAACAGGGGCCGTACACGAAGTTACAATAGTTAGCGTGAGATAAAACAAGAGTTTCACACAGTTCCTTTTTTAATTGAGGTCGTAAGATGTGTTTATTTTTGTATAAGTTTCTGAGTGAAAAATACGATTTTTGAATAACTGTACCTACCTGACTTCTAAACCGAAGCTTGCTATCAAAAATGACCCCCAAGTTTTTATATTCCTGCACAACGGGTAATACTGTATCGGCCATAACTATATCCATGTTGTCTGCTGCCCATTGGCTATCAGGTCCAAAATAAATTATTGCAGATTTTTTAGGATTCAACTTTAGACCATTGCTTTGAGAATAGTCACAAATCGATCTCAGGCACTGGGTAAGATTACTCTTTGCTTCAACAGCAGTGGCTTTACTAAAACTGGTGCGCAGTTGCGTGTCATCGGCATATCTCTGCAAATCGCAACCCTTAACAAACTCGTTAATATCGATTGTATAAATTACGAAAAGTAGCGGCCCCAAGATCGAACCCTGTGGTACACCCATACGCACTGCTCTAGAGGCGGATCGACGGCCTTCCAGAAACACGAATTGGGATCTATCCGTCAAATAGTCTTTAAAGAAATTTACCGAAGATTCCGAGAAGCCAAATGAGCGAAGCTTAGCACATAAAAGCCGATGGTTAAGTGTATCGAATGCTTTACTATAGTCAAGCAATACCAGTGCCGAAGTCTCACCCCTATCAGCCGCCCCAATGATATCGTCCAAGACCTTCAACAAGACCGATGCAGTGCTATAACCTTTACAAAAGCCAGACTGAGATGAAGGAAGCAGATTATTTTCAGTAAAGTACTTAATTGTCTGTTCGTAAATGACTTTTTCGAACACCTTGGACAGAACAGATAATAAACTTATAGGTCTCAATTCCGACACTTCAGTTGGATTATTTGTCTTTGGCAGAGGCACGACCATAGCGACCTTCCAGCGAGAAGGGAACATAGAATTGGTTATACACATGTTGAAGATGTGAACTAAGTATGGTACGATAACTGGACAACATAGCCTAACCATTTCAAGAGACAGACAATCCGCCCCTGATGCATTTGATCTCTGATGGACTATGGCATTTACGACTTCGGCATCAGACACCGGCGAGAGGTTAAACCTATAGTTGGTACGTATATGTATTACATATTTTTTATATGCCGAAGTTATTACATAAAATTATTGCAGTTAGTTAGTTAGGTTAAAAACTTACTTGTGTTCAAGTGTTTACTGGTAATATTATTACATTGTAGGTATATACATTATACAATAAGAGAATCAGGCATAATATTTATATTAATATTATTATGGAAGGTGATGGTAAATTTATATGTACATCCACTTACGCTCCTGACTTTTAAGCGTCGGAACAACTCTCTCAAATCAGGAATTTCCCGTTTAAAAGAAAATTGAAATTGCAATTGTAAAACTAGTTCGCAAATGTGTTGATTTGAAAACGAAAATAAAATAGAATCCGTTTTTACTACTTTTCCATTTTTCATAGGGGTAAACGCTTTACTTTTTATTTTGCTATATAGCTATTCTTTGTTGACTTCTTGTTTAGCAATAGGTCACTATCAGACGTCTTTGATATTGATAATATACTCTTGTTATAGAGCTTATTCAAATAATACATCCAAAAAAATCAAAACTAAAATCAACGCTGCCTTATTGAGCAGTTGGTTGCAAATGACCTGGATTCTATAAATTTTGTAAAATTTATCGGTCTGTACAAAGATTTCGGATAAGCTGGCACCATCGGCCTGCGGATCTTTGATGGGACCACTATTTAACCTTTCAATTGGATTTTCCATAATATGTTTACTTATGTTTTGAACAATTATTATGATGTGAACATTCCTATTATAAGGCATGCGAAAAGTCCCTAATGTCGGTAAAATCCCCGTATATCTTTACTACTCAACAACACGCAATGCCGTAAAGGGCGTCTGGAAGCAAAAACGTTTATGGATAATTAGCATATTTATTCTAAGTATAGTTAAAACTACGGGCCTTGATCTAATTGTTTATAGTACACGGTCGGTCATTCTTTATATTTAGACTTAATTCAATTACAGGTAATGTCGTAATAAAACTAAGTATCGATGCATGAAAGAAACAACAAAGAGACGGACATAACATGTAACATGATGACTTTAATGAAATTTGGGATACTGATTCAAAAAAAATCCGCAAATACCTTTTCTCGATATATTACTTGTGATTCACCGTGTATCCAATCTCACTCAGATTACTCGAATATAGTGGATAATGCAAAAATTAAATATAATTTTTCCCTAAGAAAATACTTTTTAACATAAAACCGTTTTCACAAATGTAACGATGAAACCAAAAGTTGACTTTGGGTATAAAAAACATTATAATAAATTTACTTGGTTTGATTCCCACAATTCAAAAATGTTATAAAATATAGGGTGCTAGCGGTTTAAAAAACTAACAGATTTTTCGTTCCTCGCTATTGCGCAACCCTGAAGCATGAAATTTACTAAAATATTAGAATTTCTTGGTATCCTTCAACTTTTGTATAAACGGTTTTCGAGTATTTTTAATAACAAGGCAGCTGTGCCAGATTGGCGCGTTAGCGGCATTAAATAATGACCACATGTATCTAAAGTATTAAACTAAAAACTTAAAATATGGCAAACCTAAGCAATAATACTGAAATTAAACTAAAGTCAAATGGATATTAACCTTTTTTTGAGACTCACTCTGTGTACACATCAAATCCACGGCTATGAGACTATGAGCAGATGTAATGTCTAATTCAAATACAAAATTTCGTCATTCCCCGTCAAGTAGTTTTAAGATTTCAAACCACCAGACAGACCGACGGAAAACATGTTTTTACGATCGAGGGACCCGTTGACCTCTGATAATATCCTAAAAAATAAAGATGTTTTAAAACGGCAAAATTACAGTGTTTATTGCAAAAACTAAATGGCAGTTTGGGCGAAAACATGTTATTCTTTGCCAATCTTTGGAACAACTGGACCAAGTTTTAATCCTTAAATTTTTTCTGAAGTCGGTTTACGGGCACTAAAAAGTAATTAAACAGAGCTCTAAAACTTAGGCTGTTTAATACAGAACAACAAACTTTTTTGTTCGTACTTAGATCCCCATTTAATCGAAATTGTTGCTATTCCATTCCCAGCATCAATATATTTTTTTCTTAATTTCCCTTTCAAAAGTTTGCCTCGATATACAAACTTCCTTAAGTAGATTTGGTGTTACAAAATTTTTGACCGGTGTGAAGTTGGCAGCCAAAAGTTAGCAGCCAAAGTTCCGAAATCTTCCGAACGTCCATTGGCGGAGATAATTTCTTTTAAATATATTTTATTTAAGAACTAACCATTATGAAATGTTTATACATTAGGGCGGGATGTGTTTCTATTATGCTAAAACTGTAATTTGTGCCAAAGGGGTGGTTATGGGGTTAACAGTGTTAAAATTTAAATCATCATTTTAAGATATTTTAAAAATGGTACACCTACATTTTGGGTCCGAATCCTTAAGGAGGATAGTACCTATCCAATAAAACTAACAACATTTCTTGCACTCCCGTGGGGGAATAATCGTAGAATTAACAGTGTAAAAATTAAAATAATTATACAAAAGTTAAGTTGAGGGTCGTACGCCTAGATCTTGGGTCAGGGCCCTTAAGGGGGATGGTACCTATTCATTACTACCAACAAAATTTCTTGCACTGCCGTAGGAGAACAATTATAGAATTTAAAGTGTAAATACTAAAATAATTATACAAAAGTTAAGTTGAGGGTCGTACGCCTAGATCTTGGGTCAGGACCCTTAAGGGGGATGGTACCTATCCATTACTACCAACAAAATGTCTTGCACTCCCGTAGGAGAGCAATTATAGAATTTAAAGTGTAAAAATTAAAATAATTATCCAAAAGTTAAGTTGAGGGTCGTACGCCTAGATCTTGGGTCAGGACCCTTAAGGGAGATGGTACCTATCCATTACTACCAACAAAATTTCTTGCACTCCCGTAGGAGAACAATTATAGAATTTAAAGTGTAAAAATTAAAATAATTATACAAAAGTTAAGTTGAGGGTCGTACGCCTAGATCTTGGGTCAGGACCCTTAAGGGGGATGGTACCTATCCATTACTACCAACAAAATTTCTTGCACTCCCGTAGGAGAACAATTATAGAATTTAAAGTGTAAAAATTAAAATAATTATACAAAAGTTAAGTTGAGGGTCGTACGCCTAGATCTTGGGTCAGGACCCTTAAGGAGGATGGTACCTATCCATTACTACCAAAAAAATTTCTTGCACTCCCATAGGAGAACAATTATAGAATTTAAAGTGTAAAAATTAAAATAATTATACAAAACTTAAGTTGAGGGTCGTACGCCTAGATCTTGGGTCAGGGCCCTTAAGGGGGATGGTACCTATCCGTTATTACCAACTAAATTTCTTGCACTCCCGTAGGAGAACAATTATAGAATTTAAAGTATAAAAATTAAAATAATTATACAAAAGTTAAGTTGAGGGTCGTACGCCTAGATCTTGGGTCAGGACCCTTAAGGGGGATGGTACCTATTCATTACTACCAACAAAATTTCTTGCACTCCCGTAGGAGAACAATTATAGAATTTAAAGTGTAAAAATTAAAATAATTATACAAAAGTTAGGTTGAGGGTCGTACGCCTAGATCTTGGGTCAGGACCCTTAAGGGGGATGGTACCTATTCATTACTACAAACAAAATTTCTTGCACTGCCGTAGGAGAACAATTATAGAATTTAAAGTGTAAATATTAAAATAATTATACAAAAGTTAAGTTGAGGGTCGTACGCCTAGATCTTAAGTCAAGACCCTTAAGGGGGATGGTACCTATCCATTACTACCAACAAAATGTCTTGCACTCCCGTAGGAGAGCAATTATAGAATTTAAAGTGTAAAAATTAAAATAATTATCCAAAAGTTAAGTTGAGGGTCGTACGCCTAGATCTTGGGTCAGGGCCCTTAAGGGGGATGGTACCTATCCGTTATTACCAACAAAATTTCTTGCACTCCCGTAGGAGAACAATTATAGAATTTAAAGTGTAAAAATTAAAATAATTACACAAAAGTTAAGTTGAGGGTCGTACGCCTAGATCTTGGGTCAGGACCCTTAAGGGGGATGGTACCTATCCATTACTACCAACAAAATGTCTTGCACTCCCGTAGGAGAGCAATTATAGAATTTAAAGTGTAAAAATTAAAATAATTATCCAAAAGTTAAGTTGAGGGTCGTACGCCTAGATCTTGGGTCAGGACCCTTAAGGGGGATGGTACCTATCCATTACTACCAACAAAATTTCTTGCACTCCCGTAGGAGAACAATTATAGAATTTAAAGTGTAAAAATTAAAATAATTATACAAAAGTTAAGTTGAGGGTCGTACGCCTAGATCTTGGGTCAGGACCCTTAAGGGGGATGGTACCTATCCATTACTACTAACAAAATTTCTTGCACTCCCGTAGGAGAACAATTATAGAATTTAAAGTGTAAAAATTAAAATAATTATACAAAAGTTAAGTTGAGGGTCGTACGCCTACATCTTGGGTCAGAACCCTTAAGGGGGATGGTACCTATTCATTACTACCAACAAAATTTCTTGCACTCCCGTAGGAGAACAATTATAGAATTCAAAGTGTAAATATTAAAATAATTATACAAAAGTTAAGTTGAGGGTCGTACGCCTAGATCTTAGGTCAGGACCCTTAAGGGGGATGGTACCTATCCATTACTACCAACAAAATGTCTTGCACTCCCGTAGGAGAGCAATTATAGAATTTAAAGTGTAAAAATTAAAATAATTATCCAAAAGTTAAGTTGAGGGTCGTACGCCTAGATCTTGGGTCAGGACCCTTAAGGGGGATGGTACCTATTCATTACTACCAACAAAATTATAGAATCCCCCTTAAGGGCCCTGACCCAAGATCTAGGCGTACGACCCTCAACTTAACTTTTGTATAATTATTTTAACTTTTACACTTTAAATTCTATAATTGTTCTCCTACGGGAGTGCAAGAAATTTTGTTGGTAGTAATGAATAGGTACCATCCCCCTTAAGGGTCCTGACCCAAGATCTAGGCGTACGACCCTCAACTTAACTTTTGTATAATTATTTTAATTTTTACACTTTAAATTCTATAATTGTTCTCCTACGGGAGTGCAAGAAATTTTGTTGGTAGTAATGGATAGGTACCATCCCCCTTAAGGGTCCTGACTCAAGATCTAGGCGTACGACCCTCAACTTAACTTTTGTATAATTATTTTAACTTTTACACTTTAAATTCTATAATTGTTCTCCTACAGGAGTGCAAGAAATTTTGTTGGTAGTAATGAATAGCTACCATCCCCCTTAAGGGTCCTGACCCAAGATCTAGGCGTACGACCCTCAACTTAACTTTTGTATAATTATTTTAATTTTTACACTTTAAATTCTATAATTGTTCTCCTACGGGAGTGCAAGAAATTTTGTTGGTAGTAATGGATAAGTACCATCCTCCTTAAGGGTCCTGATCCAAGATCTAGGCGTACGACCCTCAACTTAACTTTTGTATAATTATTTTAATTTTTACACTTTTAATTCTACGATTATTCCCCCACGGGAGTGCAAGAAATGTTGTTAGTTTTATTGGATAGGTACTATCCTCCTTAAGGATTCGGACCCAAAATGTAGGTGTACCATTTTTAAAATATCTTAAAATGATGATTTAAATTTTAACACTGTTAACCCCATAACCACCCCTTTGGCACAAATTACAGTTTTAGCATAATAGAAACACATCCCGCCCTAATGTATAAACATTTCATAATGGTTAGTTCTTAAATAAAATATATTTAAAAGAAATTATTCCCGCCAATGGACGTTCGGAAGATTTCGGAACTTTGGCTGCTAACTTTTGGCTGCCAACTTCACACCGGTAAATTTTTGTACGTATTTCCTAATACTTAATAACTTAACTTATTGGACAACATTAGTTGGAGAATTTTTTCTCGAACCAGGCTTTCCTAGAAAAACTTTTTTCTTGAGTTGTCATCGTCGTCGTGCAAACTTTTAATATATAAAGTTTAGGTATACACGACATAATATAACCAATCAAAAATTAGTAAAAACAAAAGAAAATATTAAGTTTTAATAAAAATATGGTCTGAGGATCAACCAATAATTGTGACCCGTGAAAGGGATAACAAAGTGCCTGCCGGTTGCTCAATGTACTCAATGGAAAATGTAAATTATGTTCGGTTTTTTCAACATTGTGGTTTTTATTTCCGACCTGGTTTCTTGTCGAAGAAACTAACGAAAGGCAAGTTTTTTTTACTGTGGTACGAAGATACCATTAAGACCACAGATACGTAAGAAAGTAATACTGATTTTGGTATCGCCTGTCTATCGTCTAGGAAGAAAAAATAACTGTCAGTGACTCATCGCTTTCATATCGAGAGCAGCGGGTTGTACGAAGTCAGATGAAAACAATTCCATGAAAATCAATATTCTGCTATAAAGAATTTCAAAATAAACCTAACTTAATATACACACACTGCAGTCTATATGAACGAGATGAATCGCTGACAATAATTTTGGACTTAGGCTATGGTTTCTAAGACATATTAAAAAATGTAATTTGTTGTACAAGGTCAAAATAAAATGGGTGTTTTATATATCGTGTATACCAAATTTCATAAAAGTTAAGGGGGAAAAGGTTTGTAAGTTTCGGTGTTAGAAAAGGAAACACGTTTAAATAAGCATTAATCATAATATAATAAAAATAAATTTGAATCCGTTCTTATTTGACAAATGATCTGAATTTTCTATATTGTGCTTTATAATATATTTTCATCATCACTACCGTCGTCTCTATAAAAGCATTTGTATTGTCACCCGTCAAGTAAAATATTTATCCGTCCAAATCTCACACACTAAGAACTTTTCTGTGATTTTTCATATTTCTATATAAACTTTCTTGATAAAGTGTTATAAAGTGTACATTTAAGCATTTTTTATTAATATTTTAAAAATAAATGTCCTCAAGGTATGTACCTACATATTATTTGTTTTCTTTGTCTGATTTTTTTTTTTTTTTTTTTTATGATAAAACACCTGCACTGTAGGAAAAATCCTTTAAGGCGCTCTGGGAGCGGTGGGAGTGCGAAAAAAGCGATTAACGTTGGTCTTGAAACGTTGAAGATTGTATTCATTGGGAAACACGACCTCAGGAAGATCATTCCACAAAGATGACGTTCTCCAGATGAAAGAATTCTTGAACAATGAAGTTCGAGGAGTACTAAGCTGAACAACATATGGATGAGCGGCAGTGGTTTGCCGTGTATTTCTGTTTTGCATTGCTCTAGGTGGAATCAAGTGGGCAATGTCAGTCGAACACCTGCCATGGAAATATCTGTAAAAGAGAGCCAAATCACCAACCTGTCTTCGATGCTCCAGGCTATCGAGGGTCTTGGTCAGCTCGGGGTCGCCGATCAGACGAATGGCTCTCCTTTGAATGGACTCCAGTAGCCGAAGGGTGTGCTTGGGTGCAGAGCTCCAGACATGAGAGCAATATTCTAATGATGGTCGAATCTGGGCTTTGTAGAGTGTCAAAAGTTGATGAGGTGTATACAACCTTTTGGTGCGGAAAAGTACACCAAGTTTCTGTGCAGCTGCCTTGGCAATTGCGGCAACGTGATCATGCCAAGACATATTACCTCCCAGATTGACCCCCAGCAAATTAATAGACGGTGCCAGGGAAATTGCTTGTCCTGCCATGACTATATCCGGTTCTGCAATGTTAACCTTTTTGGAGAAGACTGCTGCCTGGGTTGTCTTAGCATTAAATTCGACTTGGTTACTGTCACCCCAAGCCAAAATTTCTTCCAGGTCTTTGTTGAGGCGCAATACTTCATGCTGCCTGCGAAGATGTGCGTCGGCAGCGGATGTTTGGGGAGTCAAGGTAAAAGATGAGACAAGTGTGCTGTCATCAGCAAAGCTATAAATTGGATTTTGGGTTTTCACTAGAAGGTCGTTAATATACAGTAAAAAGAGGGTAGGCGACAATATGGACCCTTGAGGAACACCGGCATTGATGGTGAAGGTGTCTGAGAAAAACCCGTCAATCGCCACTTGTAGAGAACGGTTCTTAAGGAAGCTGGTTAACCATAAACAGAATCCATTAGGCATACCGTAGGATCGCAATTTACTTAGAAGCCCATCGTGCCAAACACGATCAAAAGCCCTAGAGATGTCCAGTGCAACAGCCCGGGATTCTCCATGATGTTCGATGGTGTTGCTCCAAAGATGGGTGACATATGCCAGAAGGCCACCTGTTGATCTGGACTTACGAAAACCGTATTGATGGTCGCTGATAATGTTAAGCCCTTCCAGATACTTTAGGAGTTGTTGGTTAATAGCTTTCTCCATTACTTTTGAAATTACTGAAAGCAATGCGACGGGTCGGTAGTTGCTTGGCAGAGTCTTTTTACCTTTCTTTGGAATGGGCTGGACACGCGCCGACTTCCAGCAGGATGGAAATATTCCTTTTTTGTAGGATAAGTTAAAAAGTCTACAAAATACTGGTGTAAGTTCATCGGCGCATGTCTTAAGAACAATGATAGGAATTTCGTCTGGACCAGAAGCTTTATTGACGTCGAGTCCTTTAAGGATCCGTTTAACAAGACGCTGACAGAACACGATTTCAGACATTTGCGATTGAACTGAGGGAATGTTGGGTGGTGGTTTTCCCTGAAAGTCTACAGTGGAATACGAGGAAAACAGTTCAGCAAGTAGGTTTGCTTTATCCCCGGCTGTGGTTGCTATTGTGCCGTCGGAACGTGTTAGAGGTGGAATAGTTGACTTTGTGAAGTTTTGGCTGACGGCCTTAGCGACTGACCAAAAGGACCTTGATCCGTTAGGACTGGCAAGAAGTTTGTTTTTGATTCTCTCGTTATGAGCTTCTTTGCTTTGGTCTATCATTTGCTTACATTGGTTTCGGGTGGTAACAAAGATGGCGCGATTTTCAGCCAGGTTTTTAGATCTGACAGCACGCTCGCAATTCTTGCTAAACCAGGGCTTGCCGTTAGAAGGGCGCTTTTTGGAGAAAGGAATAAAGGCCTCCATGCTAGTTAGAATGACGTCGGAGACCTCCTTTGCACAGACAGATGGATCATCCGAAGAAAAGCATACGCTTAGCCAGGGAAAGTTGCGAAAATGGTCCTTTAGGTCTTCCCACTTAGCTGATGTATAGTGCCAAATCTTACGGGGTTTAGGAGGTTGTTCAGAACTAATTGGCAGCTCGCTTAGGGTTGAAATAAGTTTGTGATCGGAAGAGCCCAATGGTGGTTGTACGGTGACCGTATATAGGTCTGGATTTGAAGTTAAAAAGAGATCTAAAAGACTAGCAAAATTCCCAGCTCGGTCTGGAACCCGCGTTGGTTCTTCTACGAGTTGAGTTAGACCAGAACTGATCGCAAAAGATTCGGCCTCTCGGCCTTGCTCATCGCTGGTGTTTGAGTATTTAAGCCAGTTGACATTGTGGACGTTAAAGTCGCCAAAGATAGCAACTTCGGCATTCGGATGATTGGTTTGCAAGAAGTCGATTGTGTTGGCTAGTGATGAGAAGAGGGCCCTGTAATGCATGTCGCTTGGAGGACGGTAAAGGCAGCATATAAACTTAGTGATTTTTTGTGAAGATATTTTAAACCACATTACATCAAAGTCTTTCGGTTCCAGTATTTCCTCCCGTTGGCAGCAAAGATCATCTCGAATGAACAGACAGACCCCAAAGTTGCGTCTAAAACGGAAGTGAAAATCTGATAAGCCTTTTCAAGTTGTTTTGCTAAAATATTTAAAATTCAAGCCAAACAGAGAACAGAAAGATATTCTCTGAATTGGTCTTCACTATTTTAACAATGTCATGTCATGATTAGATTTAACTTTTTGGCGTCAGGGTACATGGATATTGAAGCCTTAGAACGCAGGGCTTTGTGTTTTTTTCTAACTTTCTCTTGTCGAGTGCTTTTGATGGTACTTTATCCTTAAGTAATATAAACTTAATAATTTATTAAGAACTTCAAGTTAGGCTTCAAAGAAAAATTAAATTAAAATTTCAAGTGCATTTTTATGAAGTGAATTAATTAATTAATTTTAAAAAGTTTTGAAAGGGGTTCGTTTCATTTAATAGAAAGGTTAAATAAAAAAAAGAAGTAAATAACAGCTGCTGTATTATTTTAAATATAAAATCATTTTAAAAACAATATTCACCATTATGTATAATTAAATACATCTTTTCTAATAACATGTTAAAAAAAATCTCCTCTACTATATGTATAATACTATAATACGATTTTTTACAAGTTTAATAGTTAAACCAAAAGTTGATTTTTAAATAAAAAATTATAACTTGAGACAGAAATGTGCAAGCTATTTTTTTGCAAGTTGTACTATAAATAAACTGTAACCCGGACATAATTATGTTTTTGTTGCAGTAGATGGAATGGAATTAGAGACGCTCTACCAAAGATATTGCATCAGATTAAGGCATTCTCTTTTTCTATCTGGACTGACAGTATCAACCGTAGTCGCAGTAGGACTTTTTATTACGACATGTATACTGCACTTTCAGGTAATTTTTTTTGAATATAACATAATAAAATTGTTACATTTCGTTATTTAATTTTTAATATTCCCTTCATTTTTAACAAAAAAGTAAATTTAGGGATTTTGCTAATATATTCAACAAAACGTAAGGAAAAAATTAAAAATTCGTATAATTATTCTTTTAAATAAACTATATTATAAAAATATTTTCATCAAGAAGAACTTAATCTTTTGACATTAACTTTAACAGGCAAATTGAGTTGAAAATTGTAACAAATCCAATAATAATAATTTGAAATTCGAAATGAATGTTATACTAATTAAAAACTACATCATTCTAGATTTTGGCATTCCTTTACCAGCGGTGATTTAAATGTTAAAAATGCCACTCAATAAAATCTATTGAATAACTCTAGTTCCACTATTATATGAACCTGAACCAGAATATGAAGTTTTGCATGAAGCGAACAGAATGCATGGAATCTCTGGTATACGGCCTGTTAAATCCCGCCATAATACTATTTATAGTTCTATTATAATGGACATTTTTTGGTTTGGGAAGAATTATAATGAAGTTAATGTCTGGAAAATGTTATTAAAAAAATGAATTTAAACAAATTTTACAGAAATCGTCATAAAATAATTTGAAAGAGACAATTATTTTTATAATTAATCAAGTGGCCAAATCATGAAGACTGTCAACTTTATGGGTTGAATAATAAGATATAAAAGATCCTCTGACTTAATGACTCTAAAAAAATAATTCATTTGACATATTCCAGAGATGATGTATATGAATTAATGATTTAATTGTGATAATCATATAATAAAATATCAAGCAGAAGCACCTAATCCATGGAGATTAAATTTAAAGTAAAGAAATACGTAATCTGAATCCTCTATTTAGAATGAGTCATCCAGTCCTTTGAGGACATTATAAAGGGGCGATTTAGGAGCTACGAATTTATGCATAAATGAATAGGTTTGAATGCAGATCCTTTAAGAACCAGCCGATATCTCAATTATATTTTGCAATTTCGATTATTTCTTTTGAGTAGGTATTTGATGGAACTATAACATTGCTTAAATACAAATTGGTAAGCTTTGGAGTATATATTTTTATAGGCTCTTAAGATCCATTCAGTGGCCTTCAAATTATTATCTGTCAGACCACAAAAAACCCATTATTAAGTTGAATGAGATATATGTCGTGATTATCTACCAGGATTATTTTAAAGATTTTTTATTTTATGTAATTATTTTCTACAACAAATAAATAACTGAAATACATTTTTATAATAGATATTCTTGTCCACAAGTATTAATTATTTTGGAGAATGTTCTTGGGTGTTTGGACATACAAAAAAAAATACTGGTTTTCTTTGTTTTTTTCATGCGACGTTTCGCAAAATTTCGCAGAAGCAGTGGCTTTTTTGTTTGTCCAAATACCAAATAACCATTTCCATAATAACTGAAATAACATTTATTTTCCTAGCGCAAACCATCATATTAGTTTCGCGCTATGACACAAAATAAAGTTCAACTTAAAGACAGTAATAATTAATATTACTTGGGTAATTGCTTAAAAAAAATTAAGAAAGCAAAAACTATATATATTGTCTGTTTGTATTTTATGTTTTTAATGATATCCCGCCATAAACATAGAACAACTCTTTCTTTTACGAAAATCAGTCTGTCGGATTCTCGTCATAATTAAATTTGACGGGGTAAGGTTAATGAAACAAAATATTCGAAATTTTGCCTTCGACACGACTTCTGGCTGGAATTTAAAAGGAGATGTGACCTTAAAATTATATATTATTGGGTTGTAAATGTTCACCATCAAACCCCTTGAAATGCGAAAAAATTTTAAGGTAATCTTCACTAACATTTAAAACGATATATTATATTATAACAATAAAGTTTCGCCTTTTTGCATTGCTCGCGTAGCTCACTCTTTAAGTACATTATCTATAAACTGGCGTTTTATAAATTATTTAATAATTATTTAACCAACAAGTGTTACTTCAATAGTTTTCCAGGTAGATCCAAATCGAAGATTATATTATTATCGATGTTACATGTTTGCATGGTAAGTTTGTTTGTAAGTGTTTAGTAATAATGCCACTTGATACACAATTTTCACACACAGCTCCTTTTAAATTTTTTTAGAGCTATTTTTTACACACGCTTTTTGAAACAGGTCCTGTTATAACGAACTGTTTTGTGATTATATATTTGTTCTTCGTATAAATACAGGTTTATAAGTGTCCTTAGAACAATTTCATTAAAAAGTTTCTCTAATTCTTATTTTGACGGAGGACAGCAAAACCTTTACTGGAAAAAGGTATTTTCAGCGGAATCATGAATTACTCAATTCCGATGTCAAGTCGCAAAAAAGCTTTGAAATCTCGCTGAAAGTCCAATAAAACTAAGGCAAGAATTGACTTGCAAAAACTGGTCAATCGACTTGCAAATTTTCGTCTTCCTCAATATATTAAGTTTATAAAAGATTACAAGGGACAGTCAATAGTATTTGTAAATCTGGAGCGTCTTTATTTGTACAGATCGTTTATTTGAAGTCAAAAACTTTACTATTTTTTTTGCGGTCAGTACGGACGAAAATATGACATACATCTTGTAATTGCCACTATTTCTAATAATGGTTTTGTTGTGAATTATTATACTTTGGAGGGTATAACTTATTTTTTTGTATTTATTATTCCTCCTACAGATTTACTTTCTGTAGTTAATACTTATAAGAGTTTGACTTACATTTTGTTCTTGCTGGATCATTACTAAAGGAATTATAGCATTTTGTATCTTAGGGATCATTAGTGAATAAATTTGCTTTTGATCTTTTTTAATAATTATAAAACTAAATTTGATTTTATTTAAAAGTTTGTTCCTTTAAACACGGAGCTAAAACTTTCGATAACCCACAACGATCGATGATATACATAAAGTAATTTTCGTAGGTGCCTGGTATTAAGTTCAATTTTGTCTCTAGCTCAATTATGTCTAGATGAGGCCCCGTTAGATTACATAAAATCAGATTATTCTGTCTAGATAAACCCATAGGCGGGGACAATTTAATCCTAACATCAACGACTCAGGAGCGGAGAGAGATTAAGCTCATAAAACTAAGAGCTCATCATAGAATTTTATAAATAACGTGCAGAGCAGGAAAAGAAGCCAGGAATACTTGGAAACAGGAAATTTAATAGTTGAATTCACTGTTTTTAAATTGCTGTGTCAAAAGTCCTATTTTAAATACCCCGTGGATCTACCATATATTTTTATTCAATACTCAAACAATTAATTAAAATTTTAATGAATTTTGAAAACAGGACTTTAATCTCCGCAGTTTGAACTTAGTTTATAGTTGACATCTTTGGTATTAAAACTTTTGCACTGCAAACTTTTTATTTAGTAAACGGGAATACAGTCAAAGCTTTTGAAGTAGAGAACTTTAAAGCTTCAACAAAACATTTGGTTTTATATACAGAGCTGATTTATTAAAAGTGGGAACAATTCTTAACAATATGGAATTTTCTTGGAGGAAAAAACTATTAAAGTAGTAAAGTTTAGTGTCAGTATCAGTAAATAGAAAGAAAGTTTTTAGCGGCCGGCGAATAAAGTATCATCAGAAAAAAGCCAAAACCTGTAAGCAATTCTCAGTAGGTACAGCGAAAATATGCTTTCAAGATATTTTTATATTTCATCATATATTTATTCTCAAAAATATTTTGAAAGCATATTTTCGCTGTACCTACTGGGAATTGCTTACAAGTTTTGGCTTTCTGATGAGTCCTAACGAGGACGAAACAGCCTGTCATTGTCTATCTGTGCCCCAGGAAACCCATTACCTTTGGCGTTCCTGTGTACTTTAATGAAAAAAGATAGATGCACTACTTTGTCCGTCTGCCGCTAAAAACTATCTTTCCAAAAAAACTATTATTCTGAATGTGAAAATAAAATACTTAAAAAATGGTACGGTGAAAATGTAACTCACTCTGGAACCAGCTTCAGAAATAAATCTTGCTATGATTCAATTTAAGGGTACCAAAAATTGTAAAAAGAAATTCTTTTATTCCAATAAATTTTTAGCGATTATTGGCAAAAGTGTTGTTTTCATTTTCAACCACTTTGCTTGTCCTCGACTGTTTTAGTTCATGATTAACCTAATCAAACTTAAAGGCACCGTTATTGAAGTTATAATTCTCGTGTTATCCCTGTCGTTACTCAGCGATTTCAACCCTCGATTTGGCAAGTGAAGCTTTTTTAATGTAACATGCAAATTTCAATAAAACCACGCCATATCTGTGTCTCTGGGGAAATAAAGTGGTTTTCTATGAATTTAAAAAGTGGTATTCTGGAATTATGGGGGGGGGGGGGGGGGGGAATCTTGGCCCCTCTGGATCTGCCACGTTAAATAAATTAGGATAAAAATTGAATATCGTAAAATTAAATATTCTTAAACTTAAATTTTAAACTAAAATTTTATTTAGAAAATTTTGCAGAGTGGTTTTTCATAATATACAATAATCCATACGATATATTACCAGCCCCACCGCACAATACTTCCTCCCAAGTACTAAGATTAATGATAAAATGCTCCACAAGGGGTATTTAATTTTCCTTAATCCGTACAAGCAGCCAGGTTATTAGTCTTTGAGGGACTTTAAATAAATTTTATGTCTTCAGTGTATCGTGGGAAACACGTCTGCAACATATTATTTAAGAGATGAAGGGTAGAATGTGGATAATAACGAATAATTATTAAATATAATGCTTAAAACCGTGGCGGATCGTGCAAATCACCCCTCCGTTGCCAATAATTCCTTAGTAAATCTAAAGTAAAAATTAAGTAACAAGATTTAATAATCTTTTTATACTAGTTTTATTAGCATAAAGCTGCTTAGGGAAATTTACTTAAAACTAAATATAATGCTTAATATCAGGATCACGGCATGAAATAAAATGTTTTATATTTTAAAACCGTTAGGTAGTTACTACAGTTACTACTAATAGACTAAGGCAAATTTAGGAGGTGTTACTAAGGCTCATGTATAACCATATCCGGAAAAGTTTTAATTTGTCACAAAGCACTTACTTTGAAGCCCAATTAACTGTTTTAAAAAAATGTAAAAAAATTCCTTGCCAACTAGGGACCGTTTATTTTATTAAGAAAGAGCTTGAAACCAAATATTTTTTTTCTATTTTCTATAGATCACGTCATATTTGGCTCTTTTAATCGCTAACTGAAAATACATCAAAGGTGGCTAATAAACCTACTACAGATTAAGATAAATGCCTAAGTTGAGAAAGTACGGAAATATAGACAACTATTTTATATTTAAAGATGGAACCTAAGAGGTGGGTGTAATGTAACGAGTTTTAGATGCAGTAGGTTTTTATTATTCAAGTATTACAAAAGATATCACTATTATAACAAAATTTAATTAATTTTATCTCATATAATAATTTTCTTATACGAAAATTTCAGGATGAATATATTTTAGAAGCACAAATATGGCTTAACCAACGATCCTTAATAAGGATTTTATGAGAAAGAGGCTTACTTAATAATATCAGATTTTGAAAAATGTAATAGCAAATAAAACCAAAATTTCTTGCTATTTTTAGGATTAATGAGCAGAAAACACATTCTATATTATATCGACG
Organism: Polydrusus cervinus; assembly: GCA_935413205.1. Classification (NCBI taxonomy): domain Eukaryota; kingdom Metazoa; phylum Arthropoda; class Insecta; order Coleoptera; family Curculionidae; genus Polydrusus; species Polydrusus cervinus. The sequence continues at coordinate 43,534,352 of OW284518.1, forward strand.
AAAATAGGGTTCACCATTTCCATTTCGCACGCTTCACGTAGCGGGAATTCCTGTGGATTTAAACGGGACTTACTGAGGTGAAAAATTATTTCTGGGTCATTTTCCACGACTCAAAGCTCTTAGTTTTTGTGTTTTTGTTGAAAGTTTAGAGCATAGATTTTCAGTGTTAATTTATAATAAACGGTGTCCCGAATGCGCATTAGCTCCATTATTACCAACTATACCATATAGGTCTTAAAGTTTTGGCAATAACACAAGAACATGGAAATTGTCCATAAAGTATACGTTCCTAAACAATGTTCAGATTCTAGATAATTAAAGTAAAATATTTCCATTGCAACTCACTTTTTAAAACCTTTGCAGACTACATATTTTGTAAACTAAAAACTTACTTACCAAATAAATAAAATAATTAAAAATTACGCTGTATATTCATTGAAATCGTTCATGCCATACGTGCTATACACTTCTATTGTTATTATAAAAATATATTTTCATTTATTAAATTATTGATTATTTGTGTAAATTAAAAAAATTACTATTGACTCATTTACTTTAAGTATTATTTTTGTGGCCTTTTGAAAACGGTTTTTTGCGTTTTATGAGTATTTTAATTTTTTTTTTTTTTTTTATGATAAAACACCTGCACTGTAGGAAAAATCCTTTAAGGCGCTCTGGGAGCGGTGCGAGTGCGAAAAAAGCGATTAACGTTGGTTTTGAAACGTTGAAGATTGTATTCATTGGGAAACACGACCTCAGGAAGTTCATTCCACAATGATGACGTTCTCCAGATGAAAGAGTTCTTGAACAATGAAGTTCGAGGAGTACTAAGCTGAACAACATATGGATGAGCGGCAGCGGTTCGCCGTGTATTTCTGTTTTGCATTGCTCTAGGTGGAATCAAGTCGGCAATGTCAGTCGAACACCTGCCATGGAAATATCTGTAAAAGAGAGCCAAATCGCCAACCTGTCTTCGATGCTCTAGGCTATCGAGGGTCTTGGTCAGCTCGGGGTCGCCGATCAGACGAACGGCTCTCCTTTGAATGGAATCCAGTAGCCGAAGGGTGTGCTTGGGTGCAGAGCTCCAGACATGAGAGCAATATTCTAATGATGGTCGAATCTGGGCTTTGTAGAGTGTCAAAAGTTGATGAGGTGTGTACAACCTTTTGGTGCGGAAAAGTACACCAAGTTTCTGTGCAGCTGCCTTGGCAATTGCGGCAACGTGACCATGCCAAGACAGATTACCTCCCAGATTGACCCCCAGCAAATTAATAGACGGTGTCAGGGGAATTGCGTGTCCTGCCATGACTATATCCGGTTCTGCAATGTTAACCTTTTTGGAGAAGACTGCTGCCTGTGTTTTCTTAGCATTAAATTCGACTTGGTTACTGTCACCCCAAGCCAAAATTTCTTCCAGGTCTTTGTTGAGGCGCAATACTTCATGCTGCCTGCGAAGATGTGCGTCGGCAGCGGATGTTTGGGGAGTCAAGGTAAAAGATGAGACAAGTGTGCTGTCATCAGCAAAGCTATAAATTGGATTTTGGGTTTTCACTAGAAGGTCGTTAATATACAGTAAAAAGAGGGTAGGCGACAATATGGACCCTTGAGGAACACCGGCATTGATGGTGAAGGTGTCTGAGAGAAACCCGTCAATCGCCACTTGCAGAGAACGGTTCTTAAGGAAGCTGGTTAACCATAAACAAAATCCATTAGGCATACCGTAGGATCGTAATTTACTTAGAAGCCCATCGTGCCAAACACGATCAAAAGCCCTAGAGATGTCCAGTGCAACAGCCCGGGATTCTCCATGATGTTCGATGGTGTTGCTCCAAAGATGGGTGACATATGCCAGAAGGTCACCTGTTGATCTGGACTTTCGAAAACCGTATTGATGGTCGCTGATAATGTTAAGCCCTTCCAGATACTTTAGGAGTTGTTGGTTAATAGCTTTCTCCATTACTTTTGAAATTACTGAAAGCAATGCGACGGGTCGGTAGTTGCTTGGCAGGGTCTTTTTACCTTTCTTTGGAATGGGCTGGACACGCGCCGACTTCCGGCAGGATGGAAATATTCCTTTTTTGTAGGATAAGTTGAAAAGTCTACAAAATACTGGTGTAAGTTCATCGGCGCATGTCTTGAGAACAATGATAGGAATTTCGTCTGGACCAGAAGCTTTATTGACGTCGAGTCCTTTAAGAATCCGTTTAACAAGACGCTGACGGAACACGATTTCAGACATTTGCGATTGAACTGAGGGAATGTTGGGTGGTGCTTTTCCCTGGAAGTCTACAGTGGAATGCGAGGAAAACAATTCAGCAAGTAGGTTTGCTTTATCCCCGGCTGTGGTTGCTATTGTGCCGTCGGAACGTGTTAGAGGTGGAATAGTTGACTTTGTAAAGTTTTGGCTGACGGCCTTAGCGACTGACCAAAAGGACCTTGATCCGTTAGGACTGGCAAGAAGTTTGTTTTTGATTCTCTCGTTATGAGCTTCTTTGCTTTGGTCTATCATTTGCTTACATTGGTTTCGGGTGGTAACAAAGATGGCGCGATTTTCAGGAGTAGGGTTTTTACGCCACTGTCGGTAAACCAGGTTTTTAGATCTGACAGCACGCTCGCAATTCTTGCTAAACCAGGGCTTGCCGTTGGAAGGACGCTTTTTAGAGAAAGGAATAAAGGCCTCCATGCTAGTTAGAAAGACGTCGGAGATCTCCTTTGCACAGACAGATGGATCATCCGAAGAAAAGCATACGCTTAGCCAGGGAAAGTTGCGAAAATGGTCCTTTAGGTCTTCCCACTTAGCTGATGTATAGTGCTAAATCTTACGGGGTTTAGGAGGTTGTTCAGAACTAATTGGCAGCTCGCTTAGGGTTGAAATAAGTTTGTGATCGGAAGAGCCCAATGGTGGTTGTACGGTGACCGTATATAGGTCTGGATTTGAAGTTAAAAAGAGATCTAAAAGACTAGCAAAATCCCCAGCTCGGTCTGGAACCCGCGTTGGTTCTTCTACGAGTTGAGTTAGACCAGAACTGATCGCAAAAGATTCGGCCTCGCGGCCTTGCTCATCGTTGGTGTTTGAGTATTTAAGCCAGATGACATTGTGGACGTTAAAGTCGCCAAAGATAGCAACTTCGGCATTCGGATGATTGGTTTGCAAGAAGTCGATTGTGTTGGCTAGTGATGAGAAGAGGGCCCTGTAATGCATGTCACTTGGAGGACGGTAAAGGCAGCATATAAACTTAGTGATTTTTTGTGAAGATATTTTAAACCACATTACATCAAAGTCTTTCGGTTCCAGTATCTCCTCCCGTTGGCAGCAAAGATCATCTCGAATGAATAGACAGACCCCAAAGTTGCGTCTAAAACGGAAGTGAAAATCATATCCAGGATATAAATAAATAATAATAAAAAAAATTCTAGTTTTATTGAAGTTAATGTGTTGCTTATATTGTTTTATTATAGTCATAAAAAAATTTATAAGTCGTAATGAACTGCTAATCGCTTGAAAGGAATATTTGAAAGTCTTGCATCAATTTTAATATTCAATAAAGTTTAAAAAGGAATTTTATTAGTTCATGGGTAAAGTAAGGACAAGTTCGAAAGATCGTCTAAATAACCCAATTGTACACTTAAAAATAAAGCGATATACGAGGTGAAAAGGAAACAAGTTAACTTTTGAAACTTGGATGTGAAATACTTTTCAAATAATAATACTGTTTTTCCTTGATTATTTTCAGACAATTGCTTTAAATTTAGAAATATAAGGTGGTAAGTGCAGGAGTATAGACAGAGGGATGGGTACGTCCCTCCAGATGATCCAAATTATTGTAATGACAAAACTAGTTTTTTTCGAACCAATCTTTCCCAGCCCCCCCCCCCCCCCCCCCTTCCCCCTTCCCAAAAATCCTAGGTAATTGTTAAAATAACTATTATTTTCCATTATAAAAATGATAACGTTTGTTGTTTCTCAAATAATATACTACTTATTTGATTATTAATACTAATATCATTATTATTATTCCTGTGTAGGTCCTTACGAAACTACTTTATTTTAAAAGATATTTTTTTCAGGATTTGCACAAAAGTATTCTACCAATCACAGTGATGTCTGTAGTAACGTTTACTCTCATAGCGATTTTAATGGCGTCACAGTTTCCTGTAGTGTTGGAATCTGAAACGTGGGCCCTCATGTCATCATTGGTGATCACGGCAGCAGCTGCAACTGCCATGCTTCTCTTGGGTATGACGACATTATTGTTTATGTATATATAATATCTAGAGCGTAAAGTAATAGCTTTGGTCCGCTTGCATGTTTTCTATAATAATTTTTGATCGAACTAGAATATCACTTTTTTTATTCTAGCTGGAAGACAGGCACCTCTACCAATTTTTGCTCTTCTCATAGCGATTCATACAATGCTGCCGCTATCAAGGTCAGTTGCGCTGGCCTTGGCCACTATAGTGACCGTAGCACATTTGGCAACATCGATCGCATACAGGTTGCATGAAGGCGATAATGCAGATTTTATTCAGGTGGGACAGACACTTTTATAATAAAATTGTAATTTGAAGAATTATTTTCGAAAGTAATTCATTTATGTTATAATTATCTATTTAATTTAATCTATAACATTTTTGAGCTAGTTAGTATTGCCTTACAACCATAGTGTTTTATGGGAAATTTTTTTAAACATGTTTTTTTTTACTAGAGCTGTAGGGACTCTTATCTCCATTCAAAGCTCTCTCTTCCAATGCTGGATGCAAAACTCAGCGACAACGGCGGTTTCCTGGATTAACGCACATAGAACAGTCTAATTTTAAGGCGATGATTGACATTTAAACAACGATGTGGCAAATCAGCGCATCAGATTTATATAATCTTTAATTATTGTAGTTAGTACCAGAAACGGTTATACTTATCACAGCAAGCTGTACAGGGCTGTACTACAGACATTTGACAGAAGAAGCCCACAGGAGAACGTTTGTGGGTACTAGAACGTGTATTGAGTCCAGAGTAAAACTAGAATGCGAAAAGGGCCAACAAGAACAGTTGTTATTAAGCGTCATTCCAGCATATATAGCTGCAGAGGTGAGTTTAACTATTTTTTTTAAGTCTAATGTAGATAGGTGTTTTTTTGTTATATAAAACTTTTACTAAAATATGAAGGAAAATATTTATAAATATTGAATAACTCTCGTTTTCTATATATTACTTCTGGTAGTTTTTAAAAATCCGTCGGCGCTCGGCTTCCCCCTTCCTCCCTTTGTAATAATTACTATTATCCCAGCTAGTTTTCTAAATAGCTCTTTCACAACCTACAAGTTTGTTATTCGCAGTTTTCCACTAATAACGTAATTTTTAAAGAGTATTTTTTTTAGGTTAAACGCAGCATCATGCTTAAAATGGCGGACGCTTGTTCCGAACACAAGACACAAACTTTTCACGAAATGTACGTTCAGCGACACAACAATGTTTCAATTTTATATGCAGACATTGTTAATTTCACGCCACTCAGTGAACAGTTGTCCGCCAGTGATTTGGTGAAGACTTTAAATGAGTTATTTGGTAGATTTGATCAAATTGCACAGGTAAGTACACACAGTCTAAACGCTAGTGCATTATATACGTTTTGGTATTCATTCATATTCCATTTAAAGTGAAATTTTGACAGCTACTACCGGTATAATCGAAAGTGACAGAAGAAAAGCAAAAAATACGAAGTAATGCAAAGTGCTTCTTGGTATATGTAGATAATTCTTAATTAATAAAGCTAAAATATCCACTCGAGTTACTAAATTTAATCAGTCATAATTGTATTCCATTTGAAAAAACTTCTTACAACTTTAATTTACGTTTCAAGTAGATCAACTCTTTAGGATTTCATTTAAATATTGTTTTCGATGTCCGTCCGTCAGTCATCTAACTTAATAGTACAATCTTTAAAACATTTATAATCCTTAAAACTCTAGTTTTTCATCTCTTAAGCAAACCGTTTTTCTTGACCTAAATATATTGGATAGATATTTGGAAAAACTCGTGATACCATAAGATAAAAACCACAGTGATGGTTGTGGAAGTTTTTTTTAAATTAAAAATACTTATATTCTATGTAATAAAGATGCTTTTACTACTTTCGAATAAAAATACATATTAAGACCTCTGCTTGCATAAGTACCCAATAAAAAACGAAAAATACTAAGCCCTAAGCGGCAGGTGTTTCACAACAAAATGTACGAATGAATGTACAAATAAACAAAAATTTAATTCTACGTAAATATAAAGAGCATCAGTTTCATTTTTTTTATCTCCATGAACAGCACCTTGTTTTGTTTTCTTTGTGAATTAGTCGAGCGTTTTCGCAATCGACGTTATAAAGTGAGAATCGTATTGAAATAAATTGTGAATTTACAAGATATTTTCTTTCTGGCTTTATCTTTATGAAATTTGTTAAAATTTAACACTATGTAGCACTTATTTCTTCGCACAAATAAAGAACTCGACTGAAAACATTTTTAAGGTTAACAGGATAAAACTCGAACTATGATTTTTTGCACAGCGAATAAAAAACTAGGACAGGGTGTTAAGAATTAGTTTATTTAAAAAAAAGACACCATTTATTGATATTATAGACTGTCAAAGTATAAAAATGTCACTAAATAAGCGCTAATATTTCTAAAGTAATTATTTTGATATAAGGTTCGGTTCGTAATTAAATACATACAGAAATCCCACCTACAAACATTAACTGTTAAATTTATAAATATTAAGTTATACTCATATACATACTAGGTAAAATCAGCCGGCAAAATATATGCTTACTTTTATCCTGGTTAATTTGTTTATCGCTGTAATTTTTTTAGCATTTTTAAACAAAAAATATCTACCTAAAAAAATATATTTTTGTTTATATATTTACTAAATATAAAGGGCCTTCAATTTTAACAATAATGAGTTTTAATGTCTCATTAAGGCTCATTTTACAACAAAAAATAAAATTACTTTCCAGTAATTGGTAATAAAGAGTTACAAATTGGTGCTTATTAGGCTGTAAGCTCTAGCCAAGTTGTCAATTAACATTTTACAACTGAATCTTTTATGTGAATTACACCGGATAACGGAATCTTGTTGTCCCAATCTTATAGAATTTGGATATAAGATATATTTAATTGTAATTGAAGTTAAAAAATTATATTGTACAAAATTTTATATACTTCTATTTAGTAATATATAATTATTTAATCAAGTTAATCGTATTTTTAATGTGAAAATCTGTTAACGGAAACATAAAATTATGCTTCATAATATTATTATTTGCGATTAATTTCCTGGTATTGTATATTGCTTACTTAAAAATGGTAGGTATATTAGAAAAGTATTTTTGAAGTAATGAATGTATTCGGCAGTTAGAGCCATAATTCATTATTATTATTGTACGTTTTCGAAAGACTTGACTGTGATATTTTTTCCTAATTAACAAATTATATTTTAACTCTGCCAATCAATTTCATTATTATATCTAATTTATAGTTTAAATTCCATACTAAATCGATAAAAAATTATTGCAAATTCCGACTGGCCTATAATATAATATTAAATTTAGAGTCATTTCGGCAAAAACTTAGGAAATAAATTTTTCTCGCCTTTCTCATAAATAAAAATTAAACATTTTATTTGGAAAACTCGGCACGTACTTAAGTATGCTGGACTCTAGCCTTTCACTAAATTTATAATAGATGTTTAAAAGCGCTAACGTTACCCCTTTCTATTTTACGTGTTCTCCACGTGACTCCGTTAAATTTTCAAGTTTTTTAAAAAGTCTTCTTATTTTGAATTAATTATAGCTTTTCAGTAAATTTATGATACATTTTTAACAGCGTTGGTCGGTATAACCTCTTTTCATTTTATGCACTTCCAGTATTACTCCCGCCGGTAAAATAAAATAAAAAAGATTTTGTTTAAGGCTTCCTAGGGTATTATCATTGGATGTTTTACGGAACAAAAAATGGTTCTTTTTTCATTTCCAGTTGTTATTTCTGGTAAAATAATTTAATTTTCATTATACAACTACATACAAACTACAATATCCATTGATTTTGTTCTTCCGACAATGTATGATTGTATTTTCTCCGAATTGAAATGTTTCTACCAAAAATATAAAATACGATACTTTATCGAATACTTTTTGTTCAGGATAACCAGTGTATGAGAATAAAAATTCTGGGAGACTGCTACTACTGCGTTTCTGGCCTTCCCATATCAAGACCAAACCATGCCTACAACTGTGTCAATATGGGTCTTCAAATGATAGACGCTATTAGGTAAGCACCTATGTATATCTGGGTTGATCGTAACATTTTAAATGTTATGTATTTTTACACCCACTCAAGCCAATCGCATCGCTTCTCAACATTTTGTGTCTGAATTTATCTAATCTCTGTGACACACCCTTAAACTGTATTTCTCATATACTTTCAGATATAACTTTTACTTTGAAAATATACAATTTAAATAATTATTATGCTAGTATAATAGTATATTTAGATTTTCTTCTAAAAGAAAAAAAAACACACACGAAACACGTTTGAACCCATAGCTGTCAACTAATTCAAAATATTTACTTGATTATGTTTTGTGATAGGAGAATGAATGCAAATATTTTTAAAATCTTTATCTAGGCTTTCGTTAATAACATAAAAATTGTATAAAGACAAAGTAATTTATAAAATGAAAACTAAAAATGTTAACGTCTTCTGTTTTTATTATCTTGTTGTTCTTCTGATCTTTTTGTCTCCCTAGTAAGGTTGCAGGTTACATTTTCTTCATCTGTGATTTCTGTACCTACATTGAGGTCGACTTACCGTTCCAATAAATTTAGATGGTACTGATGATTTGGTGTTCATAAAAACCAGTTATTTTAAAGAATCTTAATACATAGGGTAATAAAGGTTTTGAGCCGTTTTTATAAAAATGCCTTTAGTTTTTTGTCTAAGGATATACATCGGACGTGTAACTCAAAATTAATATTTAAAGGAACAGCCACTTGGAAACGAACAAGGTTATGCCTATTACACAACAAGGGTTGAAAAGGTCTAAAGGGTTAAAACAACGGGATGTAACAACTAACAGTAATGTTTAGTAGCTTCAATTAGCTACGGAGAAGTTAAAAGCCGCGAGCTCGTAATGTAATAATTTTTAGCTTTTACATCAAACAAAGGTTTTTTTAAATTCATCAAATTTGTAATTTTAATCTGCATATTAAGTAAAAAAGTAAAATGCAGATCTTTGCGACATTTTTTTGTAAATTGGTTTCATATTATGAATTGTGATGAAAAATAAAATTGGTAGAACTGAAAAGTTCTCGAGACAGCATTTTAATAACACAATAACCTTAGGCTGTTTTTTTGCATAATATTTCAATATAATCATAAAAGAATTATTTTTATGAAAAGAAATAAATAATAATATAAAATTTGAAAACTAAATTTTTTATAGTATAGATCCTATTTTTAATAGTTAACTAGTAAATTAAATATTCTGTTCAAATAAGAAAGTGGAAACATTCGGTCTTTATAAGTATTTTAGAGATATAATAGACAAGGAAATAAAATTTAATGCAGGTAAGAAAAAGAACGTAATTTTCCGTAAGAATTAACGGGTAAGAGAGGAATGGTAAGAGAAAGTCCGAACTAAACCTTTGACACGTCAAAGTGCCTGTTACTTTTATATTTCTTTCCTTCGAACGAAAAACGACCCTTTTCCGCTTCGAAAATCAAATGAAATTCCTTTATAAGGTAATTTTATTTCGCAAAGTTGTTTGAAAACCTATAATAAAAAAACTTTAATTGAAAATGATAATATTATCTATTATTAACATATTCCAAAAAAAAAAAACAGGATGCCTTGGCCGACGTTCTGGTAATGCATGCTATTGCTAGTATATTATTAACAAATAAAAGTTCTCGTCAAATTGCATCTTATTTTGAAATTTAAAAAATTAACGGTTCTACTTCTTTATAGGCCCAGTAATAAAACAATAAAATTTAAAAAATACATAATATATAAGTAATAATTTTAGTTATATACTATTATAATGAGATATACTTCCTGTTTTATCTCTTTTGGCTAGGTGTGTTCTTAAATTAGATTATTATGATGTGTAAAATTTTCTTTCTTTAAAAAAGAAATATAATTTTACTTTGCACGTACAGATTTTTAGTCATCAAGGTGCATATTATAACAAGTTTTGTTAAAACCCTAACTAGTTTCTTACAATTATTGTTTATGTTTATATTTGTTAATAAATGATTGATTCATTGATATAAGGAGTAAAAAGTTAAATTAAAAAAGTGGGATGTCAAATAAATGAGCACGTCTCTTTAAAGGTACGGAACCCCATTGTCATACACCATGTATATGTCTTGACCAGTTTTCTTTTAGATTCGTAAGAGAGGCTACAGGATTTAACGTAGATATGAGAATTGGCATTCATACGGGAAACGTATTGTGCGGCGTGTTGGGTTTAAGAAAATGGCAGTTCGACGTTTGGAGTGACGACGTTACCTTGGCCAATCATATGGAGAGTGGCGGTATTGCTGGGTAAGTAAAGTACCATATAATATTAGTGTATAGTATTGAAATTTTTACACACAATTTTAAGCAATATCTTAAAATCCATAAATAAATAATAGAATATAATAATGTCTGTTTGAAGGTCGGAGACAATTATGTTTCTTGTATTCATCTGAAGACGGCTGGAGATACTTACCAGTTGAAACGTTGTGATATAAATCAAATAAAGACAATGAAAGTCCAAAACTCTTCTATCAGTCAAGAATATAATAAGTTGTGAAATATCTAGGTCTAAAATTTGAACTAATATAGTCACAAGATACCAAACTTCTTACTGCCGAAAGTTACTTGCCTCTTCTCAATGCTTGAAGTTGGGTGATTTACTTTATTGCCAAACTAAGTTTAATTTAGTTTCGCTTATCTTGCTTTTAAAGTATATATTTACCATTAAAATATATACATATGTACTTATATTTGTCTATAAAATATAATAATTTGGTACTCAACTGCACGTTTTTGATAAAACTGTAAACCTTGTACATATTAAGTACGACTAGATCCTTCACCTCTTCTTCAATATTTATTTATTAAAAAGATCATCCTAAGCTTTTCAGAGTTGTGGTTATGGAATTAAATATATTATGGATGTTATATCATTTTAATTTTTTTCTAGTTTCACATATACATTTTTTAATTGTTTTTATATGTATTTTAATTCCTGATAAAATCTTGATTAGTTCACATCTACCACTCGATTTCGGACGAAAAAAAAATTGGTAGTAAATACTGAGAGCTGTATCAACAAAGTTAAACTTATGTCCCATTTATACAAATTGAATTTTCGAGCTTCTGTTTTAAAATAATATATGCTGCGGATACAATACAACTCCAATAGATTTGTTTTATAATTCAGACCAACCAACGGAATAATTAAAAACAAACGCTAGACTTGCGTAAACATCCACAAAAGAGTTGTCAACACAAAAACTATTGAAAACCAAAATTAAAGTTAAACATTGAGCCGAGGCGATGGTGCGGAATCAATTACTAGAAGGACAATAATTATTGTCCAATACAGGTCAATTTCGACGTCAAAGCCTGCTCTAATCGAATATATCAAGCTTTATGTAGATGCGCTGATGCGAAATGAACCAGAATTCATTTTTTTTTTAAATTGAGCATTGGCGATGTTCATCAATTAATATTGTAAGAGGATTTAATCGACTAATTATTTTTTTTTCGTGATAACGTTTAGGAGGAGCCAATTTTAAAAATTTACTATTGTGTGGTTGAGAATTCACGTGTTTTAATTTTTTATTAACGAATTTTAAGATCCACAAAAATAAAATAACAGATGGCAAAATACATGTCTTTATAGACGATTACGCTTTTAGACCATTTTACATCTAAGTTTTTTTACTTTATGTAGCCGTAATTTAACAAAATTCCATAGTTCATTACGTCGTTCTCAAAAAGGGTGGCATGAGATTACCCAAGGACAACATCGTTTTTATAGTATTTTGCACATAGATAGAAAGATAAAACTGCAAAATAGAGTTAACAAAGGGTATTCATTATCTTATACCTTTTGTCAGTAATTCGTTGAAAACTCGATGTGGTCCTACCATTTTCTTGTCGCTAACCCGCCTTGTTGTTAAAATAGAGCAATTATGGGGTCCACTTTGTTTTAAGCGAAAATTTATTTTAACTAATAGGCGGAAAATTACTTCTTTTGTCGTTGGTCGTTGGGGTGTTTTTTTATTGTTTAGTTAAAACATAGTAGAGCAGTAGTTAGCAATATCGGACTCCTTGTTAGAGTAAGAAGTGCTTACAAAAAAAAATAACGATCCTCGTTGTTATAATAAATGTTCACAATTATTGTTCCAACCGTACATTAGTGTATTCCTCTCGTGTCATCTGTCAATATCCATTGATAATATAATCAAGTTCAAAGTGGTCTATCTGAAAATTATGCAAAAAAAAAAAAGATTTTTCAAATGTTAAATGCGAAATTAACGCTGCTAATTCTTATTAATTAAGCTGTCTTTTCGCCTTCAAAACTGTATGCTTTACTAGTACTAAAAGGAATCTTTTTATAGATATTCTTTTCTTGGTATAATTTAAAAAATTTGATCCTTTAATAATCCTTTATTTTCATTTAGTAGCTTTTAAAAACCCTTTCATGGTTTAATTAATTAAAAAATGTGCCTCTAATTAGAGACAATGGATTATGTTATTGATGTTTCTCATTTAAAACCCCAGAACTTCTTAAAACTGGAAAAAATTAAGAATACAATAATAAACATGTATGTACCTATATAATATCATAATATAATCTTTTTATATTTTGTATTGTATTGCGTAAATCCAAAGCCGAACATTAAATTATGAAAAATGTAAATGAAAATGTAAATTCTTTAGTTAATATTTGCTACCCAGAATAAATCACGAGAAAATTGCAAACAACAAAATCTGTACGGTTTAAAATAGATTTTTTTTTTTTTTTTTTTTTTATGATAAAACACCTGCACTGTAGGAAAAATCCTTTAAGGCGCTCTGGGAGCGGTGCGAGTGCGAAAAAAGCGATTAACGTTGGTCTTGAAACGTTGAAGATTGTATTCATTGGGAAACACGACCTCAGGAAGATCATTCCACAAAGATGACGTTCTCCAGATGAAAGAATTCTTGAACAATGAAGTTCGAGGAGTGCTAAGCTGAACAACATATGGATGAGCGGCAGTGGTTTGCCGTGTATTTCTGTTTTGCATTGCTCTAGGTGGAATCAAGTGGGCAATGTCAGTCGAACACCTGCCATGGAAATATCTGTAAAAGAGAGCCAAATCACCAACCTGTCTTCGATGCTCCAGGCTATCGAGGGTCTTGGTCAGCTCGGGGTCGCCGATCAGACGAACGGCTCTTCTTTGAATGGAATCCAGTAGCCGAAGGGTGTGCTTGGGTGCAGAGCTCCAGACATGAGAGCAATATTCTAATGATGGTCGAATCTGGGCTTTGTAGAGTGTCAAAAGTTGATGAGGTGTGTACAACCTTTTGGTGCGGAAAAGTACACCAAGTTTCTGTGCAGCTGTTTTGGCAATTGCGGCAACGTGATCATGCCAAGACATATTACCTCCCAGATTGACCCCCAGCAAATTAATAGACGGTGCCAGGGGAATTGCGTGTCCTGCCATGACTATATCCGGTTCTGCAATGTTTACCTTTTTGGAGAAGACTGCTGCCTGTGTTTTCTTAGCATTAAATTCGACTTGGTTACTGTCACCCCAAGCCAAAATTTCTTCCAGGTCCTTGTTGAGGCGCAATACTTCATGTTGCCTGCGAAGATGTGCGTCGGCAGCGGATGTTTGGGGAGTCAAGGTAAAAGATGAGACAAGTGTGCTGTCATCAGCAAAGCTATAAATTGGATTTTGGGTTTTCACTAAAAGGTCGTTAATATACAGTAAAAAGAGGGTAGGCGACAATATGGACCCTTGAGGAACACCGGCATTGATGGTGAAGGTGTCTGGGAGAAACCCGTCAATCGCCACTTGCAGAGAACGGTTCTTAAGGAAGCTGGTTAACCATAAACAAAATCCATTAGGCATACCGTAGGATCGCAGTTTACTTAAAAGCCCATCGTGCCAAACACGATCAAAAGCCCTAGAGATGTCCAGTGCAACAGCCCGGGATTCTCCATGATGTTCGATGGTGTTGCTCCAAAGATGGGTGACATATGCCAGAAGGTCACCTGTTGATCTGGACTTACGAAAACCGTATTGATGGTCGCTGATAATGTTAAGCCCTTCCAGATACTTTAGTAGTTGTTGGTTAATAGCTTTCTCCATTACTTTGGAAATTACTGAAAGCAATGCGACGGGTCGGTAGTTGCTTGGCAGGGTCTTTTTACCTTTCTTTGGAATGGGCTGGACACGCGCCGACTTCCAGCAGGATGGAAATATTCCTTTTTTGTAGAATAAGTTGAAAAGTCTACAAAATACTGGTGTAAGTTCATCGGCGCATGTCTTGAGAACAATGATAGGAATTTCGTCTGGACCAGAAGCTTTATTGACGTCGAGTCCTTTAAGAATCCGTTTAACAAGACGCTGACGGAACACGATTTCAGACATTTGCGATTGAACTGAGGGAATGTTGGGTGGTGGTTTTCCCTGAAAGTCTACAGTGGAATGCGAGGAAAACAGTTCAGCAAGTAGGTTTGCTTTATCCCCGGCTGTGGTTGCTATTGTGCCGTCGCAACGTGTTAGAGGTGGAATAGTTGACTTTGTAAAGTTTTGGCTGACGGCCTTAGCGACTGACCAAAAGGACCTTGATCCGTTAGGACTGGCAAGAAGTTTGTTTTTGATTCTCTCGTTATGAGCTTCTTTGCTTTGGTCTATCATTTGCTTACATTGGTTTCGGGTGGTAACAAAGATGGCGCGATTTTCAGGAGTAGGGTTTTTACGCCACTGTCGGTAAGCCAGGTTTTTAGATCTGACAGCACGCTCGCAATTCTTGCTAAACCAGGGCTTGCCGTTGGAAGGGCGCTTTTTGGAGAAAGGAATAAAAGCCTCCATGCTAGTTAGAATGACGTCGGAGACCTCCTTTGCACAGACAGATGGATCATCCGAAGAAAAGCATACGCTTAGCCAGGGAAAGTTGCGAAAATGGTCCTTTAGGTCTTCCCACTTAGCTGATGTATAGTGCCAAATCTTACGGGGTTTAGGAGGTTGTTCAGAAGTAATTGGCAGCTCGCTTAGGGTTGAAATAAGTTTGTGATCGGAAGAGCCCAATGGTGGTTGTACGGTGACCGTATATAGGTCTGGATTTGAAGTTAAAAAGAGATCTAAAAGACTAGCAAAATCCCCAGCTCGGTCTGGAACCCGCGTTGGTTCTTCTACGAGTTGAGTTAGACCAGAACTGATCGCAAAAGATTCGGCCGCGCGGCCTTGCTCATCGTTGGTGTTTGAGTATTTAAGCCAGTTGATATTGTGAACGTTAAAGTCGCCAAAGATTGCAACTTCGGCATTCGGATGATTGGTTTGCAAGAAGTCGATTGTGTTGGCTAGTGATGAGAAGAGGGCCCTGTAATGCATGTCACTTGGAGGACGGTAAAGGCAGCATATAAACTTAGTGATTTTTTGTGAAGATATTTTAAACCACATTACATCAAAGTCTTTCGGTTCCAGAGTCTCCTCCCGTTGGCAGCAAAGATCATCTCGAATGAACAGACAGACCCCAAAGTTGCGTCTAAAACGGAAGTGAAAATCATATCCAGGATATAAATAGCTGACGGTGTTCGTTGACGCTCTGACTTTTGTCTCGGTCAGTGCAAGCACATGAGGCTTGGAAGATTGTAAGTGCTGGTGAACTGAATTGATGTTAGTATTAAGCCCTCTAATATTGCAGAAATCAATTTTGAAGTTGTTACTTTTGGGTCTGTTAGCAACTGCAGGCGCCACACCATTTCCTCGTTGCGAGTTGTTGGAGGAACCCAGTAAATTATCGGAAATGGTGGATAATTCATTAATTTCGCTTGATGAAGCCACAGGACCAGCCCCCACCCGGAGATCCGATCGGGGGGCGAGTTTACCTCCGGAATATTTTGATCCTGGAGCTTCCATCATGCTTCTTTCATACGGCCCCACCCTGGAAACCGGAAACATCAGCACAGCGACGAAACGTTAACTCAAAGAGCAACTTCACGCCGCGTAAACTGATGCAATGGTATCTCACCGGGCGATGCCGGGTGGGCCAGCATCTTCCTTTCCAATCTTAGACTTAGAATATGTATAGCGTACTATTTACTATATTAATAAATAAATTCCTGTAAAATAACTCCCTTATCGAAAAATAACGAAAGGACATTTTTTCTCAAAGAATAATTTGAGCGTACCAATATTTTGAGGATAAGTAAAGGAATTATTTTAAACAATTTCTTTTACTTAGAAATTGGTTCCTTTAATTTTAATGAAAAAATAAACCTTTAAATGTGAAAATGTGTAGCTTAAAAGAGAAAAAATACAAATTACATGGTTTATTACTTAGTTAGTTTAGTTGGAATTTCTAATTTATTACTGTTAACTTGTCACATACACAATAATATGAAATTCGCCACATTTATGTAAAACAAATACTGGAACTGTCTCCAGATATGACTGTCCAAAAAATCCCTATTAACGGTTGTCCCTATTTCGCAACGACGTTAAATAGTTAAAAGTAGAATAGAATCATAACTAGAACGCTGACCTATAATTTCTATGACTATTTTGGAATTGTAAATGTTAGGTATTAAGTTAGTTAAGTTAGTATTTCGTAAGCATAATATGCGCATGCGCCACTATGGCAATTGAACTCTTTATGTTTTGCTATCAGTCTAAATTTACATGTTAAGGACAATAGTGTTTTTCCCAATAAATACGTTCATATATTTGTGGGTTATTATTGCTCTAATCCTTATACATAACAGTAAATAATTTATTTTCACTTGTAAAATGTAGAAGGGCCTTGAAATTATAATCTAATTCTGTAATTTGTATGATGGTCATTGTAGAAAACAGAAAAAAAAACGTTATTTATGTGATACTTTAATGCTAGGTACAATTTTATTCTGTGCAAATAAATCTGTTTTTTATCTCGGAGGAATAAAAATATTTCTTTTCTTTTGGACATTTAGACAAATCTAATTTTCGCTTTAGTGTATAATGTATAATATATCCGTCTTCTAGAAGAAGTAATAATTTATTAGGTATTTTCATATATGGGCGAAAATGCCAACCTACCATTTAAATAATTCATAAGTTTTTATGGCCTTATAAGTTAATCTATTAGCTCAAAAATATAGGCCCAGACTGTATTTTTTTAATAATTTTGCAAGAAAGCTTTCCTCATGAATTTTAGAGTGTCATATTTTTTACATAGTACTTATATCATATCTGTGAGGAAACGTGGAATATCCGCACACTGCACTGGTAGAAATTATATATTTTTGAATAGAATTGCAAAATTACTGGTAAAAATATTTAGAGCATCACCTATTTTCATGTATATAACCACAGAGAGGGCAGTAACCCTTCCCTCCCCCATTCCGAATACGCCACTGTTATTATTCCTTAAAATTGTCGCGTTGTTACTTTTAAATACAATGTAACCGATCAATAAAATCACTATAAAAACAAATTTAATTGTAACTACTGGGATGAATCCGCAGTAATGGACAAAACAATTACAGCAAAATTCTTAATTTAAAATTAAAATGGCTTTATAGCTAGCTGGCCAAGTTTTAATAATTGCAGCAGTTCAAACAGAATTAATACGAAAGGATGCTGTGCTATGGACATTTTCCTTAAAACAACGGTCAAACAATTAAAAATTATTCCATCGTAGTTCTTTATAGCTTCACTTTTAATAAAATTAGAAAAATATTCTGGTCGTTTGAATAGAAAAACCTGCAATGTACAATTTAAAAAAAAACATTTATATACTTTCTTTCAGTATTAGAAACTAATACATACGGCGAATACCATGCCGAGTTTCCATTATATGTCGTTTAAATCGTTATCATATTTATGTTCGGGAAAGTAATTTTTCCCGTTCTTGTTTATATTATATTGTTACTTTATTATTTTTTTGCTGGTATTTATGTGAATTTTTATTTTCAGGAGAGTCCATATAACTAAAGCTACCCTACTACAACTGGGAGACAGGTTCGAAGTTGAACCAGGGAGTGGTACTAGTAGGGAGGGTTACCTAGCTGATCACAAGATAGATACTTACCTTATTGTCCCTCCGAAGGTAAGTCGAGGTGTTTGGTGAGTACATTAAAAATAAAAAATGTACAGAGTTAAAATAGAAGTTAGTACTTTTTATAATAATATATTTTTTCTAAAAAATGGCATAATTTGTAAATCGATTTTGCATAATATGATAATTTGTAGTGTCAAGTAGTTTTTTTGATTGTGTAAATTCTTGTTTTATTCGTTCTAATAATAATACATCGTTACGTTCGTTCATTCTCAAAATTCTTTATTTTCTTACCTGATTCTGAAAGAAATACTTGGTAGGTTGGGAACGCCACAGGATTTATTAACAAGGGAAGCACTTTCACTTATCTTAATTAGAATCTAACCGTTATTATCGGGATTAGGGTTAATCTTTTTTGTTTCTTTTGTCCTTCCTAATAACAAGAGATAAAATTCATTCTCATTATTATTAATGGGGTGCGAGCATTAAAGACCCTTATAAACTAAAAAAAAATAAGACCCCTTTAGGGGGACAACGTTGACCTTGCAAACAATCTGATTTATCTCAAAGTTAGGGAGAAAGAAAGATAAAGCGATCGAGTATTTTTTAATACTAACGTATAAATAAAATGATTATAGTTACAAGTTAACGTAAACAATAATATCTACAACAAAGCGGTTTAACTAGGGATTGATTGTACATACAATTATTTTTTATTATGTTATAGTAGAAAAAAATCATTACAGTCATGTCCTAAGAAAAGATGTTACTGTCTCCTTACCCAAGGGTGTTCTTCAGTAATAAATTATTGTATCTTGTAATCAATAAAATTTTACGTCTTGTTAAGGGAAAACAATGAAACCTTCTTCAACCGCATCGTGTTTTCACCCTTTTACCCTACTTTAGTTTTATCACTATTCCTTTTAAAGATAATTCACAAAAAAACGGGTTATTCCTTTGCGGCTATCACTAGGGAATCATTGGAATAAAATCCTGGAAAAAATTAGAGGGTGATTATTTTCGTTTATTTTAATTATAATTAATTAGCACCTTATTAAATTACATTGAATAAAACAAGTGTTAAACGTATCAACCAAAAATAAATAGAGAAAACTGAATTGTGACATGTACCATGTACCATTATGTCGTTATGTTTTACACAATTTGTTTGATCATGACTTACGTTTTGTTTTGAAAAATGTTTGTTAAATTTATTTAATTCTTTTGTGGTTTAAATACTTAACGATTGTATATTAAGCCTTCTAAAAGTGATATTAAACCTCTGTAAAGTTTGTGTTGATTCTTGAATTTTAAATATGAACTAGAAACTTTATACGTAGAATAGGGTACATTCTGGAAGCTGTTGATAACGTTGAATAGGGTTAGATTACATATCAATTTTTTATTTTTTCAGAAAGTTGAACAAGATCTTCAAAATGGAAATGCTAAACTCGGTCCTAGTAGCTCTGAAAGAAATCATAGTCTTGGTGAAAATTCCTTAGGAGGTATAATAAAATGTTATTAATATAAAGAGGTTGGAAGTTGATCAATCAATACTAAAATAACCAGCTTTTATACAATCAGTAGATAATCCTAATAATTAAAAAATATTTTAGGTGTTGCAACTCCTGGCGGACAACCGACAAGGGCACGGCCTTCAAGTAAAATGACAAAGTACGTCGAGTGTTGGGGCGCAGATAAGCCATTTGCCAACATAGCCGAATCGACCCTAGCCAAAAATATTGAACTCACTGTAAGTGGAGATTATATCCGAGTGTGTTACATATTTTTTTATACATTTTATTTAGTTAAAAGAAACAATAATTAATTCTGGATATAGATAATTTTTTTTCAATGAAATTACCCGATAATCTGGTCATGTAACTTTCATTTTCAAAATAGTATACACCATACTTTGTTAGTGAAAAAGGCCATCTTAAACAATTATTATTTGTTTTATTAAAAGGTATAAATTATCCAATTATACATGACAAACTACCTTTGACCCTTCTTATTCGTGATAAGAAATGTACACTTGTTTAATGACATTTTACCAGTGATATTTTGTAAAAGTTGCTGGGTTTAAACCATTTTTGAAACTAATTATTTAGCTTTCCCGTTATATAGTTAATCGCACAATAGTTAGAAGTACAAAACGTACTTCTCAATATATCTATAACTAATAAATTTTGAAATAAATTCAATAACTTTATAGTTGTTTTCAATTGCATACCTATGTGATTTCATAGGTGACTTGATTTACTTGACTTTTTCAAAAATAAAGGCGCTAGCTATATAGTAGTATTTTTGGATAATAATGCAAATTATCGCTGTAATTAGTTTTTTATTGGATATTGGACTATTGACATTGATCCTTTGTATAATGGAGATATATTTAACATAATTGGGAATAATGTTTCTAAAAACAACGACTAAACTAAAAAACAATTAATTTATCTATAAAGTGATATTACAATGGACAAAAATATATATACTTTTATTTTTCTGTTTGCAGAGTCCCACATACTTGCAGGTTCGTGAAGTTGGGGTAGCAATACTAACAATATGTGTGAAAATAAATTCTAAACCAATCAAGTTTGAGATATGCGTTCGAAAGCAATATTAACATAAAGTGAAAATAATTTCTATTTATTATGCGCTATTTAAAATTGCACTATTGAAAAACACATTTATTATAATTATTATTAATTTTTTTATGCATTAGCTGACCGATTATAAGATAAGATTCAAAATAATAATGATTTTAAACTGCAGAGATAAAAATTTTTCAACTATATGTCAATGGCAGAGATAATGAAATGTTCTGTTTTATTACTATTTTAAACATCAGTAACTGTATGCATATTGCAGTCTTCTCGTGAGTTGGAGTAGATTTTTATTTTATTTTACTAGTAAACGGCCTAACTTTGTCCCTTTCTTTACGCATAATTGTATTTTGATTTGACAGCTCAAGCTCGTTTGTTTTCTCCAATATGGTTTCTCTAATCTCAAATAATGTGTTTAGCGCTTCTGCACGCGTGTTTACCACAAAGGAATAAAATCTAATAAACAAACTAACATGTTTTGTGTTTTCACTGAGTTCTTAATAAAACTTCTGTTGTATACCCAGTCTCACGACCAACTTTCAGGTAAATAAAATAACCAAAAGTACAAATAATGAAAATATTATGGTCGATTGTCCTTATGACATGCACCATATCCGGTTGAGTAATACCGAATATTTTTAAACTTTAATAAAAACCGTACGTATATGATGCGTAGTATCACAAAATTTGAACTATCAACCATATTTTCGTTATTTTTATTACTTGTATCAGGGAGTTGGTCACGAAACTAGGATTATTTATAAAAAATACTTTCTTGCTACTAATTATGTGCATGTGTGCGTATAACACTATTATTGTTGGGTGGCACAAGGATTATAAACACTTAATAACTAACCAGTCTACTTAGCTTGTAAGATAAATGACATTGACATACATTGTTTGTTCGCAATCATGCAAAGTTGTCTGATTAGTAAAAATTGATTATGAGAAAATTATTATATCACGAAGAGGCCTGTCTGGCTGGTTAATTATTCTTTAATTTCCTTCTTGTGATATCCAACTAATTTTTATTGAAAAAAGTATTATATGGCTGAAGGACGGGTAGACCTACCATTACTCGCCTTTATTTTGCATTAAAAGTAAGCAGATGAAACTAAAACTGTCGTTCCCTTTCTATCTACAATAATGGAGGCAGTGGAGCAGCCACTGGGGATTATTAATATATTTAACAAGAATATAGCGAGCCCTATCCATTCGGGTGAAAAATTAAAGTAGAAAGTAAGTCTGGGAGCTATAAAATTGACTTATTTAATCATTACTAAGTCATATATTACTTTCTCTGGTTTAAAACAAAATAATAAAAGGTAAACATTTTAAACAAATAACAGTTAGTATACAAAGCTCTGTGATAAGTTTAATTTCTGTATTGACTCACGTCTCTCGCGTAGGGATGCCACCCGAAAATGCTCAACATCAATATTAAAAAAAAACATACTTTGAGAATCTCTAGTCTCGAGAGTATTGCGACACCACTTTCCACCGGGTCACAATTTCCTAGTTAGTAAATACTATTTTATCCGTTGAATTAAAAACTCGCCCTGTCAGATCGAACTTAATTTTATTCATAATGCTAACAGACAAGGAATAAATCCCGTGATTTTGTAAAAAATGTATTTTTCCCAACTTTGTTTCTACATTAATATGATAATTTATTTTTTACACTTTTTTGCAGACTTTGGGGATGATAGAATCCAACCTTTTGCCCGACAGATCGACGTGTCTTGAATGCAAGTAAGTCATAATATTACTTAATTTTATTTATTTTTATACTGGGTCCGCTCATCGTATTTGTTAACTGATCCTTGGAGAAAAAGTTTAGTAATTCGCATGTCGCATCAAAAGCACATCCAGTCATTTTGTCAACTTTACCTTAATTCTCTTGTCAGAGCCAGTTTTTTTTAATGGCGGTATGAATATTGAGAAAAACTCTGAAAGAAAATCCATGAGAACTAGATCATTTACTTGTTGTCAGGAACCAAATAATGTAGTATCTTTTCTGGGAAAGTTCGTATCTGTTCAGGTAGTTTTATTACCAGTTTTTTCATACAATTTTAAACTATTATTTAAGAAAAATAAATGGAAGAGGTCTTCCCCCATTAATTAGATTAAAATATATTTAGAACAGTAGTTCTCCAAAGGGAGAGACGTGCTATCAAAATGACGCATTACATTGAAACGGTGCCGAAAAATATTTTAAAATCTACCCAAGGGAAAAAATGCAACATTAATCGTTTTTGGTTATCATGACCCTTACAACATTATTCATTTAATGAAAGTAAATAAAATGTAAATACTTACATACCATTATATTTCACTAAATATTCCTGTAAAAGTTTCAAATATTTTTAACAAGATTTTCTTAAAAAAGTTGACATTTTTAATAAAAATGTTAATGATTGGCGAGCTGCAAAGGAAAAGTGTTTAATTCGACTACCAATGCTTGGTTGTTAAAGAAAATGGAAGTACATAATTAATGGATAATTAAATGGAAGATGCTGGCCCACCCGGCATCGCCCGGTGAGAAACCATTGCATCAGTTTACGCAGCGTGAAGTTGCTCTTTGAGTTAACGTTTCGTCGCTGTGCTGATGTTTCCGGTTTCCAGGGTGGGGCCGTATGAAAGAAGCATGATGGAAGCTCCAAGATCAAAATATTCCGGAGGTAAACTCGCCCCCCGATCGGATCTCCGGGTGGAGGCTGGTCCTGTGGCTTCATCAAGCGAAATTAATGAATTATCCACCATTTCCGACAATGTACTGGGTTCCTCCAACAACACTCAACGAGGAAATGGTGTTGCGCCTGCAGTTGCTAACAGACCCAAAAGTAACAACTTTAAAATTGATTTCTGCAATATTAGAGGGCTTAACACTAACATCAATTCAGTCCACCAGCACTTACAATCTTCCAAGCCTCATGTGTTTGCACTGACCGAGACAAAAGTCAGAGCGTCAACGAACACCGTCAGCTATTTATATCCTGGATATGATTTTCACTTCCGTTTTAGACGCAACTTTGGGGTCTGTCTGTTCATTCGAGATGATCTTTGCTGCCAACGGGAGGACATACTGGAACCGAAAGACTTTGATGTAATGTGGTTTAAAATATCTTCACAAAAAATCACTAAGTTTATATGCTGCCTTTACCGTCCTCCAAGCGACATGCATTACAGGGCCCTCTTCTCATCACTAGCCAACACAATCGACTTCTTGCAAATCAATCATCCGAATGCCGAAGTTGCTATCTTTGGCGACTTTAACGTCCACAATGTCAACTGGCTTAAATACTCAAACACCAACGATGAGCAAGGCCGCGAGGCCGAATCTTTTGCGATCAGTTCTGCTCTAACTCAACTCGTAGAAGAACCAACGCGGATTCCAGACCGAGCTGGGGATTTTGCTAGTCTTTTAGATCTCTTTTTAACTTCAAATCCAGACCTATATACGGTCACCGTACAACCACCATTGGGCTCCTCCGATCACAAACTTATTTCAACCCTAAGCGAGCTGCCAATTAGTTCTGAACAACCTCCTAAACCCCGTAAGATTTGGCACTATACATCAGCTAAGTGGGAAGACCTAAAGGACCATTTTCGCAACTTTCCCTGGCTAAGTGTATGCTTTTCTTCGGATGATCCATCTGTCTGTGCAAAGGAGGTCTCCGACGTCATTCTAACTAGCATGGAGGCCTTTATTCCTTTCTCCAAAAAGCGCTCTTCTAACGGCAAGCCCTGGTTTAGCAGGAATTGCGAGCGTGCTGTCAGATCTAAAAACCTGGCTTACCGACAGTGGCGTAAAAACCCTACTCCTGAAAATCGCGCCATCTTTGTTACCACCCGAAACCAATGTAAGCAAATGATAGACCAAAGCAAAGAAGCTCATAACGAGAGAATCAAAAACAAACTTCTTGCCAGTCCTAACGGATCAAGGTTCTTTTGGTCAGTCGCTAAGGCCGTCAGCCAAAACTTTACAAAGTCAACTATTCCACCTCTAACACGTTCCGACGGCACAATAGCAACCACAGCCGGAGATAAAGCAAACCTACTTGCTGAACTGTTTTCCTCGCATTCCACTGTAGACTTTCAGGGAAAACCACCACCCAACATTCCCTCAGTTCAATCGCAAATGTCTGAAATCGTGTTCCGTCAGCGTCTTGTTAAACGGATTCTTAAAGGACTCGACGTCAATAAAGCTTCTGGTCCAGACGAAATTCCTATCATTGTTCTCAAGACAGGCGCCGATGAACTTACACCAGTATTTTGTAGACTTTTCAACTTATCCTACAAAAAAGGAATATTTCCATCCTGCTGGAAGTCGGCGCGTGTCCAGCCTATTCCAAAGAAAGGTAAAAAGACCCTGCCAAGCAACTACCGACCCGTCGCATTGCTTTCAGTAATTTCCAAAGTAATGGAGAAAGCTATTAACCAACAACTCCTAAAGTATCTGGAAGGGCTTAACATTATCAGCGACCATCAATACGGTTTTCGTAAGTCCAGATCAACAGGTGACCTTCTGGCATATGTCACCCATCTTTGGAGCAACACCATCGAACATCATGGAGAATCCCGGGCTGTTGCACTGGACATCTCTAGGGCTTTTGATCGTGTTTGGCACGATGGGCTTCTAAGTAAATTGCGATCCTGCGGTATGCCTAATGGATTTTGTTTATGGTTAACCAGCTTCCTTAAGAACCGTTCTCTGCAAGTGGCGATTGACGGGTTTCTCTCAGACACCTTCACCATCAATGCCGGTGTTCCTCAAGGGTCCATATTGTCGCCTACCCTCTTTTTACTGTATATTAACGACCTTCTAGTAAAAACCCAAAATCCAATTTATAGCTTTGCTGATGACAGCACACTTGTCTCATCTTTTACCTTGACCCCCCAAACATCCGCTGCCGACGCACATCTTCGCAGGCAGCATGAAGTATTGCGCCTCAACAATGACCTGGAAGAAATTTTGGCTTGGGGTGACAGTAACCAAGTCGAATTTAATGCTAAGAAAACCCAGGCAGCAGTCTTCTCCAAAAAGGTTAACATTGCCGAACCGGATATAGTCATGGCAGGACACGCAATTCCCCTGACACCGTCTATTAATTTGCTGGGGGTCAATCTGGGAGGTAATCTGTCTTGGCATGGTCACGTTGCCGCAATTGCCAAGGCAGCTGCACAGAAACTTGGTGTACTTTTCCGCACCAAAAGGTTGTACACACCTCATCAACTTTTGACACTATACAAAGCCCAGATTCGACCATCATTAGAATATTGCTCTCATGTCTGGAGCTCTGCACCCAAGCATACCCTTCGGCTACTGGATTCCATTCAAAGGAGAGCCGTTCGTCTGATCGGCGACCCCGAGCTGACCAAGACCCTCGATAGCCTGGAGCATCGAAGAAAGGTTGGTGATTTGGCTCTCTTTTACAGATATTTCCATGGCAGGTGTTCGACTGACATTGCCCACTTGATTCCACCTAGAGCAATGCAAAACAGAAATACACGGCGAACCACTGCCGCTCATCCATATGTTGTTCAGCTTAGTACTCCTCGAACTTCATTGTTCAAGAACTCTTTCATCTGGAGAACGTCATCATTGTGGAATGAACTTCCTGAGGTCGTGTTTCCCAATGAATACAATCTTCAACGTTTCAAGACCAACGTTAATCGCTTTTTTCGCACTCGCACCGCTCCCAGAGCGCCTTAAAGGATTTTTCCTACAGTGCAGGTGTTTTATCATAAAAAAAAAAACATAATATTTCTTCAAATCTATAGTACTGATTATATTTTTTGCAACTATCCCAAAATTGTAAGTGAGACCGAAGAAAAACAGTATTTCAACACGTTTGTAAAATGAGATTCGCCCACTGTGCGAGTTCTTAGAGCAAGATTAATTTGTCGCACGTAATGTAAAAGCAAATAAACATTGCCGTATTATAATTTTCAGGACATTAATTTTATTTTTAAATTACATTTTCCAATGTGGCGTGGATAAACTCGACCACAGCGGTAAACCTCGCTGTCAAAGCCAAATATTACACCAAGTGGAATTAATATTTATGTAGAAAATAGATTCATGCTTTAGCTCTGTTAGAAATGTATATTAACTAAATACATTATAAATATATATTTGCAGAAAGAGCTAATCGCAAAAATACCCAATTCTAAAAAATCAAACAATTAATTAATTACTGATAGTTATGGTGGAAACACCACTAAGAAAACTATAATTTCTTTTCGAACTATTAATGTTAAACCACTTTAATGAATAGTTCAGTTTATTGAGGGGAGTGTAAAGTGTTACATCTCAGTAGTTATTAAAATGGAATGCAGGATGAACACCATACTACTTTTTTTTCTTCAGAAAGTGGTGGCATTCTGACGACCTAAATCCCGCAGTCTTATGGTTCCGAAGCAGGAAGCAGGAGCAGGAATACAGAAGCCAGCCAGATCCGGAGTTTCGATGCTACATCGCTTGTGCTTCCTTAATATTTGTGGCGATGTGTGTTATGCAAATAACTACGATACCTAAGTAAGTTACCTGCATTTTTTTATATTTCATTGGATGGGAATTTATTACTGTAGAATTAATTTTTTTTTAAACAGAGGGCAAGGAGCACGTCCAACATGTGAAATACAGATTCTGTTGTATTTTTTTTAAGTCAAACGTAATTTTACACGTTCTAGAATTTCCTTAGACTTTTTTTAACTATTAATATAAGTTTTTTAATTTTTTTTTGCAGAAGCATTGTCCTCTACGGCACCATATCCCCGACTCTTGTAGTACTTCTTATCTTTGTTTATCTCTGTTGGCTGGACGGGTGTTGTGGCCCCCGTCCCCCTTCGGACACGCCCCAAGATGAACCTGGGGCTTGTAGCCCTCCAGGACAGATTGTAGCTGAGAGTAGATGTTTAAGATTGTCTATATTTTTGGTCAGCGTAACGCTGATATCAGCCTGTGCTGTCATAACGTTGGTAAATATGTAACGATTATTCATTTACTTGATACATTTTTGCTTTTTTAAGTGTATAATGAATGTCCATCAAGTAATTGCTTCTACCATTTAAAATGAAACGATTCTTATATACACTTATAAATAAGTTTTATTTGTAAATTGGATTTATTTATAGTAATAGTTTTTGTAATGGTTGTGACAGTATGGTATTTTTTAGGGTTTAATTTTTTTTACTTAGATCAAGTAATTACGGATCACTGACTTTTATTAATTGACATTTCAAATAAAAACAAATTTAATGGTCGCATTTATTATTGTGATTTATTATTGTGATGCAACATATTTTTTCTCTCGAATGTTGTCATATCAGGATTTACGGTTTTAAATATAATGTGTCAAAACAACACCCTGTATGGGTAATGTAAAATACAATACGAATTAATCAATATTTGAATAGATAATCCAAGTTGGTGAATTTAATCTACTCAGAACAGACTAAAACATCAGTTGAGAGATGCTAATAAGGTTTTTCATAATGTCCTTGTTCCCCTAATTGGCCAATCTCTAAGGTTTTGGGTTATATTATCTGTATTATTAAAGTGTTTCATTTATGAATGAGAAGTTTATGACAATAAAAGTATTAATCGGACAATAGGCATTTCGAAAAATCAACGACCAGGGCATAAACAAACATGTCCTTCCTATTGACTAATTAATTATTTCAATTAAAAATTCTGTTTCTCTCTTTAAGGTCGATTATAATCCGGAACTTATCCAGGTACAAGAAGGCACCACGGAACCAACTGATGTCTCTGTTACGGAAATAACAAATGCCACAGAGAACTTTACAGATCTAAGTGCAGACTTGGAAACAACGGAAGGTCCTCGATCATTGAAACCCGATCCTCTAATAATTCAGTACACTCCT
Organism: Polydrusus cervinus; assembly: GCA_935413205.1. Lineage (NCBI taxonomy): Eukaryota > Metazoa > Arthropoda > Insecta > Coleoptera > Curculionidae > Polydrusus > Polydrusus cervinus. Next base: position 43,563,149 of record OW284518.1, read on the forward strand.
GTAAGTATATTACCTGATTTATATAATGTTGTACAGTTTCTTTTTGGCTGGTACGCTAATAATGACGTAGCGACAAATTGTATTTAATATAATTAAAAATATTTTCAATCAGTTATAATAATGTCAGTTTGCTCCGCGCACCGTTGCTTAAAATATAACTTAATTTTCAGAATGAGATTATGACTTTAGGGATATAACGCAATTTAAAATAAGAAGTTTTGTTCTTGCGGATTAATGTACAAGATTAAAATATCCCTAATTATAGGCTCTTAATCTTGACTACCTATAGTATACACATATTTATTTCAGTGTACGCTAAGCTAATGAAACGAATGATCAAAATATATTTTTTTTTTGTTTTCCAGACATATCTTTATAGTTCCGCCCTTGTGTTGGCTGCAATATCAGTATTCTTGCGTATGGGGTTTCTATTAAAATTGTGTCTTATGGTGACGTCAGTGGTTGTCCATATTATAATATACAGCTACCTGGACTTCTTCAAAGACTACCACGACCTGGATGGATTACATAATGATGAGTAAGTTGAATTTAAGGATTTTCTAGTTTTAATTACGTATAATCTTGCCACTTAAGCGAGATTGATAAAAAATTACTAAATAATGGTACAGTTTTAGTTTAGAAACGAATAGAGAAAAGAAAGTCGCTAAAGGAACACAAAGTACTTGTTATTTAATATGCCGTTGAGGAAGAGAGGTTTTTGTATCAATATAGAGTGATTTATAGATAAGGCGAGATAGTCAGCAGGATTTTGCGCATCGAAATGTTTTACTTTTCGTAACGTGACTTTCAATTCAAAAATTGGAGAAAAATTTAATTTTGTTACTAGGGACCTTAAAAAAATATTAGATATCTCAATCAAATTGATCTTATACATTCTTTTCAATTATTAAGACTGTATAAAACTTTTCTTTTAATGATATCTTATTTTTTATTCGTTTAAAAAATATACACTTTCCATGAAATTGTTAAAAATTCTAGGTTTCCAGCTCTTCCATTTGAGTTAAAAACAGCATTAGTTCTAGCAATGGTAGTTATATTTTTCCACATTTTGGATAGACAAATAGAATTTACCTCCAGGACGGACTATTTATGGAAAGCAAAATTAAAAGTGGAACAGGAAGAAGTGGAAACGATGAGAGGAATAAACAAAGTATGTGATGAATAATAGAAGTGTTTTGGACATGCATTGTTTTTATTTGTTTTAAATCACAAGGTACGTATCTCCATTCTTTTTCAGGTGAACACTTAATATTCACCTGAAGATGACAGGAGATACTTGCCAGTTGAAACGTTGTAATTTAAAACAAATAAAGTCAATGCAAGTCCAAAACACTTCTATCATTCAAGAAATATCATTGTCTCCAACCTTCAAACAGGCAAAGTATGTGATGTTACAATTAGAAAATGTAACAATTTAAAAAGTATATTATTTTTCTTTTGGTATTTAAATATTGGAAACTTGCCCCAAAAATTTCATATATTTTTGTAAAAGGGGGGAGGTCGGTTGTACGCCGTTTTTCAATGAAATGAAAGGTATTTTTTGTATTCAGCGTAATTTATTCACTATTGCCTAGCGCTTTCGGCCTACTTGAAGGCCATCATCAGGGCTTGACGAAACCTAAGCCCTGATTATGGCCTTCAAGTAGGCCGAAAGCGCTAGGCAATAGTGAATAAATGACGCTGAATACAAAAAATACCTTTCATTTCATATATTTTTATTTCATATCGAAATATTCAATATTTCCTTTAGAAATAAAGTACTGTAAAGCTAGTGAAACATTAATATTATTCTAATTTGAATTATATTTTTTCTTCAGATTTTGTTGGAAAATATTCTACCAGCTCACGTAGCCGAACATTTTTTATTAAACAGAGTTACCACAGATCTTTACCATGAAAGATACACTTGTGTTGCCGTCATGTTCGCCTCAATTCCTAACTACAAGGAATTTTACGATGAAAGTGATGTCAATAAGCAAGGCCTCGAATGCTTAAGACTGTTAAATGAAATTATTTGTGAATTTGACAAAGTAAGTTTGTTATCTTTCTACTAACTTGTATTAGAACTGTTTAATTTAAAATTTTAGTCAGTAGCGGTCAAAATATTTTTATGTACTAAATTTATATATTTTATAATATTTTTCTATTTTAGCTGTTACTTAAGCCGAAATTCAGTTGTATAGAAAAAATTAAGACCATAGGCAGTACGTATATGTTAGCATCAGGCCTTCGACCCGGAAAGGAAGATGACCGCGCAGTAAGTATAACAATATTTTTATGACATTTAAAAAAGAAGAATGTTATGTATTATAATTGACTATTTATGTTTGTTTACTATGGTTTTGGTCATTTATATTGACCTACTATCACTGTGGATCCGAACAATATTTCTAAATTCTTCTCCAACGCCATACGAAATTATATATAAATAATATATTAAAAACATTGTGTTCTCTTGAAAGGAATGCTATACTTATTAATGGATTTTTAAAACCCTTTTAGATTTGGACTCCACAGATATTGGAAAATGTAAGATAGTTATTATTATAAAAAATAATTTTCAATCTTTTTTAGAATACAACGAATTTTAGTAATTTTCTTAGAGTTTTTAGTTTTTATATATTTATATCCTTTTCTCGATTTTTTTCCTGTATAAAATTAACTTTCTTATACTCACATAGATACCACCTTTGCATTGCTAAAAAAAAAAATTCAATAATTTGTTTAGTTTTTTTTTTAATTCCTACAAAAAATCCGCAATTTAACATAGGAAATTTTACTTACTTAAGGAAAAATTATAAAATATATTGAGTGGATATCTTTTTGTCAAAGTTAGGTTTAGAAAAATGCACAGAATGACACGCCTACAAATTATAAAATTAAATTGAAATGCTTAAAGTCACTTCATACTGCAAGATACAGTATTATATTATAAGGACTATTATTTAGTTTCTTAAGTCGTTTAAAATGAACTTCAGGAATAAAAAGCGCAAATTGAAAAACTCCATTACAATAACGTAACAAGTTTTTTTAATGAAAAACTTCTGTAAAAAAATGCAATTTACAGATGGTTTTTTTAAATTTTAAATGCTTCCTTCTTAAAATAAAAAAAAACCTTTGATTTAAGAACTGATGATTGTTTTTTTTTCTGCATTCCTACTTAGGATATATTTAAGGTACATAACTCTTTTCATTTTAGGTTGTTCTTTATAATTAATTTCTACACTTTCTATTATAGTGTCCTAAAGACAATTACATTTTTATCTGGCTGTTAAATACACTTCAGATAGATAAAAATACTGCGAAATGCCAATACACTGTTGCTGTGGATACTTTATGTTCTTGGATCAAAGCAAGGACAAGCACGATTGTTGCCGCAAGGCTTTATTCCGCAGTATTTGCGTCTTTTTCAAATGGTATTGAACCTTCCTTTTTTTCATACAGGAGGCTACAAGGAAAGCTGAACATATCATTATTGCTCTAGTGGACTTCGCGATCTGTCTGATGACCAGTTTAGATCAAATAAACAGAGATGCATTCCAAAGATTTAAATTAAGAGTTGGTAAGTTGGAATTTTGTCCGACAACTTGGTTCAAATTTCTATCTTTTCAATTTTCACGTGAAAGGAATAAAGAAACTATTTCGTTGTATTTCAAGTATGTTTATCATTCTATTGGTCATACTTTTATGTTAGATTGCCCAATCAAACTTGTTAACTGTCCATTCAAAATGCTAGCAACTTTCAACTTAAACAAATTCTTGCAAAAAAGAAATTTTAAATTTTAGAATAGAAAAATTGAGGTTATTAAATATGCGTAAACCTGCGAATTAAAAAATATTTATAGCTTGAGTAATTAAAACAACAAATGTGTGAACAGAAAATCATTCTTAACAATCACTGTGACCTTTACAATGAAATTCAAAAAGATAATAAACAATTTAAAGTGCGTTGGCTATAGTATTTCATTATTTGGTAGGTTTGCATCATGGACCAGTCATCGCAGGTGTGGTAGGAGCCCAAAAACCCCAATATGATATATGGGGTAACACCGTCAATGTTGCTTCAAGAATGGACTCTTGTGGAATCATGGGAAGGATACAGGTTCCTAAAGATACTGCCGAGATTCTGGAAAAAGCTGGATATCCTTGTGAATGCCGGGGTCCCACTTTTGTTAAGGGAAAGGGCACGCTTACGACCTACTTCGTCAAGACCCAGTTTGATGACAAATAATTATCTAGGTTTAGAAAATTTGACAGATTTTAACAGTTTTACCAGATTTACAAAGGCAGAGGATTATTAGATTAAAATATTAATTACTATCGGATAATAGCAAATGAATATTTTTAGATATGTTTAGTTATTTGAACAATAATTGTGATACATTAGATTACAGATTAAAGAAGTTTTGTTCGTAACAAAAAATTTTAAATGCAAAATATATTTTAAACATTGTGGACTACGTGATTCGTATTTTTTTAATTTAACAGTAGGAGGCAGTGGGAAACCGATTGGGAAATTCAGACAGTTGGGATATTTGGATGTCTTAGGAATTTAAAAAACATTCATAATAATACATTTTCCTTTTTAATACTTGCTTTTCTACTCCTACATAAGCAAAATAAAAAAATTTTCTTCCCTTATTTCAGAAAAAATATAGTCAGCTTATTCCGTATCAACTTATATAGCATTACAAGAGACATTATTTTTGTTTTTATGGGTTCTATGTAGTTATGAATATTTCTGACAACTGATATGTTAATCCCTCCACAAAGCACTTCCCCAATTAAAAGTGACTTCTAAAAAAAAAGTATTATCCTCCGCGAAGCTCCCCCCCTTCCCCAATCAAAAGTAACATCTAAAAAAAAATGTATCTCCCTTCGCTACACTTATCCCCGATTAAAAGCGACTTAAAAAAATAACTAACAAAAAACCTATCTCCTTAATTTTGGTTGGGTACCCGTAGTTTCACCCTGGCCTTCTTTGGCGCCGCCGTTGATTCTCTAATACTAAGCAAGGGAGGGAATTTAATAATATTACCTAGATATATTAGGTTGAACCTTATAATTTCGTAAAACTCTTTATTAAGATTTATTGCAATAACTTAATAACACCTGTTTAAAAATACTTTTATTACAAAAATAATAATATATGGCCTAAAAATGAATCATTATCAAATTAGATTAAATAAAATATGTATGTAGAGGATGTGATGAGATGAGATGATGTATGATGATAATAAGCCATGACAATGTCGTACGTAGTATATAATAAAATTGGTCAAAGAATGATTATTTAAATTGACTTATTGTTTAAAATAATTGAATACATATTTCTTAAATACGTGGATATCTGGCGATTACTGTCGTAGCTATTATTTTGTCTTGGAGGAGGGACAGACAATGTTAAACTCGCGACATAAAAGACAAAAGCAAGACATACAAAAGCGCCACGCCTAAAAATGCATTGATGCATTGTTTGACTTATCAAAAAAATTAATGCTTGCTCTTTTACCAATAATTTATTAATTAATTACAATATGTCCTAATATCTAATATTAACATATTTTTAAAGCGCATTCACAATGTTGCTTATTTATAGAAGAAGGCAATCTTTTTCGTTTTTGATAAATATTCATAAGATTAGACTAGAAACTACCAATAGTCGCTTTTATTTAATTATTTTTTTTAGCGGGGACAAAATGCAGCACCGTAAAATGTATTATTTTGTATAATATGTATGGTCCTTGGAGGAGAAAAGGCCCCTTTGCTCCCTCTCCCTAGCTACGTCAGTGCTGTCGACAAAACTACGACTCAGAACTCTCAAAAAACTGTAGGTATCTAGCTGACATTACCCAGACATGACACGATTAGGGGCCGCACTTAGCCTACTTTCCTAGGGTCAAGCTTCCCCGTCGATGCGATACTAATTAACTATGTGGACATGCTGTATAGTAGTTTATATTACGATATTATCATATCAAATAATGAATATAAAATATATTAAATCAAATAGTATCGATGTGAGAACTTAGAACAAAAGAAAACTTTTCTTACCCAAAAACTGCTATTTACTTATTTTTGTTTAGAGAATAATTTACCATATCCTTCATTCTCCTGAGCTCCCGAAGACATTTTTCGATCAGAAAATCGATTGTTTAAGAGGGGAATGTAGAGCAAAATTGTTTCAAAAATTAAAAAGTATGTAAAGTTATTTATTTAGTATACAGTTGAAAATACTTCTATCTAGAAAATATTGTGATTTTTTTCTATTAGTTTTAAAAACACTTAAAACAAAGAAAGTACAACTAGCAAACTTAAAAAAAACTGTCGAATTAACTAGATAAAAGTTTAAAGGTACCTAGTGGCAAATCTATTTGCAAAATAAAAATTTATACCGCATTTGTACCGCAGCCAAAAATTTTATTAATAATAGTAAAAACTTTTATATTTTGACGATTTACTTTCTAATAAAAATAAAAATTTTAACTTTATAAAAATGTAACTAAATACAATTGAAATGGAAATAAAATTAAAGTTCATGTAGAAAATGTTGATCCCCCCCCCCTTGCCAATATCCATCCTTCACCCAACATTTCGCTCGGAATACATAATATACATGCATAGATACTAGATCAAAGTGATTTTATAAAGAAAAGGTTAAAGTTTATGAAAAATGTATGTATTTTTAAATTATATTATGTAGATTTATAAGTTTTAATATAATCTCGAATAAAATTTGACTTTTCGTAAATGGTATTTTTAATTCTTATGATTAAATCGATATGAATTTGGGATATGTTATAGACTGATCCTTTAGCTATCTTTCTGCGCAAACTAGAACTATGCCATATCCCGTTATTTTTTTACAGCTAATCTCTTGAGCTCAAAAAAAGCGTTTTGAAACATTTTAAAAAAAATATTTCTCGAAGACTGACATCGAAATTGATATTTTTCTCGTTCTCTTCATAGTCGAATTAGTAAGGAAACGACTTTTTAGACAAAGTTTTTTCCCAAATTGTTTGAAAAATATAACAAAATGTATGGGAAAATTTAGGAAAATTGAAATTGATCTAAATTCGGAAAATTGGGTGGGAACGCATAGATGGGCGTCGGGTAACCGACGAAGCGATAACATTGACGAAAATGGCTTCTACTGAGTTTGTAGGAATTTTATAAGAAATGACCCAAAATTTCAAAATTTTTCGAGGTTTAGAAAACGTTTGAAAATATCTCGGTTATTTGAAGGGTTAGGTCAAAAGTGAATATGACCTTTGAGATGCGGCTCGATTAGTGGAAGTTTTTTTTTATTTGAAACTATGTATTCTAAAGTTTGTTACCGTGTTTGAGATATTTGGGGATTTTTGAAAACCACAAATCGTCAAATAATATCTTAGAAACGGTTGGTAGGTTCCTTTAGTTTTTGTCGGGTTGGTAGGTTCTAAACTAAATAAGAAGAACTAAACTGTCAGGAAAATACAAAGATGTTGGGGGTGGGAATTGATTGTAAATTTAAATGGGGATTTCATGTTGATATTCTATGCTCCAGACTGCGGAGCACTTGCTACGGAGTACACTTGTTGTCTGGGCAATGTGGCTTGCCTACACTTAGGTCATTATATTTTGCAAAATTTCATAGCCACATTAGATACTGTACAGTGTGCTGGGGTAAGAGCTGTCAAATAAATAGGGTTTTTCTACTTGAAAAGTTTGCAATTAGAATACTATTGAAGCTTCAACGATGGGAAACCTTTAAACCAGCCTTAAGAAGGAATGAAATTCTTACGTTTTTGACATATACATACTTGAAGTTTGTTCATATGTTTACAGAGAGAGAGGCATCTGTTTGAGGGATGCCAATTTAATTATAAATACCATACTAGAGGATACCTAAGATTGTTGCCGCCGCCTCATCGAACAGCTACCTATCAAAAGAATATTTATATAAACTGTTTTAAATTTTATAATGCCCTAGCCCTAGATAGTAGCATAAAAGTGGCGTCTAACATTGGTTGGTTTAAGAGTAAACTTGAAATATTGTTATTCCAAAAGAATTGTTATAGCCTTGGTGAGTTTTTTCTGTAGTGCAATCCTACATGCCGTTTTTTTGAATTATTCTAGTACTTTGTATTGCATTTCAATTGGGGAAATAAATGATATTATAATTATTAGCGTAGGTTAGCTCAGCTTCGGTTCAGTTAGCTAAGCTTCGGTTCAGTTAGCTAAGCTTCGGTTCAGTTAAGCTACGGGTTCCTGTTTGGTTAGGTTAGCTACGGGTTCCTGTTTGGTTAGGTTAGCTACGGGTTCCTGTTTGGTTAGGTTTGTTCGGGTCTGTTCGGGTGTGTTCGGGTTAGTTAGGTATGGGCGAACGAATCCTACTAGTTGGGGCGAGAAAGTTCGGTGTGGGTACAGTTGAGCGCCCCGCTTGTGTGTATTCAGTTACTTGCAGTTTTGGTCGGGTTAGGTTCCTTTAGTTTTTGTCGGGTTTGGGTGTGTTAGGTATGGGCGAACGAATCCTACTAGTTGGGGCGAGAAAGTTAGTTTTAAAATGACATTAGACGAAATTTGACAGTTCCATCGTGTTGGCCTCCTCGCGGCCGTCAATTAGAGTACAAACTTGATGGGTCTACCATCATTAATAAGAAAGTTAGTCTTAAAATGACATTAGACAACATTTGACAGTTCCATCGTGTTGGCCTCCTCGCGGCCGTCAATTAGAGTACAAACTTGACAGGTCCACCATCATTAATAAGAAAGGTACTTTTAAATTGACATTAGACGAAATTTGACAGTTCCATCGTGTTGGCTTCCTCGCGGCTGTCAATTAGAGTAGAAACTTGATGGGTCTACCATCATCAATAAGAAAGTTAGTTTTAAAATGACATTAGACGAAATTTGACAGTTTCATCGTGTTGGCCTCCTCGCGACCATCAATTAGAGTACAAACTTGACAAGTCCACCATCATTAATAAGAAAGTTAGATTTAAAATGACATTAGACGAAATTTGACAGTTCCATCGTGTTGGCCTCCTCGCGGCCGTCAATTAGAGTACAAACTTGATGGGTCTACCATCATTAATAAGAAAGTTAGTTTTAAAATGACATTAGACGAAATTTGACAGTTCCATCGTGTTGGCCTCCACGCGGCCGTTAATTAGAGTACAAACTTGATGGGTCTACCATCATTAATAAGAAAGTTAGTTTTAAAATGACATTAGACGAAATTTGAAAGTTCCATCTTGTTGGCCTCCTCGCGGCCGTCAATTAGGGTACAAACTTGATGGGTTCACCATCATTAATAAAAAAGTTAGGTTTAAAATGACATTAGACAAAATTTGACAGTTCCATCGTGTTGGCCTCCTCGCGGCCGTCAATTAGAGTACAAACTTGATGGGGCTACCATCATTAATAAGAAAGTTAGTTTTAAAATGACATTAGACGAAATTTAACAGTTCCATCGTGTTGGCCTCCGCGCGGCCGTCAATTAGAGTACAAATTTGATGGGTCTACCATCATTAATAAGAAAGTTAGTTTTAAAATGACATTAGACGAAATTTGACAGTTCCATCGTGTTGGCCTCCTCGCGGCCGTCAATTAGAGTACAAACTTGATGGGTCTACCATCATTACTAAGAAAGTTAGTTTTAAAATGACATTAGACGAAATTTGACAGTTCCATCGTGTTGGCTTCCTCGCGGCTGTCAATTAGAGTAGAAACTTGATGGGTCTACCATCATCAATAAGAAAGTTAGTTTTAAAATGACATTAGACGAAATTTGACAGTTCCATCGTGTTGGCCTCCTCGCGACCGTCAATTAGAGTACAAACTTGACAAGTCCACCATCATTAATAAGAAAGTTAGATTTAAAATGACATTAGACGAAATTTGACAGTTCCATCGTGTTGGCCTCCTCGCGGCCGTCAATTAGAGTACAAACTTGACAGGTCTACCATCATTAATAAGAAAGTTAGTTTTAAAATGACATTAGACGAAATTTGACAGTTCCATCGTGTTGGCCTTCTCGCGACCGTCAATTAGAGTACAAACTTGACGGGTCCACCATCATTAATAAGAAAGTTAGTTTTAAAATGACATTAGACGAAATTTGACAGTTCCATCGTATTGGCCTCCTCGCGGCCGTCAATTAGAGTACAAACTTGATGGGTCTACCATCATTACTAAGAAAGTTAGTTTTAAAATGACATTAGACGAAATTTGACAGTTCCATCGTGTTGGCCTCCTCGCGGCCGTCAATTAGAGTACAAACTTGATGGGTCTACCATCATTAATAAGAAAGTTAGTTTTAAAATGACATTAGACGAAATTTGAAAGTTCCATCTTGTTGGCCTCCTCGCGGCCGTCAATTAGGGTACAAACTTGATGGGGCTACCATCATTAATAAGAAAGTTAGTTTTAAAATGACATTAGACGAAATTTGAAAGTTCCATCTTGTTGGCCTCCTCGCGGCCGTCAATTAGGGTACAAACTTGACTGGTCTACCATCATTAATAAGAAAGTTAGTTTTAAAATGACATTAGACGAAATTTGACAGTTCCATCGTGTTGGCCTTCTCGCGACCGTCAATTAGAGTACAAACTTGACGGGTCCACCATCATTAATAAGAAAGTTGGTTTTAAAATGACATTAGACGAAATTTGACAGTTCCAACGTGTTGGCCTCCTCGCGGCCGTCAATTAGAGTACAAACTTGACAGGTCTACCATCATTAATAAGAAAGTTAGTTTTAAAATGACATTAGACGAAATTTGACAGTTCCATCGTTGACGAAGAACTGTGGTCTTTAGTTACCCGTATAAATAATTGTAATACTGTATTTCCCTAGGTTAACGCTTAGGTCGTTTATTGGATTTAATCCTGAATAAAAACAGTCAATTAGGTATAATAAATAACTGTATATTAATCCCAAAAAGCAGTTAAACAGTTACAAAATGGTTACATGAAAGGTTTGACAATTTTTTGCTTGCAACAGAAAATAATATTTCTAGCACCACACAGGGATGCTTTTAGAAATCCATGAGATTTGCTTTGGCAATTTGTTGCTTGCAACAGAAAATAATATTTCTAGCACCACACAGGGATGCTTTTAGAAATCCATGAGATTTGCTTTAATTCGACCTGTCGCACCGAAGCTGTAGACAAAGTCGTGAAAATGTAAGAATGACGTCCAGAAATGGATCGTCGAAAGCGTGACCTATCTAGTAGAAATACTAAGATGAAGTGATAATTAAATATGAAAGATTCCACGCCGAGCGACGTAAAATCGGTCAACAAAGACCCGAAGGCGGGGGCAACAGCTCGATTAACCAATAGGGATGCAAATCGTCATTCATCACAACGCCTCGAAAGATAGGCCATCCTTGTTCTTGACCCACGCAATAGGGGGACTCTAACGGTCATTTAAAATGTGGCTTGTCGGCCAGACACAAAGGGTTCTATTTCTACGAAAATATGCCTAAAAGATATTTTATTTTATTTAGAGATAGATTTTTGCATTATTTCATTTGACGGAAGTTGTTAGTTGGACATGAAAGGCGATAACTCTAGCCTAGCAACAAGGGTCTCTAACTGGCGAAGCAGACATGAAATTATGTTATTATATTTTAGGTTGACTTGAATAAAGAGAGTTTTCGCATTGCATGTTTCCCCAACATTCTCCCCCGCATTGGAGCATTCATGCTCAAATTAACACTTAAAACTGACAACCTGACCGAATCTACAACAAGGATGCTCTAACTTGTTAAATTCATAATCAAAAATATGATAAAATAAATTTAACTTTTTGAATACACTTGCGCTTGTACTATAATGCGTTATTCAAAGACATGAACCAAAAAAAAGTTTTCATTTAAAAAAAAATTATTTAAACAAATTTTACACATACATGTAAGTACGGCACTGGGACTCTTAAGTCCATAAATATACAATATTAAAATTAAAATAAAAAATATAGAACATACCTCGTAACAGCAATGTTAAAAACGATGACATTAATGATTAGTCAAATTATCAAAACCTATTTCATAAATAAATATCAAATGCTTATTTCATCGCATCGGAATAACAATCAAAACTATAATCAGTTTATAAATCAACTATTATCTCACAAATAGGTACCTACTTAGGTACAATACATTAGAAAATCATCATGGCTAATCAACGTTACAATAATATACCATGTGACCACTGACTATATATCGAAGGCTTTTATGCTTCAGTCAGTCATAGTAATAAAGTTATATATAATCAATTGTTAATTAAAATATCAAACGTAAATAGGCGCAAATATATCCATAAACAGGCAATCAATATTAACAGTATTAAATCTGTCGAATTTTCAAATAAATCACAAATTAAACATTAACAACTGAATAAAGTACCTACTATCACCTGAGAAAGTTATGCCTATCTATATTTATCTTTTGTTTTATAAAAGACAAGAAAAAGTTTACTGAGATTTTTTAATAAAAATCAATAAAATTATCGCGGGGGGCTTTGCCAGTGTAAGTGGCGCTCTATCTCTATTACGGAGAGAGCTGATTAGGGACATAAAGAAGTTAAATTTTTATTTTTATTTTTTTTTATTTTTTATAGTGAGTTATTGACACTAATGTTTTTTTTGCGTACCGATAGAAGAATTAAAAATGTTCAGTATATTTTGTAATAAGTGACAGACTTATTAATATCGATACAGAACTGATAAGGATTAGTTTTCATTAATATCGATATTGAAATTTATGTTTAGATCATCATAAAGGAGAGGTGATACTTTGGTAATTGATCGAGTGAACACGCTGGTAGGAGTCTTTACTTTTACCACTCGAACCTTACCGTCTTTACCAGGATATGTTTCCAACACACGTGCCAGAGGCCACTGCAAGGGGGGGGGCATTGTCTTCTCTTAGTAAGACTACATCGTTAGGACTAATGTTTTTGATAGATTTTAACCATTTAGGGCAATTTTGAAGGCGGTTTAGATAATCTATAGACCAACGCTTCCAGAAAATTTGTTGTATTTTTGAGCACTGTTGCCAAAATTTTAGCCTATTTTCAGGAATTTCAATTACATCTTTTTCTGGATATGCAGTTAAACTTTTTCCTATTAAAAAATGTCCGGGTGTTAAATAATTAAAATCAGACGGATCATTTGTTAAAGGGCACAAAGGGCGTGAATTCAAGATTGCCTCTATCTGTGTCAAAATTGTGTAAAACTCTTCAAAGGTATGTTGTAAATTACCGATTATTCTGTTAATATGGTATTTTGTGCTTTTTATAGCAGCTTCCCATAACCCGCCCCAGTGTGGGGATCTAGGGGGAATGAATTTCCACTGAATTTCATTTTTTGACAAATAGTCTAATACATGTTCATACTGTTTTGAATTTTGAAAAAACGTGTAAATATCGTGTAATTGATTATGTGCTCCCTGAAAATTGGTCGCATTGTCACTATAGATTATCGTCGGGTTGCCTCGTCGAGAAATAAAACGTTTCAAAGTCATGATAAAGGCTTCCGCTGATAAGCTTGTCACTAATTCGATATGAATTGCCTTCGTAGTCATACACACAAAGATTGCAATATACGCTTTTATGACTGGTGCTTTCTTTAAACGCGAAGATTTTATTAAAAAAGGACCACCATAATCTATTCCTACTTTTTAAAAGGGTTGTGAAACCTGAACTCGGTCTCCCGGTAAATCTGCCATGATTTGTTGAGCGGGTAAAACTCTAAAACGTGCACATGTGACGCAATTTCGTATTACTTTTTTTATTTCCCGCAAACCATTCAAAGGCCAGTATCGTAATTTAAAATTTGACAAAACTGATTGCGCGCCGGCGTGTCCCATTCGTAGATGTTCATACCTTAGCATTATTTTTACCGTGTCATTGTGAGAAGGTAGCAAATAAGGGTGCTTTTGATCAAAGGCGATATTAGCATTTTCTAGCCTACCTCCCACTCGAATTAGTTGATCTGGATCCAAAAAGGGTTTAAGAGTTTGTAATTGTTTATTAGAAATCATCTTATTAGTTTTTAATTCTGACATTTCTTTAGCAAAATACTGATTCTGCAAATTTTTCACTATAAATATTTTTGACTTATCGAGTTCACTAATTGTTAAGCTTACTTGCTGACTTTTTTCGTTTTTATTTTTTATGTTATTTATAAATCTGAACATGTACGCTAGTGAGCGCAATAACCGTGAGAATCTTGAAAATTGTGCGAAATAATTTACCCAAAATTCATGCGGCTCTGGAGTGTGAATGGCTGTAAGCGCGATTTTCTTTTGCTCAGGAATATTTAAAACATTAATCTGTGTATTAAGTGAATCCAAATTTAAATTTTCATTGAATAAAAACTTGGGCCCGTGAAACCAAAAACCTGAATTTACCATTTCACTTGAAAGATTGCCGCGGGACAAGATATCCGCTGGGTTGTCAGATGATTTTACATAACGTAATTTATAATTTTTAATGATATTTTGTATTTGCGACACCCTGTGTGACACAAACGTTGACCATCTATTCGGGTGGTCATTGCACCAGGCAATAGCAATTTTAGAATCCGACCATAAATTGATTGAATTAAAGTGCATTAAATCTTGAAAAATTCCCACCATTTTATTTATTAAATTTGCCAAAATTACCAATGCGCAAAGTTCAAGCCTTGGTAATGTTATTGTTTTTATTGGAGCAACTCTAGACTTAGATGAAATTAGATTATTTGTTACCAAATTATTTTTATATACCGTGCGAACATACACGCAAGCTCCATACGCCAATGTACTTGCATCTGCGAACCCGTGCAACTCTACTTTTACCATTTCTGCCTGATCACAGATTTTTCTAGGAATTTGTAAAGTACTGAGAAATTTCAACATATTTAAAAAATTATTCCATTCTGTTATTAAATCCAGATTGGTGATTTCTACGTCCCATTCTATTTTTTGTATCCACAATTTTTGCATTAAAATCTTTCCTTTAACTACCACGGGATTTACAAGACCCAGTGGGTCATAACACTGAGCAATAGTGGACAAAATGTTACGTTTCGTTGGTTTTTTCTCGTTTAAATTATTCGGTATAGAAATTTTTAAAATATCTGTATTAGGAAGCCATTTTACCCCTAAAACTTTGCTGGGCTCTTTATCAAAATTTAAATCATATTCAGTTCTTGATTGCTGACAAATAGAATTTAAAAAGGCACTAGAATTTGAGCCCCACTTATGCAACTTAAAGCCAAAGTTATTTAAAAGTGTATTTAATTGTAAATACAATATTGATAATTGATCAAAATCATTGCAACCTGCTAAAATATCGTCTACGTAACACTGAGTATGTAAAATTTTGGACGCCACTGGAAAATCTTTTTCTCCCAAAGAAGCTACTTCTGAAATGACACGCGTAGCTACAAAAGGCGCAAAATTGGTACCGTACGTCACTGTTTGAAGTTCTATGCATTTTAAAGTATCTTGTGGATTATCGCGCCACAGTATATTTTGCAAAAAGGTTTGTTCTGGATTTATTCTGATCTGTCTATACATTTTTTGTATATCTGAAATTAGTACGAATTGATAATACCTAAATCTACATAGTATATCAAACAGCTCGGATTGAACTTGATATCCTTTTAAGGTTATGTCATTTAACGACACTCCGGTTGTAGTTGTAGCGGACGCATCAAAAACGACCCGGAGCTTAGTAGTACTGCTCGAATCTCGCAGTACACATAGATGCGGTATAAAATACTTATTTTCTTTATTTTTATTAGTTAAATTCATTGATACGTATTTAGCGTGGCCTAACTCTAAATATTCGTCTATAAATTTTTTATATTCCAAATATAACTTCGGATTTTTTCCCAATCTTTTTTCTAAAGATAAAAACCGCGTTACTGCCATTCTATGCGAATCACCTAATTTTTTATTTTCTTGTACATTTTTAAATGGCATGTTTACCTGAAAAGAACCGTTCTCTAATATTTTTGTAGTTTTAATGAATATATCTTCCGATAGCTGGTCATCAGTCGTCAAAATTTGTTTTAAAGGAAGCTCTTCTATTTCCCAAAATTTAGTTAGTACCTTGTCTACTTCTTGCGTTTGCAAAAAGAATGAAACATTATCCTGGTCGTGACTTGATTGTTGACTATTTGTTAAAGGCGAGCTACAGTACTGGGGAACGCTACCTGCTAAGATCCAACCTAACTCCGTATTTATGAGTGTTGGCATATTTTTACCTAACTTATGACATCCATTTTTTAGAATTGCATAATATATATCGGCGCCTAACAGCATATCTATGTTGCAGGGAGTGTGAAATAGCGAGTCAGCCAAAGTTTGTCTAATTTCTTGCGGTATATTTAATTTATTTGCGTTAATTGGTATCTGAGGAAGTTTATAGGTTATGCTATCTAGTATTATGCAAGAAGTTGCATATTTTCTATTTTGATTTCGCGAATGAATGATGACATCGGTCATTTTATTAGTTTTAAAACTACTTTGAGAAATGCTAGAAATACTTAAATTATGTCTATAAACTTTACATTTGATCTTATTAACGAGTGACTGTGTAATAAACGAACTTTGGCTTCCGCTGTCTAGTAAAGCTTTTACGGTGATCATTTCCCCTGTTTTACTTAGCAAATTTATTTGAGCCGTGGCTAATAACACGCTAAATTGCTGATTTGTTGTTGCAGATAGAGCTACGGACTGATCTTGTCCTAAATTAGCATTTTCACTCGATTTACCCTGATTTAAATTTTCATTAATGACTGAATTTAACGTTTTTATACCTTGCGGTTTTATTTCTGGACTGGTTATAGGCATAGAAGGCCCTACATTTGCACTATTCATCGACCCGACGGGATTATTTTTTGCCGACGGATTGATAACATGACTTAAATTTTGCGAATTTTGATTATATTGTGCCGACGGATTAATGTAACGATTTACGTTCTGTGAACCTTGATTACACATGTGTGAATGTAATAAGGAATGATGTTTTTTATCACAATATTTACATGTATTAACAGAGACACAATTTGCCATATTATGTGAACCAAAACAATTATAACATAGACGTTTAGATCTAATCAAATCATTCCGTCCTGCTAATGTAAGCTGCAAGAATCTTTTACACATATGTAATTTATGTCCCACAGTGCCGCAAATTGCACAAAAATTATTTTGTTGTTGACCTGAAAACAAAGTTACTTTATCATGCTTAAATTTTGACTGGATTGTAGCACTAGCTAAATTTTCGGATACAATACATCGCTTTTCCAGGAAGTCAAAAAATTCTTCGAGTGTGGGCAGTTCGTCTACCTCTTTTTCCATTTCGAATGCTCGCTTTGTTGTAAAATCTAACTTATTTTCTAAAATGTATATCAATAAATATTCCAAAATTTGAGAGTTTGAGAGCTTAAGTTTATGCAAAGAGTCAATTGTTTTCTTATACGTTGCTATAAATTCTCGCAGCGCGGCAGCAGTCGGTTTTGCAAGTGCCGTCGGCTCGAGAATAGTGTTTAAATGATTATTTATTAAACAGGTTATGTTTTCGTACCTTTTTTTTAGAACATCGTAAGCTATTTCAAAATTATCTCCTATAATTTCTAATGAATCGATCAGCGACTTTGCCTCGCCTGTAACTGTGCTTTTTAAATAAATTAACCTTTGAACATCAGTCAAACTTGCATTATTTACTATCATTGCGGTAAACAATTCATTATAGGCGCGCCAATTAGCAATATTACCATTAAACGGAGTAATATGAATATCAGGCAATTTAACACTAGATTTTATGAGCGTCTGCGACGCTGAGGTTACACTTTGTACACTACTATGAACATCATTGGTATCACAAATTGGAATTAATTTACCCAATTTAGACAATAAAACAAAATATTTATTTTCAATTTCAGTTCGATCTGAATCATCGGATTCATAATCTTCGATCTGATCCTGTATACTTAAATAAGTTTCAAACGATTTTTCTAAATATTCCTTTCTATGGGGAACTTCCTCTACACTATCTTTATTATTCTTATTTTGCTCAAACCAGGTTTGAATGCGCGTAATAGCGGCTTTTGCTCGACCACGAGTCTTTTTCAGTGCGTTCAACGCTTCTAAACTATCCATTTTTTAACGTAAAAATGGAAATTTCTAAATAGAAATATTTTATCAAAGATCAAAAAACGAATAATCGAACAAAAATTGAAAATAATCTTGCAAAAATACCTCTAACTTAGTTATACCAACAAAATGGCTACACTACTAAATTCTACATTAAATTTATCAATAGCAAATAATAATTATTCACCTTTCTACAAACTTTTTATATTCTAATACCTTGAGACGTATTTTTTCTTTTTTATTTTCACTTCACTGATAATCCTACACACTTGTTGAATTGACGCACTTTCCGCCCGACTGAGAGAGTACTGGACTCTGGAACACTGACACGGCTAGAACATTGGAACGGCTAGAACACTGGGACGGCTGGAACACTGGAACACCGGAACTATAGAACTGCTACTAGTTTTTAGGGTAATAATTCAGAAATTAAATCCTTCAATCGAAGGACCATTTTATGACGAAGAACTGTGGTCTTTAGTTACCCGTATAAATAATTGTAATACTGTATTTCCCTAGGTTAACGCTTAGGTCGTTTATTGGATTTAATCCTGAATAAAAACAGTCAATTAGGTATAATAAATAACTGTATATTAATCCCAAAAAGCAGTTAAACAGTTACAAAATGGTTACATGAAAGGTTTGACAATTTTTTGCTTGCAACAGAAAATAATATTTCTAGCACCACACAGGGATGCTTTTAGAAATCCATGAGATTTGCTTTGGCAATTTGTTGCTTGCAACAGAAAATAATATTTCTAGCACCACACAGGGATGCTTTTAGAAATCCATGAGATTTGCTTTAATTCGACCTGTCGCACCGAAGCTGTAGACAAAGTCGTGAAAATGTAAGAATGACGTCCAGAAATGGATCGTCGAAAGCGTGACCTATCTAGTAGAAATACTAAGATGAAGTGATAATTAAATATGAAAGATTCCACGCCGAGCGACGTAAAATCGGTCAACAAAGACCCGAAGGCGGGGGCAACAGCTCGATTAACCAATAGGGATGCAAATCGTCATTCATCACAACGCCTCGAAAGATAGGCCATCCTTGTTCTTGACCCACGCAATAGGGGGACTCTAACGGTCATTTAAAATGTGGCTTGTCGGCCAGACACAAAGGGTTCTATTTCTACGAAAATATGCCTAAAAGATATTTTATTTTATTTAGAGATAGATTTTTGCATTATTTCATTTGACGGAAGTTGTTAGTTGGACATGAAAGGCGATAACTCTAGCCTAGCAACAAGGGTCTCTAACTGGCGAAGCAGACATGAAATTATGTTATTATATTTTAGGTTGACTTGAATAAAGAGAGTTTTCGCATTGCATGTTTCCCCAACAATCGTGTTGGCCTTCTCGCGACCGTCAATTAGAGTACAAACTTGACGGGTCCACCATCATTAATAAGAAAGTTAGTTTTAAAATGACATTAGACGAAATTTGACAGTTCCATCGTATTGGCCTCCTCGCGGCCGTCAATTAGAGTACAAACTTGATGGGTCTACCATCATTACTAAGAAAGTTAGTTTTAAAATGACATTAGACGAAATTTGACAGTTCCAACGTGTTGGCCTCCTCGCGGCCGTCAATTAGAGTACAAACTTGATGGGTCTACCATCATTAATAAGAAAGTTAGTGTTAAAATGACATTAGACGAAATTTGACAGTTCCGTCGTGTTGGCCTCCTCGCGGCCGTCAATTAGAGTACAAACTTGATGGGTCTACCATCATTAATAAGAAAGTTAGTTTTAAAATGACATTAGACGAAATTTGACAGTTCCATCGTGTTGGCCTCCTCGCGGCCGTCAATTAGAGTACAAACTTGACTGGTCTACCATCATTAATAAGAAAGTTAGTTTTAAAATGACATTAGACGAAATTTGACAGTTCCATCGTGTTGGCCTTCTCGCGACCGTCAATTAGAGTACAAACTTGACGGGTCCACCATCATTAATAAGAAAGTTAGTTTTAAAATGACATTAGACGAAATTTGACAGTTCCATCGTATTGGCCTCCTCGCGGCCGTCAATTAGAGTACAAACTTGATGGGTCTACCATCATTACTAAGAAAGTTAGTTTTAAAATGACATTAGACGAAATTTGACAGTTCCATCGTGTTGGCCTCCTCGCGGCCGTCAATTAGAGTACAAACTTGATGGGTCTACCATCATTACTAAGAAAGTTAGTTTTAAAATGACATTAGACGAAATTTGACAGTTCCAACGTGTTGGCCTCCTCGCGGCCGTCAATTAGAGTACAAACTTGATGGGTCTACCATCATTAATAAGAAAGTTAGTGTTAAAATGACATTAGACGAAATTTGACAGTTCCGTCGTGTTGGCCTCCTCGCGGCCGTCAATTAGAGTACAAACTTGATGGGTCTACCATCATTAATAAGAAAGTTAGTTTTAAAATGACATTAGACGAAATTTGACAGTTCCATCGTGTTGGCCTCCTCGCGGCCGTCAATTAGAGTACAAACTTGACTGGTCTACCATCATTAATAAGAAAGTTAGTTTTAAAATGACATTAGACGAAATTTGACAGTTCCATCGTGTTGGCCTTCTCGCGACCGTCAATTAGAGTACAAACTTGACGGGTCCACCATCATTAATAAGAAAGTTAGTTTTAAAATGACATTAGACGAAATTTGACAGTTCCAACGTGTTGGTCTCCTCGCGGCCGTCAATTAGAGTACAAACTTGATGGGTCTACCATCATTAATAAGAAAGTTAGTTTTAAAATGACATTAGACGAAATTTGACAGTTCCGTCGTGTTGGCCTCCTCGCGGCCGTCAATTAGAGTACAAACTTGATGGGTCTACCATCATTAATAAGAAAGTTAGTTTTAAAATGACATTAGACGAAATTTGACAGTTCCATCGTGTTGGCCTCCTCGCGGCCGTCAATTAGAGTACAAACTTGACTGGTCTACCATCATTAATAAGAAAGTTAGTTTTAAAATGACATTAGACGAAATTTGACAGTTCCATCGTGTTGGCCTCCTCGCGGCCGTCAATTAGAGTACAAACTTGAAGGGTCTACCATCATTAATAAGAAAGTTAGTTTTAAAATGACATTAGACGAAATTTGACAGTTCCGTCGTGTTGGCCTCCTCGCGGCCGTCAATTAGGGTACAAACTTGATGGGTCTACCATCATTAATAAAAAAGTTAGTTTTAAAATTACATTAGACAAAATTTGACAGTTCCATCGTGTTGGCCTCCTCGCGGCAGTCAATTAGGGTACAAACTTGACAGGTCTACCATCATTAATAAGAAAGTTAGTTTTAAAATGACATTAGACGAAATTTGACAGTTCCATCGTGTTGGCCTCCTCGCGGCCGTCAATTAGAGTACAAACTTGATGGGTCTACCATCATTAATAAGAAAGTTAGTCTTAAAATGACATTAGACAACATTTGACAGTTCCATCGTGTTGGCCTCCTCGCGGCCGTCAATTAGAGTACAAATTTGACAGGTCTACCATCATTAATAAGAAAGGTACTTTTAAAATGACATTAGACGAAATTTGACAGTTCCATCGTGTTGGCCTCCTCGCGGACGTCAATTAGAGTACAAACTTGAAGGGTCTACCATCATTAATAAGAAAGTTAGTTTTAAAATGACATTAGACGAAATTTGACAGTTCCATCGTGTTGGCCTCCTCGCGGCGTCAATTAGAGTACAAACTTGATGGGTCTACCATCATTAATAAGAAAGTTAGTTTTAAAATGACATTAGACGAAATTTGACAGTTCCATCGTGTTGGCCTCCTCGCGGCCGTCAATTAGAGTACAAACTTGATGGGTCTACCATCATTAATAAGAAAGTTAGTCTTAAAATGACATTAGACAACATTTGACAGTTCCATCGTGTTGGCCTCCTCGCGGCCGTCAATTAGAGTACAAATTTGACAGGTCTACCATCATTAATAAGAAAGGTACTTTTAAAATGACATTAGACGAAATTTGACAGTTCCATCGTGTTGGCCTCCTCGCGGACGTCAATTAGAGTACAAACTTGAAGGGTCTACCATCATTAATAAGAAAGTTAGTTTTAAAATGACATTAGACGAAATTTGACAGTTCCATCGTGTTGGCCTCCTCGCGGCGTCAATTAGAGTACAAACTTGATGGGTCTACCATCATTAATAAGAAAGTTAGTTTTAAAATGACATTAGACGAAATTTGACAGTTCCATCGTGTTGGCCTCCTCGCGGCCGTCAATTAGAGTACAAACTTGACTGGTCTACCATCATTAATAAGAAAGTTAGTTTTAAAATGACATTAGACGAAATTTGACAGTTCCATCGTGTTGGCCTTCTCGCGACCGTCAATTAGAGTACAAACTTGACGGGTCCACCATCATTAATAAGAAAGTTAGTTTTAAAATGACATTAGACGAAATTTGACAGTTCCAACGTGTTGGTCTCCTCGCGGCCGTCAATTAGAGTACAAACTTGATGGGTCTACCATCATTAATAAGAAAGTTAGTTTTAAAATGACATTAGACGAAATTTGACAGTTCCATCGTGTTGGCCTCCTCGCGACCGTCAATTAGAGTACAAACTTGACAAGTCCACCATCATTAATAAGAAAGTTAGATTTAAAATGACATTAGACGAAATTTGACAGTTCCATCGTGTTGGCCTCCTCGCGGCCGTCAATTAGAGTACAAACTTGACAGGTCTACCATCATTAATAAGAAAGTTAGTTTTAAAATGACATTAGACGAAATTTGACAGTTCCATCGTGTTGGCCTTCTCGCGACCGTCAATTAGAGTACAAACTTGACGGGTCCACCATCATTAATAAGAAAGTTAGTTTTAAAATGACATTAGACGAAATTTGACAGTTCCATCGTATTGGCCTCCTCGCGGCCGTCAATTAGAGTACAAACTTGATGGGTCTACCATCATTACTAAGAAAGTTAGTTTTAAAATGACATTAGACGAAATTTGACAGTTCCATCGTGTTGGCCTCCTCGCGGCCGTCAATTAGAGTACAAACTTGATGGGTCTACCATCATTAATAAGAAAGTTAGTTTTAAAATGACATTAGACGAAATTTGAAAGTTCCATCTTGTTGGCCTCCTCGCGGCCGTCAATTAGGGTACAAACTTGACTGGTCTACCATCATTAATAAGAAAGTTAGTTTTAAAATGACATTAGACGAAATTTGACAGTTCCATCGTGTTGGCCTTCTCGCGACCGTCAATTAGAGTACAAACTTGACGGGTCCACCATCATTAATAAGAAAGTTAGTTTTAAAATGACATTAGACGAAATTTGACAGTTCCATCGTATTGGCCTCCTCGCGGCCGTCAATTAGAGTACAAACTTGATGGGTCTACCATCATTACTAAGAAAGTTAGTTTTAAAATGACATTAGACGAAATTTGACAGTTCCATCGTGTTGGCCTCCTCGCGGCCGTCAATTAGGGTACAAACTTGATGGGGCTACCATCATTAATAAGAAAGTTAGTTTTAAAATGACATTAGACGAAATTTGACAGTTCCATCGTGTTGGCCTTCTCGCGACCGTCAATTAGAGTACAAACTTGACGGGTCCACCATCATTAATAAGAAAGTTGGTTTTAAAATGACATTAGACGAAATTTGACAGTTCCAACGTGTTGGCCTCCTCGCGGCCGTCAATTAGAGTACAAACTTGACAGGTCTACCATCATTAATAAGAAAGTTAGTTTTAAAATGACATTAGACGAAATTTGACAGTTCCATCGTGTTGGCCTTCTCGCGACCGTCAATTAGAGTACAAACTTGACGGGTCCACCATCATTAATAAGAAAGTTAGTTTTAAAATGACATTAGACGAAATTTGACAGTTCCATCGTATTGGCCTCCTCGCGGCCGTCAATTAGAGTACAAACTTGATGGGTCTACCATCATTACTAAGAAAGTTAGTTTTAAAATGACATTAGACGAAATTTGACAGTTCCAACGTGTTGGCCTCCTCGCGGCCGTCAATTAGAGTACAAACTTGATGGGTCTACCATCATTAATAAGAAAGTTAGTGTTAAAATGACATTAGACGAAATTTGACAGTTCCGTCGTGTTGGCCTCCTCGCGGCCGTCAATTAGAGTACAAACTTGATGGGTCTACCATCATTAATAAGAAAGTTAGTTTTAAAATGACATTAGACGAAATTTGACAGTTCCATCGTGTTGGCCTCCTCGCGGCCGTCAATTAGAGTACAAACTTGACTGGTCTACCATCATTAATAAGAAAGTTAGTTTTAAAATGACATTAGACGAAATTTGACAGTTCCATCGTGTTGGCCTTCTCGCGACCGTCAATTAGAGTACAAACTTGACGGGTCCACCATCATTAATAAGAAAGTTAGTTTTAAAATGACATTAGACGAAATTTGACAGTTCCATCGTATTGGCCTCCTCGCGGCCGTCAATTAGAGTACAAACTTGATGGGTCTACCATCATTACTAAGAAAGTTAGTTTTAAAATGACATTAGACGAAATTTGACAGTTCCATCGTGTTGGCCTCCTCGCGGCCGTCAATTAGAGTACAAACTTGATGGGTCTACCATCATTACTAAGAAAGTTAGTTTTAAAATGACATTAGACGAAATTTGACAGTTCCAACGTGTTGGCCTCCTCGCGGCCGTCAATTAGAGTACAAACTTGATGGGTCTACCATCATTAATAAGAAAGTTAGTGTTAAAATGACATTAGACGAAATTTGACAGTTCCGTCGTGTTGGCCTCCTCGCGGCCGTCAATTAGAGTACAAACTTGATGGGTCTACCATCATTAATAAGAAAGTTAGTTTTAAAATGACATTAGACGAAATTTGACCGTTCCATCGTGTTGGCCTCCTCGCGGCCGTCAATTAGAGTACAAACTTGACTGGTCTACCATCATTAATAAGAAAGTTAGTTTTAAAATGACATTAGACGAAATTTGACAGTTCCATCGGGTTGGCCTTCTCGCGACCGTTAATTAGAGTACAAACTTGACGGGTCCACCATCATTAATAAGAAAGTTAGTTTTAAAATGACATTAGACGAAATTTGACAGTTCCAACGTGTTGGTCTCCTCGCGGCCGTCAATTAGAGTACAAACTTGATGGGTCTACCATCATTAATAAGAAAGTTAGTTTTAAAATGACATTAGACGAAATTTGACAGTTTCGTCGTGTTGGCCTCCTCGCGGCCGTCAATTAGAGTACAAACTTGATGGGTCTACCATCATTAATAAGAAAGTTAGTTTTAAAATGACATTAGACGAAATTTGACAGTTCCATCGTGTTGGCCTCCTCGCGGCCGTCAATTAGAGTACAAACTTGACTGGTCTACCATCATTAATAAGAAAGTTAGTTTTAAAATGACATTAGACGAAATTTGACAGTTCCATCGTGTTGGCCTCCTCGCGGCCGTCAATTAGAGTACAAACTTGAAGGGTCTACCATCATTAATAAGAAAGTTAGTTTTAAAATGACATTAGACGAAATTTGACAGTTCCTGTTGGCTTCCTCGCGGCCGTCAATTAGGGTACAAACTTGACAAGTCTACCATCATTAATAAGAAAGTTAGTTTTAAAATGACATTAGACGAAATTTGACAGTTCCATCGTGTTGGCCTCCTCGCGGCCGTCAATTAGAGTACAAACTTGATGGGTCTACCATCATTAATAAGAAAGTTAGTCTTAAAATGACATTAGACAACATTTGACAGTTCCATCGTGTTGGCCTCCTCGCGGCCGTCAATTAGAGTACAAATTTGACAGGTCTACCATCATTAATAAGAAAGGTACTTTTAAAATGACATTAGACGAAATTTGACAGTTCCATCGTGTTGGCCTCCTCGCGGACGTCAATTAGAGTACAAACTTGAAGGGTCTACCATCATTAATAAGAAAGTTAGTTTTAAAATGACATTAGACGAAATTTGACAGTTCCATCCTGTTGGCCTCCTCGCGGCTGTCAATTAGGGTACAAACTTGATGGGTCTACCATCATTAATAAAAAAGTTAGTTTTAAAATTACATTAAACAAAATTTGACAGTTCCATCGTGTTGGCCTTCTCGCGACCGTCAGTTAGAGTACAAACTTGACAAGTCCACCATCATTAATAAGAAAGTTAGATTTAAAATGACGTTAGACGAAATTTGACAGTTCCATCGTGTTGGCCTCCTCGCGGCCGTCAATTAGAGCACAAACTTGACGGGTCTACCATCATTAATAAGAAAGTTTGTTTTAAAATGACATTAGACGAAATTTGACAGTTCTATCGTGTTGGCCTCCTCGCGGCCGTCAATTAGAGTACAAACTTGATGGGTCTACCATCATTACTAAGAAAGTTAGTTTTAAAATGACATTAGACGAAATTTGACAGTTCCAACGTGTTGGCCTCCTCGCGGCCGTCAATTAGAGTACAAACTTGATGGGTCTACCATCATTACTAAGAAAGTTAGTTTTAAAATGACATTAGACGAAATTTGACAGTTCCATCGTGTTGGCCTTCTCGCGACCGTCAGTTAGAGTACAAACTTGACAAGGCCACCATCATTAATAAGAAAGTAAGATTTAAAATGACGTTAGACGAAATTTGACAGTTCCATCGTGTTGGCCTCCTCGCGGCCGTCAATTAGAGTACAAACTTGATGGGTCTACCATCATTACTAAGAAAGTTAGTTTTAAAATGACATTAGACGAAATTTGACAGTTCCAACGTGTTGGCCTCCTCGCGGCCGTCAATTAGAGTACAAACTTGATGGGTCTACCATCATTAATAAGAAAGTTAGTGTTAAAATGACATTAGACGAAATTTGACAGTTCCGTCGTGTTGGCCTCCTCGCGGCCGTCAATTAGAGTACAAACTTGATGGGTCTACCATCATTAATAAGAAAGTTAGTTTTAAAATGACATTAGACGAAATTTGACAGTTCCATCGTGTTGGCCTCCTCGCGGCCGTCAATTAGAGTACAAACTTGACTGGTCTACCATCATTAATAAGAAAGTTAGTTTTAAAATGACATTAGACGAAATTTGACAGTTCCATCGTGTTGGCCTTCTCGCGACCGTCAATTAGAGTACAAACTTGACGGGTCGACCATCATTAATAAGAAAGTTAGTTTTAAAATGACATTAGACGAAATTTGACAGTTCCATCGTATTGGCCTCCTCGCGGCCGTCAATTAGAGTACAAACTTGATGGGTCTACCATCATTACTAAGAAAGTTAGTTTTAAAATGACATTAGACGAAATTTGACAGTTCCATCGTGTTGGCCTCCTCGCGGCCGTCAATTAGAGTACAAACTTGATGGGTCTACCATCATTACTAAGAAAGTTAGTTTTAAAATGACATTAGACGAAATTTGACAGTTCCAACGTGTTGGCCTCCTCGCGGCCGTCAATTAGAGTACAAACTTGATGGGTCTACCATCATTAATAAGAAAGTTAGTGTTAAAATGACATTAGACGAAATTTGACAGTTCCGTCGTGTTGGCCTCCTCGCGGCCGTCAATTAGAGTACAAACTTGATGGGTCTACCATCATTAATAAGAAAGTTAGTTTTAAAATGACATTAGACGAAATTTGACAGTTCCATCGTGTTGGCCTCCTCGCGGCCGTCAATTAGAGTACAAACTTGACTGGTCTACCATCATTAATAAGAGAGTTAGTTTTAAAATGACATTAGACGAAATTTGACAGTTCCATCGTGTTGGCCTTCTCGCGACCGTCAATTAGAGTACAAACTTGACGGGTCCACCATCATTAATAAGAAAGTTAGTTTTAAAATGACATTAGACGAAATTTGACAGTTCCAACGTGTTGGTCTCCTCGCGGCCGTCAATTAGAGTACAAACTTGATGGGTCTACCATCATTAATAAGAAAGTTAGTTTTAAAATGACATTAGACGAAATTTGACAGTTCCGTCGTGTTGGCCTCCTCGCGGCCGTCAATTAGAGTACAAACTTGATGGGTCTACCATCATTAATAAGAAAGTTTGTTTTAAAATGACATTAGACGAAATTTGACAGTTCTATCGTGTTGGCCTCCTCGCGGCCGTCAATTAGAGTACAAACTTGATGGGTCTACCATCATTACTAAGAAAGTTAGTTTTAAAATGACATTAGACGAAATTTGACAGTTCCATCGTATTGGCCTCCTCGCGGCCGTCAATTAGAGTACAAACTTGATGGGTCTACCATCATTAATAAGAAAGTTAGTTTTAAAATGACATTAGACGAAATTTGACAGTTCCGTCGTGTTGGCCTCCTCGCGGCCGTCAATTAGAGTACAAACTTGATGGGTCTACCATCATTAATAAAAAAGTTTGTTTTAAAATGACATTAGACGAAATTTGACAGTTCTATCGTGTTGGCCTCCTCGCGGCCGTCAATTAGAGTACAAACTTGATGGGTCTACCATCATTACTAAGAAAGTTAGTTTTAAAATGACATTAGACGAAATTTGACAGTTCCATCGTGTTGGCCTTCTCGCGACCGTCAGTTAGAGTACAAACTTGACAAGGCCACCATCATTAATAAGAAAGTAAGATTTAAAATGACGTTAGACGAAATTTGACAGTTCCATCGTGTTGGCCTCCTCGCGGCCGTCAATTAGAGCACAAACTTGACGGGTCTACCATCATTAATAAGAAAGTTAGTTTTAAAATGACATTAGACGAAATTTGACAGTTCCATCGTGTTGGCCTCCTCGCGGCCGTCAATTAGAGTACAAACTTGATGGGTCTACCATCATTAATAAGAAAGTTAGTCTTAAAATGACATTAGACAACATTTGACAGTTCCATCGTGTTGGCCTCCTCGCGGCCGTCAATTAGAGTACAAACTTGACAGGTCTACCATCATTAATAAGAAAGGTACTTTTAAAATGACATTAGAAGAAATTTGACGGTTCCATCGTGTTGGCCTCCTCGCGGACGTCAATTAGAGTACAAACTTGAAGGGTCTACCATCATTAATAAGAAAGTTAGTTTTAAAATGACATTAGACGAAATTTGACAGTTCCATCCTGTTGGCCTCCTCGCGGCCGTCAATTAGGGTACAAACTTGATGGGTCTACCATCATTAATAAAAAAGTTAGGTTTAAAATTACATTAGACGAAATTTGACAGTTCCGTCGTGTTGGCCTCCTCGCGGCCGTCAATTAGAGTACAAACTTGATGGGTCTACCATCATTAATAAGAAAGTTAGTTTTAAAATGACATTAGACGAAATTTGACAGTTCCATCGTGTTGGCCTCCTCGCGGCCGTCAATTAGAGTACAAACTTGACTGGTCTACCATCATTAATAAGAAAGTTAGTTTTAAAATGACATTAGACGAAATTTGACAGTTCCATCGTGTTGGCCTTCTCGCGACCGTCAATTAGAGTACAAACTTGACGGGTCCACCATCATTAATAAGAAAGTTAGTTTTAAAATGACATTAGACGAAATTTGACAGTTCCATCGTATTGGCCTCCTCGCGGCCGTCAATTAGAGTACAAACTTGATGGGTCTACCATCATTACTAAGAAAGTTAGTTTTAAAATGACATTAGACGAAATTTGACAGTTCCATCGTGTTGGCCTCCTCGCGGCCGTCAATTAGAGTACAAACTTGATGGGTCTACCATCATTACTAAGAAAGTTAGTTTTAAAATGACATTAGACGAAATTTGACAGTTCCAACGTGTTGGCCTCCTCGCGGCCGTCAATTAGAGTACAAACTTGATGGGTCTACCATCATTAATAAGAAAGTTAGTGTTAAAATGACATTAGACGAAATTTGACAGTTCCGTCGTGTTGGCCTCCTCGCGGCCGTCAATTAGAGTACAAACTTGATGGGTCTACCATCATTAATAAGAAAGTTAGTTTTAAAATGACATTAGACGAAATTTGACAGTTCCATCGTGTTGGCCTCCTCGCGGCCGTCAATTAGAGTACAAACTTGACTGGTCTACCATCATTAATAAGAAAGTTAGTTTTAAAATGACATTAGACGAAATTTGACAGTTCCATCGTGTTGGCCTTCTCGCGACCGTCAATTAGAGTACAAACTTGACGGGTCCACCATCATTAATAAGAAAGTTAGTTTTAAAATGACATTAGACGAAATTTGACAGTTCCAACGTGTTGGTCTCCTCGCGGCCGTCAATTAGAGTACAAACTTGATGGGTCTACCATCATTAATAAGAAAGTTAGTTTTAAAATGACATTAGACGAAATTTGACAGTTCCGTCGTGTTGGCCTCCTCACGGCCGTCAATTAGAGTACAAACTTGATGGGTCTACCATCATTAATAAGAAAGTTAGTTTTAAAATGACATTAGACGAAATTTGACAGTTCCATCGTGTTGGCCTCCTCGCGGCCGTCAATTAGAGTACAAACTTGACTGGTCTACCATCATTAATAAGAAAGTTAGTTTTAAAATGACATTAGACGAAATTTGACAGTTCCATCGTGTTGGCCTCCTCGCGGCCGTCAATTAGAGTACAAACTTGAAGGGTCTACCATCATTAATAAGAAAGTTAGTTTTAAAATTACATTAGACGAAATTTGACAGTTCCATCCTGTTGGCTTCCTCGCGGCCGTCAATTAGGGTACAAACTTGATGGGTCTACCATCATTAATAAAAAAGTTAGTTTTAAAATTACATTAGACAAAATTTGACAGTTCCATCGTGTTGGCCTCCTCGCGGCAGTCAATTAGGGTACAAACTTGACAGGTCTACCATCATTAATAAGAAAGTTAGTTTTAAAATGACATTGGACGAAATTTGACAGTTCCATCGTGTTGGCCTCCTCGCGGCCGTCAATTAGAGTACAAACTTGATGGGTCTACCATCATTAATAAGAAAGTTAGTCTTAAAATGACATTAGACAACATTTGACAGTTCCATCGTGTTGGCCTCCTCGCGGCCGTCAATTAGAGTACAAACTTGACAGGTCTACCATCATTAATAAGAAAGGTACTTTTAAAATGACATTAGACGAAATTTGACAGTTCCATCGTGTTGGCCTCCTCGCGGACGTCAATTAGAGTACAAACTTGAAGGGTCTACCATCATTAATAAGAAAGTTAGTTTTAAAATGACATTAGACGAAATTTGACAGTTCCATCGTGTTGACTTCCTCGCGGCCGTCAATTAGAGTACAAACTTGATGGGTCTACCATCATTAATAAGAAAGTTAGTTTTAAAATGACATTAGACGAAATTTGACAGTTCCATCCTGTTGGCCTCCTCGCGGCCGTCAATTAGAGCACAAACTTGACGGGTCTACCATCATTAATAAGAAAGTTAGTTTTAAAATGACATTAGACGAAATTTGACAGTTCCATCGTGTTGGCCTCCTCGCGGCCGTCAATTAGAGTACAAACTTGATGGGGCTACCATCATTAATAAGAAAGTTAGTTTTAAAATGACATTAGACGAAATTTGACAGTTCCATCGTGTTGGCCTCCTCGCGGCCGTCAATTAGAGTACAAACTTGACGGGTCTACCATCATTAATAAGAAAGTTAGTTTTAAAATGACATTAAACAAAATTTGACAGTTCCATCGTGTTGGCCTCCTCGCGGCCGTCAATTAGAGTACAAACTTGATGGGGCTACCATCATTAATAAGAAAGTTAGTTTTAAAATGACATTAGACGAAATTTGACAGTTCCATCCTGTTGGCCTCCTCGCGGCCGTCAATTAGGGTACAAACTTGATGGGTCTACCATCATTAATAAAAAAGTTAGGTTTAAAATTACATTAGACAAAATTTGACAGTTCCATCGTGTTGGCCTTCTCGCGACCGTCAGTTAGAGTACAAACTTGACAAGTCCACCATCATTAATAAGAAAGTTAGATTTAAAATGACTTTAGACGAAATTTGACAGTTCCATCGTGTTGGCCTCCTCGCGGCCGTCAATTAGAGCACAAACTTGACGGGTCTACCATCATTAATAAGAAAGTTTGTTTTAAAATGACATTTGTTACGTTTTACTTTAGTTTAGGTTATTCAATAGGAAAATTAGTAGGTTTTATATTTAGAATGGTTAGATTTAAAAAAATAAATAAAGTACCTGTTAATAGAATTTTTAGCTGGTATATCCTCTTAGTTGTGGAGTATATCCTTTTAAAGAACATGTGAAAATTATATCCAGAAAAAGAAACTGTATTTCACTAAACAACTTTTAATTTTCTTTTCATTGTTATTTCACTAAAGTAGAAAAATATTTGTCGCTATGGCTCGATTTCAAATTATTTATTTCAACTGTAAACAAACAATTAACTTTCTCGCGCACGGTATGTAGTTTACTAAATCGCGAAAACATGTGTGGTCTTTGTGGCACAAAAAAAAGGGTCTAGCGATAAAATATAAATGCAGTACCAGTCGTGGTACCTATCGGCTAAAGTATTAATTTGATTTTAATTATTTTTGGGGAAAAAAGATAACTTTGGTTTATTTGTTATTTTTGGGCTAACTTTGCAGATTCTCTAAAATTATGCTATAGTACCATGCGTACCTGTAAAATACAGAAACCTATAAAGGAATGCATTAGAATATATTGATTTTGGTAATGTTTTGCTAGATAACTGTGATGAAAATTTTAAGGCCCTGGATGCTAAGGACATCA
Organism: Polydrusus cervinus; assembly: GCA_935413205.1. Lineage (NCBI taxonomy): Eukaryota > Metazoa > Arthropoda > Insecta > Coleoptera > Curculionidae > Polydrusus > Polydrusus cervinus. Next base: position 43,595,927 of record OW284518.1, read on the forward strand.
CAGTAAAATGTAGGTACTACAAAATTAGATGCGCAGAGGCATAATTATACTAATTAACTAAATAAAAATAATTGGGTAGTTCGGAAAATTCGTATTTATGGTAATTTATGAACTTTGGTTTTCGACTTGTAGGGTAGCTTTGGAATTTAGGGGTTTTCCTTAATTGATAAGTAGTATTTATCATTTGAATTTTAAATTCTCGTGTTCCCGGTAATGGTCACGTGATTTATGCTAGCTGACTTGAAAGTCGTACAGGGTACGTGAAGGATTGATCGGTAGCCATTGATTAAAGTCGGTCACTAGAGGTTCGTCTGCTTGATTTTCTTTTTAAACGGGCTTTGTGATAGCCACCAGATTTGGGATTCCTGTTAAAATATTGAAAATTAAGTACTCGAGTTGTGTAGTTCGTTCTTTTGAATATTGGAAGTTAGTATACACAACTTTTTCGAAGTTTTCGGATTTTCCAGTGGACCTGTGACCGCCATTTTCTAAAACTGATCCTCTTCAAGCCATCCTACATCTAAGGCTTTCATTTTGGGGCCCATAAGCCAACGACTCAGGTAGAGCCGTATCATATTCTACATTCTGCTTCATGCCTATGATAAGACGCCCACTGACGTTTGAGGTATAGGCTTGGTACCGTCTATGGGACTACTAAGCTAAGGAGACTGTTAGAATTTTTGGATTGCCACGCTGCCTACCAAACTAAATCAGATAAGCCCTAATTTTAATTCTACTAACTAAATTGATTAATACTTGCAATTAGCTGAACTTACCGTGTGATTTAATAATAATTAATACATTTACCTTGCGGTTAATATAAAAGTTTTCTTTTGTGTAATAAGGATAAGTTTTCTTTAATAAGTATATTATACAATGATGTTATAGTACTGGCAATTCCCTAAAACATTTAATTTTAGTAATAGTAAGGTTTTAATACGTGTAAACTTCACGTGATCACGTCAAGTATTTGTTGCGTTTAATAATTTAAAATTTTAATTAGAACAACAGGGGCTAATTAATTGTCGCCTCAAATATAACTTTGAAACATTACACTATTGATTTAGTAATTCATAAGAAGTTTAAGTCATAATAATTGAGCAATGATATTTAATTTAATTATTTAATAAAATCCTTAAATATTAAATAATTTCTGCTTTGATTTTTTTCTGCGTTTCCTAGTTTAGGGTTTACGACTACCTGTAAGTATTCTGGCTTACCTGCCTAAGCCAGTGGCGCCCGAACTCACACCCTTAATGGCATAGCTAGGCAAAATTTTGCTACACTTTTGGCAACCCTAAACTAGTATTAACTCAGCGTGTAGCAAATTTGGCGCCCGGTTTGACTGAGCAAACATGTGGGGCCAGACTCTATTATTTTAGAGCTGTCAAAAATTTTGATATTTTTTTTTAAATATAGCATTTTTTTTTGCGGCAAGTTCAGCATCTTATTTTTAATTTAAATAGATTTACTAACAATTCTATTTAACCATATTTGATTTTTGATTATGATATTTTGAACACAGTGGCGTACAAGCTATTAATATCCCAAATAGCATATTTAATTTTGCATAATATTTTATGGGGTTCTGTTAATTTTTTGTATACGGTGAATACTAGCGTTTTCATAATTAAAATATATTATTCATTTTCTTTAGTGGCATATTTGATTCAGTGGCGTACAAATTATTAAGTGGCATAACCAAGAAAAATACTTGCATGGAGAATAATTGGGTATTTACTTTGTTTTTTAAATTATGTTTTCTTAGTAAAAAGCTGCAACAGGGGCGTAGCAAAAAATTTTTTCCCCGTGGACACTGATAATAAATTTTTTTTGGATTTCAATTGTTTTGCCGGGTGTCTTATGTTGCTTTTCTATAGACTGCCAGTGGTGCCAGCAAAATATTTATGTGGAATATTTTGATTATTATTTTGATTTGAAACCAAAATTTATTTTTTTGCCCTTTGGTTATTTAACTGGTGTTATTTTCTTGGTTGATTTAAGATTATTATTTTTAAGCATTCAGCTAAACATTTTTTTTTTTTTGAAATGTTAGCTATTTTTGATTAATGTAGGAATTTTTTTGATAGTATCTTTCAGGTTGGGAAAGGGAAAATAATAAATAATCGCAAACGTTTAATAGCTATAACGTGTTAATTCTTATATTTGAGATTATCGTTATTTTTTTTTACTTAAAATGGCTCCTCCAATTTGTTATGATGTAAATCGATTACATAAAGATGAAATTACGTATGAACTAGCAATACGCGGTATTACGGGTGAAAGGGACGTAAGTATAATGAGAAAATCTCTTCGCAGTTTGCTTAAACTTGAAAGAAAAGGTGATTCTATCGATTATCCGGATTATCCGTACGATTTTGATACTGATCATAAGAAAATATCCGAGAAACTAGTGGAGATTAAAGGACTTTTGGATCCTTTTGACCCTAGTGACGAGTCGGCGCATAAGCGTTTGTCATCTTTAATAGCTCACGTTATGGGGCGTATAAACCGTTGTTCAGCGGATACATCGGACGAAAAGAAACTTAAATCTGGAGTACTTGTCAATATTTTAAATTATAACGCGGAACTGGAATCAAAAGTTAGAAAGCATAGACGCGAACAACTTAATCTAACTGCAGGCATTTCTTTGGTGGAGATAAGTAGCGGAAACAGTAGTTCTGAATCCGAGTCTGAAATTGATTTACCTGTTAACAGCACTTGTTTTGCGGCTCCTTCTACCTCACGGAAGTCAGTACCGGTATCGCAGTGGAACCTTAAATTTTCGGGAGATGACCATTCTATGTCACTTAGTAGTTTTCTGGAACGCGTGGAAGAATTACAATCAGCAAGAAATGTAACAAATAGTGATCTTTATAATTCTGGAGTTGACTTATTTCAAGGTCGAGCTTATACTTGGTATTTATCGGCGCGTAGAAAGGCAAACGATTGGCCATCATTAGTAACGTTACTAAGAAAGCAATTTCAGCCCCCTGATTATAATGACAAGCTTTTCGCGGAAATAAAAAACCGAACAATGGGACCACGTGAATCATTAGGAATTTATCTTGCAGTAATGGACAACTTATTTAATAGACTAACAGTTAAGGTTTCACAAGCTACAAGGTTGAAGATTCTACTTAACAATATTTCTCCGTTCTACCAAACACAATTAGCATTAACAGAAATTCAGTCTGTCGATCACTTGCTAGAATTAGGCCAGCGATTAGAAGCACGCAAAACTTCAGTGGAACATTATAAACCTCCGCCGTCTCGCAGAGTGGATCATTTATTGGAGCCAGATTTGGCATACGTCCATACGGAATATTCAGAAAATCTTAACGGAATCGATGAAGTAAGAACCGGACGAGATCTAAAATGTTATAATTGTAACAAAATCGGACATAAAGCTGTTCATTGTGATCAACCACAGCGCCGCCGATGTTATAAATGTAATAGGCCAAATTATACCGTTCGTACTTGCCCTAATTGTAATCCAAATTCGGGAAACGGGAATCTGAGACATTAGCAGGTCATCTAAATGTCTCTGAGTCTAAATCGACCGCAGATTATCAAAATAAATTAATTTTAGATTATGTTCTTTCACATTCAGTTGGAGATCTGAGACCTTATCTCCAAATCTCTATTCTAGGTATTGATTTTTTGGGATTGTTAGATAGTGGTGCCTCGAGCACAATATTGGGTAAACTTGGCTGGGAAAGGCTTAAATCGTTAAATGTAACCTTGAATTCGGGAAAAACTAAAACCTGTACCGTAGCTAACGGAGATAGTTGTAATGTATTAGGTACAGTAACGTTGCCGATAACATTAGAATCGAAAACATTAATAATGGATATTCTCGTTATTCCCACTTTACCACATGTCTTAATTCTCGGCGCAGATTTTTGGCGACGCATAGGTATAATTCCGGACTTGCGCAATGATAGATGGACATTCGCAAATAAAGATATTTGTACAGTTAGTCCTGATAATGGTACGTTGGCACAACTTACAAAAGAACAGGAACATATTTTAGAAAAATTTTCTAATGACGTATTCATGGACATGCGCGACGAAATAGGATGTACAAATTTGGTGCAACACAAAATTATTACTAATGCCTCCCCTATTAAGCAAAAATATTACCCTGTATCACCCGTAGTTCAAAAGTCTATAGATGAGGAACTGGACAAAATGTTACGAGATGGCATTGTTGAACCGTCAGTCAGCCCTTGGGCTTCTCCCATCATACTAGTACTAAAACAAGATAAAAAATCTTACAGATTTTGCGTAGACTATCGAAAGGTGAACCATGTTAGTGACAAGGACGCGTATCCTTTGCCTAGAATTACTACGATTCTCGATAAATTAAGAAATGCACGATATTTATCCACTATAGATATTAAATCGGCCTTTTGGCAAATTGAAATGGAAGAAAGTTCAAAAAAATATACTGCTTTTACAGTACCCAATAGAGGATTATTCCAGTTTAACAGAATGCCATTTGGATTATCAAATTCTCCAGCTACGTGGCAAAGATTAATCGACAAGGTCATTGGCAGTGATCTTGAGCCAAACGTGTTCGTATATTTGGATGACGTCGTCATCATATCTGACTCTTTTGATAAACACTTAGCTATTCTTGGTGAAGTTTTTAAAAGAATTAAAGCAGCAGGCTTAACGGTCAGTCGTGAAAAATGCTTGTTTTGCAAGCCTGAACTTAGATTTCTCGGTTATGTCATTAATCAATATGGTTTACAAACGGACGTAGACAAAGTTAAAGCTGTCTTAGATCTTCCTCGTCCTAAGAATGTAAGTGATGTTCGGCGAATTATAGGAATGACAGGTTGGTACCGCAGATTTATAGAAAATTATTCTACTGTGGTTGCACCGATAACAAATTTACTTAGGAAGAACCACAAGTTTGTTTGGAGTAATGAATGTGAAGATTCCTTTTGTACACTCAAAGAGAAATTAGTACATGCTCCAGTATTGAGCTGTCCTAACTATGACCTCCCATTTGTAGTTCAGTGTGATGCTTCTGGATTTGGAATAGGTGCGGTACTCTCACAACCGCACTCTGATGGTGAAAAAGTTGTGGCGTATATCAGTCGATCATTAACCAGGTTAGAGAGAAACTTTACTGTTACTGAAAGAGAATGCTTGGCTGTTCTTTGGGCATGTGATCGTTTACGTCAATATTTAGAGGGTACCAGATTTACAGTTATTACAGACCACCACTCATTGCTATGGTTAAATAATTTAAAGGATCCTCGAGGCAGATTGGCACGATGGGCAGTAGCATTACAACAATATGATTTTGAAATCCTTCATCGCAAAGGTAAAGACCATCATGTTCCAGATTGTCTATCCAGATCAGTACCAGTTTTAGATTTGTTAAAAGTCGGCGATGATATTAAAGATTCTTGGTTTAAAACCCAAATTAAAAGAGTTCTAGAAAATCCCAGAAAATATGCTCAATGGCGAGTAGATGGTAATGCTCTCTATAAGCAAGTCGACTTAAAATATCCCGATTTAGAGGACCAAGATATAAGTCGATGGAAAAGAGTTGTACCAAAGTCCGAACGATCTCAGTTAATTTCCCAGTGCCATGACGTTGAGACATCGGGTCATTTAGGTACATTTAAAACCTTTAATAAATTAGCTTATCGTTACTATTGGCCAAAAATGCGAGCGGACGTTGCGCGATATATTAAAAACTGCCAGATTTGTTCTCGTCATAAACCTGAGCAAAAAGCTCCTGCCGGTTTTATGGTAAGTCGACCATATGTAACTAAACCTTGGGAACTTATTAGCGCGGATTTGGTTGGACCATTGCCAATTTCATCTCGCGGTTATAGATTTATATTTGTAGTTTGCGATTATTTTTCTAAATTTCCTATTTTCATACCCCTTCGAAAAGCGACAGCTTCTAGTGTTACGAAAGCATTGGATGATAATGTTTTCACCCTCTTTGGAATTCCTTCGTCGATTATTGTTGACAATGGCGTACAATTTAAAAGTAAGGAATTTGTTAATTTAATGTCTTCTTACAACGTAAAGATTAGGTATACTGCTTTGTATCATCCTCAAGCAAACCCTACCGAAAGGGTTAATAGAGTCATGAAGACAATGATTTCGTCTTTCGTTGAAGACAATCAGCGGAAGTGGTGTTCTATTCTTCAAAAGGTTGCCGTAGCGGTGAGGTCATCTAAACATGAGGTTACTGGACATTCACCATACTTCATTAACTTTGGGAGAGAAATGTGTTTATTCGGAGATCATAGTTCCTACCAGGAAAATGTTGATAGGGACATAAAAGTTGTTAGGGATATTGAAAAGTTAGCAAATAAGGCTTCTGCTTTTCAAAAGTTGTATGACGATATTAAGGTTAGGCTAACTGCAGCTTATAGGAAAAGTTCTACCCGGTATAATCTCCGTCGTCGAAATGTTCAATATATTGTTGGGCAAGAAGTTTATCGTAGAAATTTTGTCTTGTCCGATGCTGCTCAGTATTATAATGCTAAATTAGCACCTAAGTTTATTGGACCTTTTGTAATTACACGACGAATTTCTCCATGGACTTATGAATTAGCTGATAGGACAGGAAATAAAAGAGGGATTTGGAATGTTAAAGATTTAAAGCCTGACACTACGTCAGAAGTTGATCTTAACTAAGCGGAAAATGATTTCTGGGAAATCCTTTAAAAGTGAGGGGGGAATTTGTTACGTTTTACTTTAGTTTAGGTTATTCAATAGGAAAATTAGTAGGTTTTATATTTAGAATGGTTAGATTTAAAAAAATAAATAAAGTACCTGTTAATAGAATTTTTAGCTGGTATATCCTCTTAGTTGTGGAGTATATCCTTTTAAAGAACATGTGAAAATTATATCCAGAAAAAGAAACTGTATTTCACTAAACAACTTTTAATTTTCTTTTCATTGTTATTTCACTAAAGTAGAAAAATATTTGTCGCTATGGCTCGATTTCAAATTATTTATTTCAACTGTAAACAAACAATTAACTTTCTCGCGCACGGTATGTAGTTTACTAAATCGCGAAAACATGTGTGGTCTTTGTGGCACAAAAAAAAGGGTCTAGCGATAAAATATAAATGCAGTACCAGTCGTGGTACCTATCGGCTAAAGTATTAATTTGATTTTAATTATTTTTGGGGAAAAAAGATAACTTTGGTTTATTTGTTATTTTTGGGCTAACTTTGCAGATTCTCTAAAATTATGCTATAGTACCATGCGTACCTGTAAAATACAGAAACCTATAAAGGAATGCATTAGAATATATTGATTTTGGTAATGTTTTGCTAGATAACTGTGATGAAAATTTTAAGGCCCTGGATGCTAAGGACATCACAGTAAAATGTAGGTACTACAAAATTAGATGCGCAGAGGCATAATTATACTAATTAACTAAATAAAAATAATTGGGTAGTTCGGAAAATTCGTATTTATGGTAATTTATGAACTTTGGTTTTCGACTTGTAGGGTAGCTTTGGAATTTAGGGGTTTTCCTTAATTGATAAGTAGTATTTATCATTTGAATTTTAAATTCTCGTGTTCCCGGTAATGGTCACGTGATTTATGCTAGCTGACTTGAAAGTCGTACAGGGTACGTGAAGGATTGATCGGTAGCCATTGATTAAAGTCGGTCACTAGAGGTTCGTCTGCTTGATTTTCTTTTTAAACGGGCTTTGTGATAGCCACCAGATTTGGGATTCCTGTTAAAATATTGAAAATTAAGTACTCGAGTTGTGTAGTTCGTTCTTTTGAATATTGGAAGTTAGTATACACAACTTTTTCGAAGTTTTCGGATTTTCCAGTGGACCTGTGACCGCCATTTTCTAAAACTGATCCTCTTCAAGCCATCCTACATCTAAGGCTTTCATTTTGGGGCCCATAAGCCAACGACTCAGGTAGAGCCGTATCATATTCTACATTCTGCTTCATGCCTATGATAAGACGCCCACTGACGTTTGAGGTATAGGCTTGGTACCGTCTATGGGACTACTAAGCTAAGGAGACTGTTAGAATTTTTGGATTGCCACGCTGCCTACCAAACTAAATCAGATAAGCCCTAATTTTAATTCTACTAACTAAATTGATTAATACTTGCAATTAGCTGAACTTACCGTGTGATTTAATAATAATTAATACATTTACCTTGCGGTTAATATAAAAGTTTTCTTTTGTGTAATAAGGATAAGTTTTCTTTAATAAGTATATTATACAATGATGTTATAGTACTGGCAATTCCCTAAAACATTTAATTTTAGTAATAGTAAGGTTTTAATACGTGTAAACTTCACGTGATCACGTCAAGTATTTGTTGCGTTTAATAATTTAAAATTTTAATTAGAACAACAGGGGCTAATTAATTGTCGCCTCAAATATAACTTTGAAACATTACACTATTGATTTAGTAATTCATAAGAAGTTTAAGTCATAATAATTGAGCAATGATATTTAATTTAATTATTTAATAAAATCCTTAAATATTAAATAATTTCTGCTTTGATTTTTTTCTGCGTTTCCTAGTTTAGGGTTTACGACTACCTGTAAGTATTCTGGCTTACCTGCCTAAGCCAGTGGCGCCCGAACTCACACCCTTAATGGCATAGCTAGGCAAAATTTTGCTACACTTTTGGCAACCCTAAACTAGTATTAACTCAGCGTGTAGCACATTAGACGAAATTTGACAGTTCCATCGTGTTGGCCTCCTCGCGGCCGTCAATTAGAGTACAAACTTGATGGGTCTACCATCATTACTAAGAAAGTTAGTTTTAAAATGACATTAGACGAAATTTGACAGTTCCAACGTGTTGGCCTCCTCGCGGCCGTCAATTAGAGTACAAACTTGATGGGTCTACCATCATTACTAAGAAAGTTAGTTTTAAAATGACATTAGACGAAATTTGACAGTTCCATCGTGTTGGCCTTCTCGCGACCGTCAGTTAGAGTACAAACTTGACAAGTCCACCATCATTAATAAGAAAGTTAGATTTAAAATGACGTTAGACGAAATTTGACAGTTCCATCGTGTTGGCCTCCTCGCGGCCGTCAATTAGAGCACAAACTTGACGGGTCTACCATTATTAATAAGAAAGTTTGTTTTAAAATGACATTAGACGAAATTTGACAGTTCCATCGTGTTGGCCTCCTCGCGGCCGTCAATTAGAGTACAAACTTGATGGGTCTACCATCATTACTAAGAAAGTTAGTTTTAAAATGACATTAGACGAAATTTGACAGTTCCAACGTGTTGGCCTCCTCGCGGCCGTCAATTAGAGTACAAACTTGATGGGTCTACCATCATTACTAAGAAAGTTAGTTTTAAAATGACATTAGACGAAATTTGACAGTTCCATCGTGTTGGCCTCCTCGCGGCCGTCAATTAGAGTACAAACTTGACTGGTCTACCATCATTAATAAGAAAGTTAGTTTTAAAATGACATTAGACGAAATTTGACAGTTCCATCGTGTTGGCCTTCTCGCGACCGTCAATTAGAGTACAAACTTGACGGGTCCACCATCATTAATAAGAAAGTTAGTTTTAAAATGACATTAGACGAAATTTGACAGTTCCATCGTGTTGGCCTCCTCGCGGCCGTCAATTAGAGTACAAACTTGATGGGTCTACCATCATTAATAAGAAAGTTAGTTTTAAAATGACATTAGACGAAATTTGACAGTTCCATTGTGTTGGCCTCCTCGCGGCCGTCAATTAGAGTACAAACTTGATGGGTCTACCATCATTACTAAGAAAGTTAGTTTTAAAATGACATTAGACGAAATTTGACAGTTCCATCGTGTTGGCCTCCTCGCGGCCGTTAATTAGAGTACAAACTTGATGGGTCTACCATCATTAATAAGAAAGTTAGTTTTAAAATGACATTAGACGAAATTTGACAGTTCCATCGTGTTGGCCTTCTCGCGACCGTCAATTAGAGTACAAACTTGACGGGTCCACCATCATTAATAAGAAAGTTAGTTTTAAAATGACATTAGACGAAATTTGACAGTTCCATCGTGTTGGCCTCCTCGCGGCCGTCAATTAGAGTACAAACTTGATGGGTCTACCATCATTAATAAGAAAGTTAGTTTTAAAATGACATTAGACGAAATTTGACAGTTCCATCGTGTTGGCCTCCTCGCGGCCGTCAATTAGAGTACAAACTTGATGGGTCTACCATCATTACTAAGAAAGTTAGTTTTAAAATGACATTAGACGAAATTTGACAGTTCCATCGAGTTGGCCTCCTCGCGGCCGTCAATTAGAGTACAAACTTGATGGGTCTACCATCATTAATAAGAAAGTTAGTTTTAAAATTACATTAGACGAAATTTGACAGTACCATCGTGTTGGCCTCCTCGCGGCCGTCAATTAGAGTACAAACTTGACAGGTCTACCATCATTAATAAGAAAGTTAGTTTTAAAATGACATTAGACGAAATTTGACAGTTCCATCGTGTTTGCCTCCTCGCGGCAGTCAATTAGAGTAGAAACTTGATGGGTCTACCATCATTAATAAGAAAGTTAGTTTTAAAATGACATTAGATGAAATTTGACAGTTCCATCGTGTTGGCCTCCTCGCGGCCGTCAATTAGAGTACAAACTTGATGGGTCTACCATCATTAATGAAAAAGTTAGTTTTAAAATGACATTAGACGAAATTTGACAGTTCCATCGTGTTGACTTCCTCGCGGCCGTCAATTAGAGTACAAACTTGATGGGTCTACCATCATTAATAAGAAAGTTAGTTTTAAAATGACATTAGACGAAATTTGACAGTTCTATCCTGTTGGCCTCCTCGCGGCCGTCAATTAGAGCACAAACTTGACGGGTCTACCATCATTAATAAGAAAGTTAGTTTTAAAATGACATTAGACGAAATTTGACAGTTCCATCGTGTTGGCCTCCTCGCGGCCGTCAATTAGAGTACAAACTTGATGGGGCTACCATCATTAATAAGAAAGTTAGTTTTAAAATGACATTAGACGAAATTTGACAGTTCCATCGTGTTGGCCTCCTCGCGGCCGTCAATTAGAGTACAAACTTGACGGGTCTACCATCATTAATAAGAAAGTTAGTTTTAAAATGACATTAGACGAAATTTGACAGTTCCATCCTGTTGGCCTCCTCGCGGCCGTCAATTAGGGTACAAACTTGATGGGTCTACCATCATTAATAAAAAAGTTAGGTTTAAAATTACATTAGACAAAATTTGACAGTTCCATCGTGTTGGCCTTCTCGCGACCGTCAGTTAGAGTACAAACTTGACAAGTCCACCATCATTAATAAGAAAGTTAGATTTAAAATGACGTTAGACGAAATTTGACAGTTCCATCGTGTTGGCCTCCTCGCGGCCGTCAATTAGAGCACAAACTTGACGGGTCTACCATCATTAATAAGAAAGTTTGTTTTAAAATGACATTAGACGAAATTTGACAGTTCCATCGTGTTGGCCTCCTCGCGGCCGTCAATTAGAGTACAAACTTGATGGGTCTACCATCATTACTAAGAAAGTTAGTTTTAAAATGACATTAGACGAAATTTGACAGTTCCAACGTGTTGGCCTCCTCGCGGCCGTCAATTAGAGTACAAACTTGATGGGTCTACCATCATTACTAAGAAAGTTAGGTTTAAAATGACATTAGACGAAATTTGACAGTTCCATCGTGTTGGCCTTCTCGCGACCGTCAGTTAGAGTACAAACTTGACAAGTCCACCATCATTAATAAGAAAGTTAGATTTAAAATGACGTTAGACGAAATTTGACAGTTCCATCGTGTTGGCCTCCTCGCGGCCGTCAATTAGAGCACAAACTTGACGGGTCTACCATCATTAATAAGAAAGTTTGTTTTAAAATGACATTAGACGAAATTTGACAGTTCCATCGTGTTGGCCTCCTCGCGGCCGTCAATTAGAGTACAAACTTGATGGGTCTACCATCATTACTAAGAAAGTTAGTTTTAAAATGACATTAGACGAAATTTGACAGTTCCAACGTGTTGGCCTCCTCGCGGCCCTCAATTAGAGTACAAACTTGATGGGTCTACCATCATTACTAAGAAAGTTAGTTTTAAAATGACATTAGACGAAATTTGACAGTTCCATCGTGTTGGCCTCCTCGCGGCCGTCAATTAGAGTACAAACTTGACTGGTCTACCATCATTAATAAGAAAGTTAGTTTTAAAATGACATTAGACGAAATTTGACAGTTCCATCGTGTTGGCCTTCTCGCGACTGTCAATTAGAGTACAAACTTGACGGGTCCACCATCATTAATAAGAAAGTTAGTTTTAAAATGACATTAGACGAAATTTGACAGTTCCATCGTGTTGGCCTCCTCGCGGCCGTCAATTAGAGTACAAACTTGATGGGTCTACCATCATTAATAAGAAAGTTAGTTTTAAAATGACATTAGACGAAATTTGACAGTTCCATTGTGTTGGCCTCCTCGCGGCCGTCAATTAGAGTACAAACTTGATGGGTCTACCATCATTACTAAGAAAGTTAGTTTTAAAATGACATTAGACGAAATTTGACAGTTCCATCGTGTTGGCCTCCTCGCGGCCGTCAATTAGAGTACAAACTTGATGGGTCTACCATCATTAATAAGAAAGTTAGTTTTAAAATGACATTAGACGAAATTTGACAGTTCCATCGTGTTGGCCTTCTCGCGACCGTCAATTAGAGTACAAACTTGACGGGTCCACCATCATTAATAAGAAAGTTAGTTTTAAAATGACATTAGACGAAATTTGACAGTTCCATCGTGTTGGCCTCCTCGCGGCCGTCAATTAGAGTACAAACTTGATGGATCTACCATCATTAATAAGAAAGTTAGTTTTAAAATGACATTAGACGAAATTTGACAGTTCCATCGTGTTGGCCTCCTCGCGGCCGTCAATTAGAGTACAAACTTGATGGGTCTACCATCATTACTAAGAAAGTTAGTTTTAAAATGACATTAGACGAAATTTGACAGTTCCATCGTGTTGGCCTCCTCGCGGCCGTCAATTAGAGTACAAACTTGATGGGTCTACCATCATTAATAAGAAAGTTAGTTTTAAAATTACATTAGACGAAATTTGACAGTACCATCGTGTTGGCCTCCTCGCGGCCGTCAATTAGAGTACAAACTTGACAGGTCTACCATCATTAATAAGAAAGTTAGTTTTAAAATGACATTAGACGAAATTTGACAGTTCCATCGTGTTGGCCTCCTCGCGGCAGTTAATTAGAGTAGAAACTTGATGGGTCTACCATCATTAATAAGAAAGTTAGTTTTAAAATGACATTAGACGAAATTTGACAGTTCCATCGTGTTGGCCTCCTCGCGGCCGTCAATTAGAGTACAAACTTGATGGGTCTACCATCATTAATGAGAAAGTTAGTTTTAAAATGACATTAGACGAAATTTGACAGTTCCATCGTGTTGACTTCCTCGCGGCCGTCAATTAGAGTACAAACTTGATGGGTCTACCATCATTAATAAGAAAGTTAGTTTTAAAATGACATTAGACGAAATTTGACAGTTCCATCCTGTTGGCCTCCTCGCGGCCGTCAATTAGAGCACAAACTTGACGGGTCTACCATCATTAATAAGAAAGTTAGTTTTAAAATGACATTAGACGAAATTTGACAGTTCCATCGTGTTGGCCTCCTCGCGGCCGTCAATTAGAGTACAAACTTGATGGGGCTACCATCATTAATAAGAAAGTTAGTTTTAAAATGACATTAGACGAAATTTGACAGTTCCATCGTGTTGGCCTCCTCGCGGCCGTCAATTAGAGTACAAACTTGACGGGTCTACCATCATTAATAAGAAAGTTAGTTTTAAAATGACATTAAACAAAATTTGACAGTTCCATCGTGTTGGCCTCCTCGCGGCTGTCAATTAGAGTACAAACTTGATGGGGCTACCATCATTAATAAGAAAGTTAGTTTTAAAATGACATTAAACGAAATTTGACAGTTCCATCGTGTTGGCCTCCTCGCGGCTGTCAATTAGAGTACAAACTTGACGGGTCTACCATCATTAATAAGAAAGTTAGTTTTAAAATGACATTAGACGAAATTTGACAGTTCCATCGTGTTGGCCTCCTCGCGGCCGTCAATTAGAGTACAAACTTGATGGGGCTACCATCATTAATAAGAAAGTTAGTTTTAAAATGACATTAGACGAAATTTGACAGTTCCATCGTGTTGGCCTCCTCGCGGCCGTCAATTAGAGTACAAACTTGACGGGTCTACCATCATTAATAAGAAAGTTAGTTTTAAAATGACATTAAACAAAATTTGACAGTTCTATCGTGTTGGCCTCCTCGCGGCCGTCAATTAGAGTACAAACTTGATGGGGCTACCATCATTAATAAGAAAGTTAGTTTTAAAATGATATTAGACGAAATTTGACAGTTCCATCGTGTTGGCCTCCTCGCGGCTGTCAATTAGAGTAGAAACTTGATGGGTCTGTTCGGGTCTGTTCGGGTCTGTTCGGGTCTGTTCGGGTCTGTTCGGGTCTGTTCGGGTCTGTTCGGGTCTGTTCGGGTCTGTTCGGGTCTGTTCGGGTCTGTTCGGGTCTGTTCGGGTCTGTTCGGGTCTGTTCGGGTCTGTTCGGGTCTGTTCGGGTCTGTTCGGGTCTGTTCGGGTCTGTTCGGGTCTGTTCGGGTCTGTTCGGGTCTGTTCGGGTCTGTTCGGGTCTGTTCGGGTCTGTTCGGGTCTGTTCGGGTCTGTTCGGGTCTGTTCGGGTCTGTTCGGGTCTGTTCGGGTCTGTTCGGGTCTGTTCGGGTCTGTTCGGGTCTGTTCGGGTCTGTTCGGGTCTGTTCGGGTCTGTTCGGGTCTGTTCGGGTCTGTTCGGGTCTGTTCGGGTCTGTTCGGGTCTGTTCGGGTCTGTTCGGGTCTGTTCGGGTCTGTTCGGGTCTGTTCGGGTCTGTTCGGGTCTGTTCGGGTCTGTTCGGGTCTGTTCGGGTCTGTTCGGGTCTGTTCGGGTCTGTTCGGGTCTGTTCGGGTCTGTTCGGGTCTGTTCGGGTCTGTTCGGGTCTGTTCGGGTCTGTTCGGGTCTGTTCGGGTCTGTTCGGGTCTGTTCGGGTCTGTTCGGGTCTGTTCGGGTCTGTTCGGGTCTGTTCGGGTCTGTTCGGGTCTGTTCGGGTCTGTTCGGGTCTGTTCGGGTCTGTTCGGGTCTGTTCGGGTCTGTTCGGGTCTGTTCGGGTCTGTTCGGGTCTGTTCGGGTCTGTTCGGGTCTGTTCGGGTCTGTTCGGGTCTGTTCGGGTCTGTTCGGGTCTGTTCGGGTCTGTTCGGGTCTGTTCGGGTCTGTTCGGGTCTGTTCGGGTCTGTTCGGGTCTGTTCGGGTCTGTTCGGGTCTGTTCGGGTCTGTTCGGGTCTGTTCGGGTCTGTTCGGGTCTGTTCGGGTCTGTTCGGGTCTGTTCGGGTCTGTTCGGGTCTGTTCGGGTCTGTTCGGGTCTGTTCGGGTCTGTTCGGGTCTGTTCGGGTCTGTTCGGGTCTGTTCGGGTCTGTTCGGGTCTGTTCGGGTCTGTTCGGGTCTGTTCGGGTCTGTTCGGGTCTGTTCGGGTCTGTTCGGGTCTGTTCGGGTCTGTTCGGGTCTGTTCGGGTCTGTTCGGGTCTGTTCGGGTCTGTTCGGGTCTGTTCGGGTCTGTTCGGGTCTGTTCGGGTCTGTTCGGGTCTGTTCGGGTCTGTTCGGGTCTGTTCGGGTCTGTTCGGGTCTGTTCGGGTCTGTTCGGGTCTGTTCGGGTCTGTTCGGGTCTGTTCGGGTCTGTTCGGGTCTGTTCGGGTCTGTTCGGGTCTGTTCGGGTCTGTTCGGGTCTGTTCGGGTCTGTTCGGGTCTGTTCGGGTCTGTTCGGGTCTGTTCGGGTCTGTTCGGGTCTGTTCGGGTCTGTTCGGGTCTGTTCGGGTCTGTTCGGGTCTGTTCGGGTCTGTTCGGGTCTGTTCGGGTCTGTTCGGGTCTGTTCGGGTCTGTTCGGGTCTGTTCGGGTCTGTTCGGGTCTGTTCGGGTCTGTTCGGGTCTGTTCGGGTCTGTTCGGGTCTGTTCGGGTCTGTTCGGGTCTGTTCGGGTCTGTTCGGGTCTGTTCGGGTCTGTTCGGGTCTGTTCGGGTCTGTTCGGGTCTGTTCGGGTCTGTTCGGGTCTGTTCGGGTCTGTTCGGGTCTGTTCGGGTCTGTTCGGGTCTGTTCGGGTCTGTTCGGGTCTGTTCGGGTCTGTTCGGGTCTGTTCGGGTCTGTTCGGGTCTGTTCGGGTCTGTTCGGGTCTGTTCGGGTCTGTTCGGGTCTGTTCGGGTCTGTTCGGGTCTGTTCGGGTCTGTTCGGGTCTGTTCGGGTCTGTTCGGGTCTGTTCGGGTCTGTTCGGGTCTGTTCGGGTCTGTTCGGGTCTGTTCGGGTCTGTTCGGGTCTGTTCGGGTCTGTTCGGGTCTGTTCGGGTCTGTTCGGGTCTGTTCGGGTCTGTTCGGGTCTGTTCGGGTCTGTTCGGGTCTGTTCGGGTCTGTTCGGGTCTGTTCGGGTCTGTTCGGGTCTGTTCGGGTCTGTTCGGGTCTGTTCGGGTCTGTTCGGGTCTGTTCGGGTCTGTTCGGGTCTGTTCGGGTCTGTTCGGGTCTGTTCGGGTCTGTTCGGGTCTGTTCGGGTCTGTTCGGGTCTGTTCGGGTCTGTTCGGGTCTGTTCGGGTCTGTTCGGGTCTGTTCGGGTCTGTTCGGGTCTGTTCGGGTCTGTTCGGGTCTGTTCGGGTCTGTTCGGGTCTGTTCGGGTCTGTTCGGGTCTGTTCGGGTCTGTTCGGGTCTGTTCGGGTCTGTTCGGGTCTGTTCGGGTCTGTTCGGGTCTGTTCGGGTCTGTTCGGGTCTGTTCGGGTCTGTTCGGGTCTGTTCGGGTCTGTTCGGGTCTGTTCGGGTCTGTTCGGGTCTGTTCGGGTCTGTTCGGGTCTGTTCGGGTCTGTTCGGGTCTGTTCGGGTCTGTTCGGGTCTGTTCGGGTCTGTTCGGGTCTGTTCGGGTCTGTTCGGGTCTGTTCGGGTCTGTTCGGGTCTGTTCGGGTCTGTTCGGGTCTGTTCGGGTCTGTTCGGGTCTGTTCGGGTCTGTTCGGGTCTGTTCGGGTCTGTTCGGGTCTGTTCGGGTCTGTTCGGGTCTGTTCGGGTCTGTTCGGGTCTGTTCGGGTCTGTTCGGGTCTGTTCGGGTCTGTTCGGGTCTGTTCGGGTCTGTTCGGGTCTGTTCGGGTCTGTTCGGGTCTGTTCGGGTCTGTTCGGGTCTGTTCGGGTCTGTTCGGGTCTGTTCGGGTCTGTTCGGGTCTGTTCGGGTCTGTTCGGGTCTGTTCGGGTCTGTTCGGGTCTGTTCGGGTCTGTTCGGGTCTGTTCGGGTCTGTTCGGGTCTGTTCGGGTCTGTTCGGGTCTGTTCGGGTCTGTTCGGGTCTGTTCGGGTCTGTTCGGGTCTGTTCGGGTCTGTTCGGGTCTGTTCGGGTCTGTTCGGGTCTGTTCGGGTCTGTTCGGGTCTGTTCGGGTCTGTTCGGGTCTGTTCGGGTCTGTTCGGGTCTGTTCGGGTCTGTTCGGGTCTGTTCGGGTCTGTTCGGGTCTGTTCGGGTCTGTTCGGGTCTGTTCGGGTCTGTTCGGGTCTGTTCGGGTCTGTTCGGGTCTGTTCGGGTCTGTTCGGGTCTGTTCGGGTCTGTTCGGGTCTGTTCGGGTCTGTTCGGGTCTGTTCGGGTCTGTTCGGGTCTGTTCGGGTCTGTTCGGGTCTGTTCGGGTCTGTTCGGGTCTGTTCGGGTCTGTTCGGGTCTGTTCGGGTCTGTTCGGGTCTGTTCGGGTCTGTTCGGGTCTGTTCGGGTCTGTTCGGGTCTGTTCGGGTCTGTTCGGGTCTGTTCGGGTCTGTTCGGGTCTGTTCGGGTCTGTTCGGGTCTGTTCGGGTCTGTTCGGGTCTGTTCGGGTCTGTTCGGGTCTGTTCGGGTCTGTTCGGGTCTGTTCGGGTCTGTTCGGGTCTGTTCGGGTCTGTTCGGGTCTGTTCGGGTCTGTTCGGGTCTGTTCGGGTCTGTTCGGGTCTGTTCGGGTCTGTTCGGGTCTGTTCGGGTCTGTTCGGGTCTGTTCGGGTCTGTTCGGGTCTGTTCGGGTCTGTTCGGGTCTGTTCGGGTCTGTTCGGGTCTGTTCGGGTCTGTTCGGGTCTGTTCGGGTCTGTTCGGGTCTGTTCGGGTCTGTTCGGGTCTGTTCGGGTCTGTTCGGGTCTGTTCGGGTCTGTTCGGGTCTGTTCGGGTCTGTTCGGGTCTGTTCGGGTCTGTTCGGGTCTGTTCGGGTCTGTTCGGGTCTGTTCGGGTCTGTTCGGGTCTGTTCGGGTCTGTTCGGGTCTGTTCGGGTCTGTTCGGGTCTGTTCGGGTCTGTTCGGGTCTGTTCGGGTCTGTTCGGGTCTGTTCGGGTCTGTTCGGGTCTGTTCGGGTCTGTTCGGGTCTGTTCGGGTCTGTTCGGGTCTGTTCGGGTCTGTTCGGGTCTGTTCGGGTCTGTTCGGGTCTGTTCGGGTCTGTTCGGGTCTGTTCGGGTCTGTTCGGGTCTGTTCGGGTCTGTTCGGGTCTGTTCGGGTCTGTTCGGGTCTGTTCGGGTCTGTTCGGGTCTGTTCGGGTCTGTTCGGGTCTGTTCGGGTCTGTTCGGGTCTGTTCGGGTCTGTTCGGGTCTGTTCGGGTCTGTTCGGGTCTGTTCGGGTCTGTTCGGGTCTGTTCGGGTCTGTTCGGGTCTGTTCGGGTCTGTTCGGGTCTGTTCGGGTCTGTTCGGGTCTGTTCGGGTCTGTTCGGGTCTGTTCGGGTCTGTTCGGGTCTGTTCGGGTCTGTTCGGGTCTGTTCGGGTCTGTTCGGGTCTGTTCGGGTCTGTTCGGGTCTGTTCGGGTCTGTTCGGGTCTGTTCGGGTCTGTTCGGGTCTGTTCGGGTCTGTTCGGGTCTGTTCGGGTCTGTTCGGGTCTGTTCGGGTCTGTTCGGGTCTGTTCGGGTCTGTTCGGGTCTGTTCGGGTCTGTTCGGGTCTGTTCGGGTCTGTTCGGGTCTGTTCGGGTCTGTTCGGGTCTGTTCGGGTCTGTTCGGGTCTGTTCGGGTCTGTTCGGGTCTGTTCGGGTCTGTTCGGGTCTGTTCGGGTCTGTTCGGGTCTGTTCGGGTCTGTTCGGGTCTGTTCGGGTCTGTTCGGGTCTGTTCGGGTCTGTTCGGGTCTGTTCGGGTCTGTTCGGGTCTGTTCGGGTCTGTTCGGGTCTGTTCGGGTCTGTTCGGGTCTGTTCGGGTCTGTTCGGGTCTGTTCGGGTCTGTTCGGGTCTGTTCGGGTCTGTTCGGGTCTGTTCGGGTCTGTTCGGGTCTGTTCGGGTCTGTTCGGGTCTGTTCGGGTCTGTTCGGGTCTGTTCGGGTCTGTTCGGGTCTGTTCGGGTCTGTTCGGGTCTGTTCGGGTCTGTTCGGGTCTGTTCGGGTCTGTTCGGGTCTGTTCGGGTCTGTTCGGGTCTGTTCGGGTCTGTTCGGGTCTGTTCGGGTCTGTTCGGGTCTGTTCGGGTCTGTTCGGGTCTGTTCGGGTCTGTTCGGGTCTGTTCGGGTCTGTTCGGGTCTGTTCGGGTCTGTTCGGGTCTGTTCGGGTCTGTTCGGGTCTGTTCGGGTCTGTTCGGGTCTGTTCGGGTCTGTTCGGGTCTGTTCGGGTCTGTTCGGGTCTGTTCGGGTCTGTTCGGGTCTGTTCGGGTCTGTTCGGGTCTGTTCGGGTCTGTTCGGGTCTGTTCGGGTCTGTTCGGGTCTGTTCGGGTCTGTTCGGGTCTGTTCGGGTCTGTTCGGGTCTGTTCGGGTCTGTTCGGGTCTGTTCGGGTCTGTTCGGGTCTGTTCGGGTCTGTTCGGGTCTGTTCGGGTCTGTTCGGGTCTGTTCGGGTCTGTTCGGGTCTGTTCGGGTCTGTTCGGGTCTGTTCGGGTCTGTTCGGGTCTGTTCGGGTCTGTTCGGGTCTGTTCGGGTCTGTTCGGGTCTGTTCGGGTCTGTTCGGGTCTGTTCGGGTCTGTTCGGGTCTGTTCGGGTCTGTTCGGGTCTGTTCGGGTCTGTTCGGGTCTGTTCGGGTCTGTTCGGGTCTGTTCGGGTCTGTTCGGGTCTGTTCGGGTCTGTTCGGGTCTGTTCGGGTCTGTTCGGGTCTGTTCGGGTCTGTTCGGGTCTGTTCGGGTCTGTTCGGGTCTGTTCGGGTCTGTTCGGGTCTGTTCGGGTCTGTTCGGGTCTGTTCGGGTCTGTTCGGGTCTGTTCGGGTCTGTTCGGGTCTGTTCGGGTCTGTTCGGGTCTGTTCGGGTCTGTTCGGGTCTGTTCGGGTCTGTTCGGGTCTGTTCGGGTCTGTTCGGGTCTGTTCGGGTCTGTTCGGGTCTGTTCGGGTCTGTTCGGGTCTGTTCGGGTCTGTTCGGGTCTGTTCGGGTCTGTTCGGGTCTGTTCGGGTCTGTTCGGGTCTGTTCGGGTCTGTTCGGGTCTGTTCGGGTCTGTTCGGGTCTGTTCGGGTCTGTTCGGGTCTGTTCGGGTCTGTTCGGGTCTGTTCGGGTCTGTTCGGGTCTGTTCGGGTCTGTTCGGGTCTGTTCGGGTCTGTTCGGGTCTGTTCGGGTCTGTTCGGGTCTGTTCGGGTCTGTTCGGGTCTGTTCGGGTCTGTTCGGGTCTGTTCGGGTCTGTTCGGGTCTGTTCGGGTCTGTTCGGGTCTGTTCGGGTCTGTTCGGGTCTGTTCGGGTCTGTTCGGGTCTGTTCGGGTCTGTTCGGGTCTGTTCGGGTCTGTTCGGGTCTGTTCGGGTCTGTTCGGGTCTGTTCGGGTCTGTTCGGGTCTGTTCGGGTCTGTTCGGGTCTGTTCGGGTCTGTTCGGGTCTGTTCGGGTCTGTTCGGGTCTGTTCGGGTCTGTTCGGGTCTGTTCGGGTCTGTTCGGGTCTGTTCGGGTCTGTTCGGGTCTGTTCGGGTCTGTTCGGGTCTGTTCGGGTCTGTTCGGGTCTGTTCGGGTCTGTTCGGGTCTGTTCGGGTCTGTTCGGGTCTGTTCGGGTCTGTTCGGGTCTGTTCGGGTCTGTTCGGGTCTGTTCGGGTCTGTTCGGGTCTGTTCGGGTCTGTTCGGGTCTGTTCGGGTCTGTTCGGGTCTGTTCGGGTCTGTTCGGGTCTGTTCGGGTCTGTTCGGGTCTGTTCGGGTCTGTTCGGGTCTGTTCGGGTCTGTTCGGGTCTGTTCGGGTCTGTTCGGGTCTGTTCGGGTCTGTTCGGGTCTGTTCGGGTCTGTTCGGGTCTGTTCGGGTCTGTTCGGGTCTGTTCGGGTCTGTTCGGGTCTGTTCGGGTCTGTTCGGGTCTGTTCGGGTCTGTTCGGGTCTGTTCGGGTCTGTTCGGGTCTGTTCGGGTCTGTTCGGGTCTGTTCGGGTCTGTTCGGGTCTGTTCGGGTCTGTTCGGGTCTGTTCGGGTCTGTTCGGGTCTGTTCGGGTCTGTTCGGGTCTGTTCGGGTCTGTTCGGGTCTGTTCGGGTCTGTTCGGTCTGTTCGGGTCTGTTCGGGTCTGTTCGGGTCTGTTCGGGTCTGTTCGGGTCTGTTCG
>OW284519.1:0-15000 GCA_935413205.1 Polydrusus cervinus
AAGATGTCGCATCTCTTATTATTGTCATCGTCAGTTCAATCATTACAATAACGACGAAATTACAATTTCGATGCGTATAACATCCAACTCGCTCTGACGTATTATAAGCAGTCCGACATCGTCGTCAATTAAGACGAGAGTCTAACTAATACCGAGCAGTCTTTAAAATAGATACGACCCTCAGCCAGGAGTGGTCCGGGAACAGAATCCGAGGACCGCAATGTGCGTTCGAAATGTCGATGTTCATGTGTCCTGCAGTTCACAAGTTGACGCGCAATTAGCTGCGTTCTTCATCGACCCACGAGCCAAGTGATCCACCGTTTAGGGTAATCTTTTTAAATCGTTTAACGCGTCTCGAAAGACTAACGTCAACTCTCATGTTAAATGGAAAGTGTTTTAAAAGCGTTACTTTCCGTTTGTTAGCCTGTCAACAAAAAAATAACGAACCTTCGTAATATTATCAAACGGCGGTAGGTGTATTTTTGTTTAACAAGGCCGGATAAACGCCTTTATTTATATAAAAAAAATGTTTTCGCAGAGGTCGTTCTTTTTAATTTGAACGTCTACTCCGAACGGCGGGCGAAAATCATTAAAATACCTTTGAGAAACTGAAATTAATTCTATTTCTCTCAGATTTTCGTGCGTGTATTGTTTAGGAACAAAATGTTTGATTCATTTCGTTCAACAACACGACTGCGATAATCTAGGTACCCGCTCTATGACCGTTTACCACATTTCTTTATAAAAGAACAGGCCGATCCGAACGAAGCACCGCGTCCGTCGTCGTTAGAATCGACGACTGGCGACGCAGTTACTCATACGAAAACATTATTGGTAAAAACGACCACGACGGCTTACGCAACTATCGATCGTTATATTTTCAATATATAACCTATCGAAACGGTATACCATCGTGTTGCGTTATCTTAAATATCGCGTCGAAATTTATTTGGTTACATGCTATTCGTAAGATATCGATTAACGACGTTTGGGAGACGTCAGCTAAAATTGCATCGAAATTTATTATTATCAACGTCAATTCGCTAAATGCAAAGACGTTACGGATAATGTTTTAATCGAAACGCAACCAGCTGTCGTTAAATTCTCCTCGCCTTTGTTAACTTAACTTAGAAAGCATA
The DNA here is from genome assembly GCA_935413205.1 of Polydrusus cervinus. NCBI lineage: Eukaryota > Metazoa > Arthropoda > Insecta > Coleoptera > Curculionidae > Polydrusus > Polydrusus cervinus. Next base: position 1,140 of record OW284519.1, read on the forward strand.
TTTTTAACAACCATTATCGACAGAGATATATATAAGACTGCTTAGTTCAATTTTAGTCAAAAAAACACACAGACGTGTACTTGTGGTACGACGTTAATCGCACACGACACACTGTAATGATCCTTCCACAGGTTCACCTACGGAAACCTTGTTACGACTTTTACTTCCTCTAAATGATCAAGTTTGGTCATCTTCCCAGACACATCGACGACGCCGAAACGCCATCGCGCATCGGTCCGAAGACCTCACTAAATCATTCAATCGGTAGTAGCGACGGGCGGTGTGTACAAAGGGCAGGGACGTAATCAACGCGAGCTTATGACTCGCGCTTACTGGGAATTCCTCGTTCATGGGGAACAATTGCAAGCCCCAATCCCTAGCACGAAGGAGGTTCAGCGGGTTACCCGGGCCACTCGGCCAGGGAGGACACGCTGATTCCTTCAGTGTAGCGCGCGTGCGGCCCAGAACATCTAAGGGCATTACAGACCTGTTATTGCTCAATCTCGTGCGGCTAGAAGCCGCCTGTCCCTCTAAGAAGAATTGTTTGTACGCCGACAGTAAAAACCGCGCGCGACAAGGAGCGAACCCCGAGCCGGCGGGCCTTTAGGATGTCAAAATACGCCTAGTTAGCAGGCTAGAGTCTCGTTCGTTATCGGAATTAACCAGACAAATCGCTCCACCAACTAAGAACGGCCATGCACCACCACCCACCGAATCAAGAAAGAGCTCTCAATCTGTCAATCCTTCCGGTGTCCGGGCCTGGTGAGGTTTCCCGTGTTGAGTCAAATTAAGCCGCAGGCTCCACTCCTGGTGGTGCCCTTCCGTCAATTCCTTTAAGTTTCAGCTTTGCAACCATACTTCCCCCGGAACCCAAAAGCTTTGGTTTCCCGGAAGCTGCCCGTCGAGTCATCGGAGGAACGTCGACGGATCGCTAGCTGGCATCGTTTATGGTTAGAACTAGGGCGGTATCTGATCGCCTTCGAACCTCTAACTTTCGTTCTTGATCAATGAAAGCGTTTTTGGCAAATGCTTTCGCTTCTGTCCGTCTTGCGACGATCCAAGAATTTCACCTCTAACGTCGCAATACGAATGCCCCCATCCGTTCCTATTAATCATTACCTCGGGGTTCCGAAAACCAACAAAATAGAACCGAGGTCCTATTCCATTATTCCATGCACACAGTATTCAGGCGAAGTTTTAGCCTGCTTTAAGCACTCTAATTTGTTCAAAGTAAACGTGCCGGCCCACCTCGACACTCAATGAAGAGCACCGCGGCAGGATTGAGTTGGACCGCCCTTGCGAGCTAAGCCCACCGGCAGGACGTCTCGCGACTCGCCAGTTAACACCGCGGACGATGAACCAGCGGCGCGAGACACAAATTCGACTACGAGCTTTTTAACCGCAACAACTTTAATATACGCTATTGGAGCTGGAATTACCGCGGCTGCTGGCACCAGACTTGCCCTCCAATTGATCCTCGTTAAAGGGTTTAGAGTGTACTCATTCCGATTACGGGGCCTCGGATGAGTCCCGTATCGTTATTTTTCGTCACTACCTCCCCGTGCCGGGAGTGGGTAATTTGCGCGCCTGCTGCCTTCCTTGGATGTGGTAGCCGTTTCTCAGGCTCCCTCTCCGGAATCGAACCCTGATTCCCCGTTACCCGTTACAACCATGGTAGGCGCAGAACCTACCATCGACAGTTGATAAGGCAGACATTTGAAAGATGCGTCGCCGGTGCGAGACCGTGCGATCAGCGTAAAGTTATTCAGAGTCACCAAGTTGTACGATGACGAGCGAACTCGCCACCGATTGGTTTTGATCTAATAAAAGCACTCCTTCCGTCTCCGGTCGGAGCTCTGTTTGCATGTATTAGCTCTAGAATTACCACAGTTATCCAAGTAATTGTGGGTACGATCTAAGGAACCATAACTGATTTAATGAGCCTTTCGCGGTTTCACCTTAATTTGGCTTGTACTGAGACATGCATGGCTTAATCTTTGAGACAAGCATATGACTACTGGCAGGATCAACCAGGGAGCTGTTCATATTGTTAAACGACGACGAACGGGTGGCGAGTTGTTTATTTCCCTCCACTTATCATCATCGCAACAAACAGTCTCCGAAATAAAAGTTATACTTTTATATCGAAAACAGACAAAATAGGATTTTAGTGCGCGATAGGTGCGTCCAGATAACGGAAAAACCGATCAAGACGCCACGCTCTTAAAAAATCCACAATATACGTCTGTACATATACGATATATTAGGCTCTGATATAATAATAATAATAATAATAGCGAGTACAGCTTGTATTTTTTTTTTAAAACACTTGCCGTTGTTTCTCTGCCACTACTACTACTACTACTAACCATTACCACATCTAATCGATTCGACTCTGTATGCGTTTTTCATATCTTTCCGATAATACTTACACGACTGCGACTCTTGCTACTATTATTAAAATGTGCATAAGTTGTAGTCGTATTTTTGTTTACGGATAAATATTGTCTTCGCTTACATAAAACGTCGATCGATGAAAAACTTCAAACATTCTCTCGACCCTTCGCTAGATAGAAAGCGACACGGGATTCCCGAAAGATCGTTTCGTTTTAATATTATTCTCGCTCGGAATGAAGAGAGTTATCGCAAATTTTAAGCATTAAAGCTCGATTGGGTAACTGCATTTGAACCGTGATACGTAAAACGAACACCGAATTCGCAGTCTCGCTGTGAGTAAGTAAAATCAAATGTCCTACGCCGTTTAAATTTCTACATAAACAACTGTTGTGTTCCCGCTGCTTTTTGTCGCGTTTGCTCGATAATAATAAGGCGATGCACATAGGTCGTCTCGAAATTGAGAACAGCATCAAACCATAATATATCAGCGTAGCATAAGCAGCAAGTCCCCGTCGTCGTTTGAAGAAATTCTGACTGTTCTTGCGAACGGACAAATGACTTCAGCGCGGAGAGTTTCGAATCGTCGAGCTAGCTGCTCGACGACCGTCTCTCCACATATAAGCGCATCGCCTCGATGTTGACGTATCGGTGACAATACCCGTGTAGATAGTTATCGGACCTTCACCGATACGGGATATTTAATAATGATTAGGAATTTGCAAAAAAGTTGCTCGTTGAAAAGTTATAGGATTAATACTTGTGTAGTTTAATAACTTTTGGGATATAACTTTGAAAATTTAGGAAATAAATTCGTTGTAACCCATACATTTTCTTTAGGAAAATAAGTAACGGAAACAAAAAATAATGGAATCCCATACTACTAAAGATGTTTTTGTTTAGAAAAAAGGAAAAAAAACTTTGAATATTTATTAAAAGTAACGAAATTCGTTGTAACCCACACTTTTTCTCAATGAAAATAAGTAATGGGAATAAAAAATTTATGAACCCACACTTTTTCTCAATGAAATTAAGTAACGGTAATAAAAAAAAATCATGAACCCATACTTTTTCTACGTTGATTAAGTAATGGGAATAAAAAATTTATTAACCCACACTTTTTCTCAATGAAATTAGGTAACGGTAATAAAAAAAAATATGAACCCATACTTTTTCTACGTTGATTAAGTAATGGGAATAAAAAATTTATGAACCCACACTTTTTCTCAATGAAATTAAGTAACGGTAATAAAAGAAATCATGAACCCATACTCTTTCTACGTTGATAAAGTAATGGGAATAAAAATATTATGAACAGACACTTTTTAAACGTATTTTTTGAGCTTGAGGGATCGGCTGTAAAAAGATAACGGAATGACATCCAATTCTAGTTTGCGCAGAAAGATTGCTAAAATACCAGTCTATAACATATCCCATATTCAAATCGATAGATTTACATCAATTTTCGACCCTTTTTTATAATATTTCAAAAATTTTAGAAAAAAATAACATTATCCAAAAAAGTAGTTTCCTTACTAATTCGACTATGAAATGATCGAAAATAACCTTCACTTCGGTGTCAGTCCTCGAGGATTATTTTTGGTAATTCTGCAGTTTAGATATATTCATTAATTGTTTTTCGTTTTTTAAATAGCAATATACAATTTTAACGTTTTTATATATATTACATTACAAGTGGCACAAATGTTCCAACAATTAAAATTTTCCTAAAAATATTCATCTACATCGTCATAGGGTCTCGCAACCATGAGGGTTTTAAACTCTTGTAAATTATTTTTTTATTTTGTATTTGTTGCAAGTTTAGGGGAAGGTGATACCCGATCGTCTCCGAAAGAACGTTCCAGTCGACCCAAGCCGTTTTTTTTTTTATTTTTTTGTTTTTAAGCAATATAATTGTTTATTAAAAGTTAAAATTAATACAGCAAAATTCTTGAGCAAGTTTAGATTAGACCACTGATACTCTTTTAAATTAATGAAATAGTCTTATGTGGTGAATGTGTAAGTTAATTATTTTTTCCCTTACTTAATTTAGAGAATGTATGTATATCATTACCATTATCGTATCTCAAGAGTAGCTAAACTGCAAAATGACCATATTTTTTCTTGAGTTTCATTTTTGAAAAAGACCTTTTGAGCTTGGGAGATCGGTTGTGAAAAAATAACGGGATACGATATCCAGTTTTAGTTTGCTAAAAGATCAGTCTATAACATATCCAAAATCAAAATCGATAGCTTTACAGCCAATTTGCGAGTTATTTTGTTATATTACCTATCCATCCTAAGCGAGAATAAGTAATCTACCATCAATGGTATATGGGCGATACTATTTTGTAGTAGTAGTAAACGAAGACTAAAAATTGTTGTTATTGTTACCTTTAACCAAATGTTAATGAATTTTTTTTGAAATTTGTTGTGGCTCTGAAAAGAGCCGTTTTTATAAGAAGTAGCAGCAGTCAAATTATTTGGAACTTGTGTATTTGGTGACTGCTTTAGTCCCTTCACTAACAGCGTGCTTTGCTAATTCACCGGGTAGTAAAAGTCTTACTGCAGTTTGTATTTCCCTGCTGGTAATCGTAGACCTTTTATTATAGTGTGCAAGACGAGAAGCTTCTGCGGCGATCCGTTCGAATATATCGTTGACGAAAGAATTCATAATCGACATGGCTTTGCTGGAAATTCCTGTATCGGGATGAACTTGTTTTAATACTTTGTAAATGTAAATGGCGTAGCTCTCCTTCCTCCTGCGCTTCTTCTTTTTGTCGGTCTTTGAAATATTTTTCTGGGCTTTTCCGGCCTTTTTGGCAGCTTTTCCGCTCGCTTTGGGTGGCATGATGATGAAACTGACGACCAGCGCGTTCCGTTTAGTATTTATAAGAGATTCAACTCCCTTAGCAAGCCCCGCCCACTTGTATTTTAAAGCAAGTCGATCGTTGATTGGATGTTTACCTGACTACTTATACCAAGCATTCAAGCAGTTTGAAATTAGTTTGCATTCAGCTTTGTTAGTGTTCACATCGTATTTATAAAAAAAAATTATTAAAAATGTCTGGACGTGGAAAAGGTGGCAAGGTTAAGGGAAAGGCAAAATCTCGATCCAGTCGTGCTGGTTTACAGTTTCCCGTTGGTCGTATTCACCGTTTGCTTCGAAAAGGCAACTATGCTGAACGAGTTGGTGCCGGTGCTCCGGTTTACTTGGCCGCCGTAATGGAATATTTAGCCGCTGAAGTATTGGAATTGGCAGGAAACGCCGCAAGGGACAATAAGAAAACTCGTATCATCCCAAGACATCTGCAGCTTGCTATTAGAAACGACGAAGAATTAAATAAACTTCTATCTGGAGTAACAATTGCTCAAGGAGGTGTTTTACCCAACATTCAAGCTGTTCTCTTACCAAAGAAAACCGATAACAAAACCAAATAAGTCATAGATTTTGATGTTTTTTATTATTATTACAAATCGGTCCTTTTAAGGACCACAATATTTTATTTTAAAGATATTCGACACGCATTCCTCTTTACAATCCCATAACCCATAACAAATCCATCTGTTCGTTCTTTTTATATTGGCATAACTAGATTTAAATTTAAAGAAATTTACAAGGAAAAAACGAAATAAAAACTCCGTCTTGTTTTTCCTTCTAACTAGAATTATATTTGACATATTTTCAACACAAACTAAAAAAAAAAATGAGAGTTGTTTATCACATATTTCGCTTTATTATAAAAACAACAACAACAACAACCATAGATAGATGGATAATCTATGTCGCTTCATCTATCAGCAGTATCACATAATGGAAGTAAGTTAACGATATCTTTTAAATAATATTTGTGGTTCTGAAAAGAACCGATTTTAAATAATCCATAAAGGACATTTGTTTGTATTACGACGGAAAGAATTACTTCTTTCTTTTTGGAGAAGCTGCTTTTTTTGCTTTCGATGCGGCAGGGGATTTAGCCGTTTTAGGCTTTGGCGCTTTTGGCTTCTTTGTAGGTCCGGCTTTATTGGACTTCTTGGCTTTAGAAGGTGCCTTTGGTTTGGGTGCAGCAACAGTAGCACTAACAGCTTTAGCCGTTTTCTTTTCGGCTGCTGCTTTTTTTGGTGACTTCTTTTCTGCTTTTTTAGCTTTTGGAACTGCTACCTTTTTAGTAGTTTTTGCTTTATCACCAGATGCAGCTACTGCCTTCTTGGCGGAAGCGGCGGGAGATTTCTTTGCCTTTACGGCGGTTTTTTTCTTATCTGCTGATGTTTGCTTTGCAGAGCTGGAACCCGTTGCGGCAAGTTTAAAGGATCCAGAAGCACCTTTTCCTTTCGTTTGCACCAAGGCTCCCGAAACTACGGCCGATTTTAAGTATTTTTTGATAAATGGAGAAACTTTCTCGGCGTCCACTTTATAATTAGCGGCGATGTATTTTTTGATTGCCTGTAGCGATGAACCGCCTCTCTCTTTGAGTCCCTTAATGGCGTTATTTACCATTTCTGATGTAGGAGGATGGGTCGGCTTGGCACGAGGATTTTTTGTCTTCTTCTCCTTATTACTTTTAGCAGGAGATTGAGTAGGAGGAGTTGCTGTAACTGGTGCTGCTTCTGTATCTGCCATTATATGCAATAATAAAACCACGTAATACTATAAAACGTACGAAATAACTCTTTCGATAAATCTACACGACGACGACGACTTACTACTGCTGTGAACTGAACAGCGAAGAAGGTTGGAATGAGGCGCGGCAAATTTTAATTTGCAGTATATCAAAACGGACGGACGGAGGACTGAACGTTTCATTCTCGACGCTCTTCTTGGCCCGGCTTCGTTTATACCTTTTACACGTTCGTCGCCATCTCTTTAAACAACGTTTATTAAAATAAATAAATAACTAAAATATAACAATATATAAAAAAAACATTGTCAGTACTATAAAGTTTATTTTATATATATAGATTTTTACCTATTGCAACACCTAACTGTGTTTAAACCGTTGCAATGAGACACGCTTCGGAATTTCAAGCGAAACATATTTGTTTAAAACCTTTGTTTTCTCTTTAATAATTATTATTTAAACGTTTGATTTTATATAATTCATACTTTATAATATCCTTTATATATATTTGTTAAAGAAAATATCCAACTCTAACTGTTAAATAGTAAAAAAATATAAAACAGTGTAGATGTCACTACAACTTCCATGACCATCGCATACTTTTTCGAATACGTGAAAAAGTTTACTAGTTTAAATGATTATGAAGACGACGACTAAGAACGGAAAATAATTATTTGTAAAAAGAAGTCTTAATTTAATTTAGTTAAAAGAAATCGATAAAATTAATAACAATATTCACGATTTTTATTCAAAGCAATAACACAACTACGTACTACAGCGATGATGATGATGATGATGATGATGAGGAGTAGGACGACGACGACCAGTTATTTTATTTCAGAAACAAATATTTCTAGGTCTATGTTATTTCAAAAATAGAAGACAATAGAACTAAGTATTCGATAATACGGTTCATCCTTAAAAAAAAAGCTAAGAGGTAAGTAACATGAAAGAAATAGGAGAGTAAAACATAAAGTGTTTATTTGTTTTATTTCTTTCATTTCTTAAGATTTTAAGTATGTCTCTTTGTTTGTTTGTAATAATTAATTACGTGAATTCATTGATTGCATATTGTCATTTATAATAAGTAATGTTAAAAGTATATGTAGAAACAAACAAACACACTAAATGGTGTGCTTTAATTATTTATTTTTCATTAAAAATAAACGCACATTGCATTTATTACTATTGACTGCAATAATGCTCGAGTTTGTAATCTGGACTGACTTTTTTTATATGGCCGTCTGTCCATCTACCTATCTCAAGCAATCAATGAAATATGGGAATGATTTATTTGTTTAGCGAAATTCTTATTAAAAATATTTTGTGGTTCTGAAAAGAACCGATTTTTTTTGTTGTTGATGATGTTATTGCCGTCCTGCGATAATAAATATCGTTTAACCTCCAAATCCGTACAAAGTACGCCCTTGGCGTTTAAGGGCATAAACGACGTCCATAGCGGTAACGGTTTTCCTTTTAGCGTGTTCCGTGTAAGTTACAGCATCCCTGATAACATTTTCCAAAAACACCTTTAAGACTCCACGAGTCTCTTCGTAAATCAAGCCTGAAATACGTTTGACACCACCACGTCTGGCTAATCTCCTGATAGCGGGTTTTGTGATACCCTGGATATTATCACGAAGAACTTTACGATGACGCTTGGCTCCACCTTTTCCTAACCCTTTTCCACCTTTGCCTCTGCCGGTCATTTTTCTTTTCTATCGAATATAACAAACTGATGAAGTATCGTAGTAGCACGTTCGCTGGTTTGTAGACAACTGTGGCCAAAATTTTCAAACGACGTGTTTTGTTAAGAATTTTGGCTCCGCCCCTTTCGAGAGGAATTGACCAATAACGTCACAACTGTTCGTAACAAAAGCAGAAAAATTCTAGTGTGAATGTTATTCTCACATCAGTCGCCGATCAGTTCGTTTGTCGTTGCTGTGCAAGAAAAATTAATTTTTCCAAGTAAACATGGCTCGTACTAAACAAACAGCTCGTAAATCTACCGGTGGTAAAGCACCTAGAAAACAATTAGCTACGAAGGCTGCCCGTAAAAGCGCACCAGCTACGGGAGGAGTAAAGAAACCTCATCGTTATAGGCCTGGAACCGTCGCCCTTCGTGAAATCCGTCGTTACCAGAAGAGTACTGAATTGTTGATCAGAAAATTACCTTTCCAACGACTCGTTCGTGAAATCGCTCAAGATTTTAAAACCGATCTTCGATTCCAGAGTTCAGCTGTTATGGCCTTGCAAGAAGCCAGTGAAGCCTACTTGGTAGGTCTTTTCGAAGATACCAACCTTTGCGCGATCCATGCAAAACGTGTAACCATTATGCCCAAAGATATACAATTGGCCAGACGTATCAGAGGTGAACGTGCTTAAATTGTACGTTAATTTATTACTACACCTACAAATAAGTAAAAAAAAACGGTTCTTTTCAGAACCACAAGGTTTTTTAAAGAGATGATTCGTTATTTAGTAATATTATATATAATCAATCAATCAACATCGTGACTGACTGACAATATAGAAAATATTTATTCGATAAATAAAAATCTAATAATATGGGTACTTATGATGAAAACAGTCAGTCATAATAAAAAAAAAAGTTTTTTAAAGAGATGATTCGTTATTTAGTTTTTATACTAATTAACATCATGACTGACTTACAATATAGAAAATATTTAGTCGATAAATAAATGGAGAGTCGAAGTTATTCTTTAAATTACCCTTTTAATTTTTGTTTCTCCCTCTAGTGGTACTAAGACCTGAACCGTAGTATTTACTGTTTTTTTTTTATGAAGGTAGATAGATAGATAATTAATGTATAAATATTTAATTTAAGTTTTGTTTGTTTTACTATCCGAACAAATGTCTTTTTAGAAAGATATATTGTGGCTCTGAAAAGAGCCGTTTTTTTTTATATCAATAGTTGAAGTTCTAGTAATCTATTTGGAACTTGTATATTTGGTAACAGCTTTGGTTCCTTCACTGACAGCGTGCTTGGCTAATTCACCGGGCAAAAGAAGTCTTACGGCGGTTTGAATTTCCCTGCTGGTAATCGTGGACCTTTTATTATAGTGTGCAAGTCGAGAAGCTTCTGCGGCGATCCGTTCGAATATATCGTTGACGAAAGAATTCATAATCGACATGGCTTTGCTGGAAATTCCTGTATCGGGATGAACTTGTTTTAATACTTTGTAAATGTAAATGGCGTAGCTCTCCTTCCTCCTGCGCTTCTTCTTTTTGTCGGTCTTTGAAATATTTTTCTGGGCTTTTCCGGCCTTTTTGGCAGCTTTTCCGCTCGCTTTGGGTGGCATGATGATGAAACTGACTGACGACCGCGCGTTCAGTTTAGTATTTATAAGAGATTCAACTCCCTTAGCAAGCCCCGCCCACTTGTATTTTAAAGCAAGTCGATCGTTGATTGGATGTTTACCTGACTACTTATACCAAGCATTCAAGCAGTTTGAAATTAGTTTGCATTCAGCTTTGTTAGTGTTCACATCGTATTTATAAAATAAAATTATTAAAAATGTCTGGACGTGGAAAAGGTGGCAAGGTTAAGGGAAAGGCAAAATCTCGATCCAGTCGTGCTGGTTTACAGTTTCCCGTTGGTCGTATTCACCGTTTGCTTCGAAAAGGCAACTATGCTGAACGAGTTGGTGCCGGTGCTCCGGTTTACTTGGCCGCCGTAATGGAATATTTAGCTGCTGAAGTATTGGAATTGGCAGGAAACGCCGCAAGGGATAATAAGAAAACTCGTATCATCCCAAGACATCTGCAGCTAGCTATTAGAAACGACGAAGAATTAAATAAGCTTCTATCTGGAGTAACAATTGCTCAAGGAGGAGTCTTACCCAATATTCAGGCAGTTTTGTTGCCCAAGAAGACCGACAACAAAACGAAATAAGAAATGTAAATGTTTTCAACAAAAAATCGGTCCTTTTAAGGACCACAAACTAATTTTAAAAGGAAAACTTCTGTTCACTACCATTCTAGCCGTCTTGGTTAGGTTAAAAAATTTAATTATTTTTTATAATCGCAGAGAGGGATAGAGGCGGGAAAGCGTCTTCCGGGCTCGGTTTCTCATGATTAAAGAAAAAGGAAATATCGCTCACCACGCCAAAAATGATGATTTTTTCAGAAATCATGTATTTAAGGAGCGTAGATCTAAGAACAGTTTTTGGTGTAAGAATATTTATTGCATTGGGTTATATTTTTGTTGATTTAAAATAGCTCTAAAAAACGAAACAGACAAGTATATAATAGAAAAAGGCTATAAATTATTCTTTTTACTCATTTTTTCCTTTAAAATTGCATCAAAAATCAATAACTAAAACGATATGCGATCTCTATATAACACAGGACTTTTAGAAGGAAAAGTTGAAAAGCTAAACGTTTCCTACAAGACCTTTGTAATCTAAGAATACATTATTTAAAGATTTAAATTAAGAGTTCATGCGTGAAATGAAAATACAGCCCAGCAGCCCCCCCCCCCCCCCCCTTATGTACGCCAGTGGGCACAGCCCAAAATTTTGGTAGCCTTCGCAAGCAAGTAACGCCACAGCCCAAAATTTTTTAGGATCATGCTCAAATTTTATTAAAGTATGTAAATAATAAAGCACCCGGAATGTTTTTCTATTAATGGCATGAATTTTATAGTTTTTTCAGAAATGTTGGGGGGTCTTGGGCTCCCCCAGGTCCCCCGTAGAACCGCCTCTCATCGCATAACAATAAATAGGAAGCATACTATTGATTGATTAATTAATTAATGAATTGGTGATCAATATAATAATTATAAATTTAACAAAATACTTTTAGTTGTATATTTGTTTGTCTGTCTGTAATGTAAGCGAGGAAATCATTTCAAAGGGAGGCTTACAAACCCGAAGAAACAAACAAACAAACAAACAAACAAACAAACAAACAATTTTCGACATATTTTTTTAAAATAAAATTTTGAAAAAAACCGTACAAAGATGTCGCTGCTGCCTCACTAGTACGAGTATGAAATTCACGAGAATAACATCAGTCTCGATGTCAGTCTTCGGAAAATCTATTTTTTTTTACATTTATTTGTAAATTTTAAAAAATTCACTTTTAGTAAGGATTCATAAAATTTCGTAAGGTTTAAGTTAAATTTGACAGCAGACAGACAGACAATTTAGCATAATTTTTTCCACTTCTTAACGTCATCGCCGCCGTCGTCGTCGACGACACAACCTACTATATTTCGTTCACAAGTATGTAATCTTTCCCAATTTTCAATTTTGACAGCTATCTATCTTATATTCAGATTGTCAAGGTAACCTACCATAGCAAAACTCAAATATACAAAATCCTATATACCATTGTAATAGTGACCGTACAAGATTTCACTCAAATCGGACCAATCATGACGAGGGCGCTATAACGCTAAAAACAAACATTTTGACAGATCGTATTGTAAGAATTTCCGGTTAAACGGTATGTACCATATCCGATATGTATACCGGGCCTACAAATAAGGGGTAAACCATGACCCGAATTTTGATTTTCTACGTCCAAATTTTAAATGTGACTTTGACAAGTGCCCATTTTTCACCTCGGAATTTTTTGCTTATTTTTTCCCAAATCTCCTCTACGCCCTTTATGCAACAATGCAGTTTTTTTGTCAAATAAAATTTTTTTTATTTTGCAATTTTATCACTCCCTCGCGTCATTTATTAGATTATTGACGTTGCACATTCTTTCAGGTTGTTTATTTTAGTCAGTTAAACGAGTAGAATACAAATTTAATTGGCAGATTGTATGTGTGAGCACGTAACTCAATAAAACAGGACCAAACTTGGACAAACCCGACAAAACCTGAGCAAACCCGACAAAACCTGAAAGAAACTTAGCAAACCCGACAAAACCTGAGCAAACCCGAAAAAAACTTAGCAAACCCGACAAAACCTGAACAAACCCGACAAAACCTGAGCAAACCCGAAAAAAACTTAGCAAACCCGAAAAAAACTTAGCAAACCCGACAAAACCTGAACAAACCCGACAAAACCTGAGCAAACCCGAAAGAAACTTAGCAAACCCGACAAAACCTGAACAAACCCGACAAAACCTGAGCAAACCCAAAAGAAACTTAGCAAACCCGACAAAACCTGAGCAAACCCGAAAGAAACTTAGCAAACCCGACAAAACCTGAGCAAACCCGAAAGAAACTTAGCAAACCCGACAAAACCTGAACAAACCCGACAAAACCTGAGCAAACCCAAAAGAAACTTAGCAAACCCGACAAAACCTGAACAAACCCGACAAAACCTGAGCAAACCCGACAAAACCTGAACAAACCCGACAAAACCTGAGCAAACCCAAAAGAAACTTAGCAAACCCGACAAAACCTGAACAAACCCGACAAAACCTGAGCAAACCCGAAAGAAACTTAGCAAACCCGACAAAACCTGAACAAACCCGACAAAACCTGAACAAACCCGACAAAACCTGAGCAAACCCGAAAGAAACTTAGCAAACCCGACAAAACCTGAGCAAACCCGAAAGAAACTTAGCAAACCCGACAAAACCTGAACAAACCCGACAAAACCTGAGCAAACCCGACAAAACCTGAGCAAACCCGAAAGAAACTTAGCAAACCCGACAAAACCTGAGCAAACCCGAAAGAAACTTAGCAAACCCGACAAAACCTGAACAAACCCGACAAAACCGAAAGAAACTTAGCAAACCCGACAAAACCTGAACAAACCCGACAAAACCTGAGCAAACCCGACAAAACCGAAAGAAACTTAGCAAACCCGACAAAACCTGAACAAACCCGACAAAACCTGAGCAAACCCGAAAGAAACTCAGCA
>OW284519.1:20000-37500 GCA_935413205.1 Polydrusus cervinus
ATTTAGTTTCCTTTGTAATAACGTCACCCCTTTATGCTTTGTCTTGTAATTACCTATTAATTTGATTGCACCATCATTATCTGTAATAATTGTTGCTTTGTCCCATTTTTTCTTGTCCGCTACTATGATGCCCCAATAAATTGCCACCAATTCTGCTTCTAGTGAGCTCTTCCCCCCCTCTATAGTTTTCCCCCCCATTTCCCAATTACCTCCATTTACCCTATAAGCCCACCCGATTCCGATTTTTTGATTTATTTGATTAATGCTTGAATCCACATAAATTTTCTGATTATTTTTTGTTATGTCCTCTTCTATAACCCTTCTTTCTTCAGGACTCACTCTTTCTGTCTCTTCTATACGTTCCTCCCAAACTTCTCTCTCTTTCATTATATAGTTGTAGTTTATGTGTTTAGCTATTATATAAATCGGCGCCATCCCATTTAAAACTTGCAATGCAGCCGTTGAAACAGTTCTATATGCTCTGCCTACAGCCAATAGGAATGGTCTTTGTGCCGCCTCCAGTTGCCTTTTGACAAAAACATTATTCCCCTTATCCCCCCATATTTCAGCCCCATACAAAATTGCTGGTTTTATTACCCCCTCATAGATTTTTTTAACTAATTCTTTATTTATTTTCCCCTTATTTCTCGCCAACCCCGTTATCTTTGTTGCCAAATGCTCCGCTTTTCCCCTGACTTTTTTGAAATGTTCCAAATATTGTAGTTTCTTATCTATTCTTATTCCTAAGTAATCGATATAATAATTTGTTGAATCCAGCCTTTCTTTTTCTTGTCGTATTACTGGTCCGCGTATTCTTGTCCTTGCTTCTATAAATAATATTTGTGTTTTCCCTATATTATACTCCCCTTTAACCCTCGATACCCATTTTTTGCATACTTCCCATACTTCCCCCCATAATTTTTCTAACTCTTTGACAGATCTTCCGCTAATTAATATTAGCTGGTCATCAGCGAAGGCCTGTTCTTTTATATTTGAATATTTTAGCGTTACAGTTTTCATCATACTAAACCACCCCTCCATTAATATCAGCCATAGGGTGGGTCCCAGGCAAGAACCCTGTGGTACCCCCTTGTCTGCCACAATTTCGACATTCCCTGATCGTATTTTTCTGTCTTTCATAAAACTCCAGCATAAATCCCTACATTCCTTTGGAATTCCTGGATTATTTAAAATGTTATCTATTTCCGGCTTCCATGCTAGATTGAAAGCATTTTTTAAATCCAGGGAGACCATCAAGGTGTGCCTTCCCATATTTTTATTTATTTTGATTGTGTCAGTTGCCGATTTAATCGCATCAATTGTACTTTTATCTGTCCTGAATCCAAACTGATTTTTTGAAAAAAATCCAATTTTTTCACACTGAGTTTTTATCCTGTCATTCACCAGTTTGTCCAGTATCTTACCCAATACTGGTAGGACGCTGATAGGCCTTACCCCGCCATCATGTTTAGGTATCCATGTAATTTTAGCTCTTTTCCAAACTTTTGGAAAATACCCGTTTAAGAGGCAACCATTGTAGAGTTTGTATAAAAAATCTGATTTGCCCTTCCATATATATCTGATTGCTTCGTTAGGTATTCTGTCGTCTGCCATCGCTTTTTTAGATTTTAAAGTACAAATTTGATAAGCTATTTCATTTTTAGTCCATTTTTTGTATGTATTTTTGTCTCTTTCTTCTTTATTTCTTTTATTCTCGTGTTTGTTATATTCTTGTTTCTCTTCTTTGTTCATACTAGGATGATATAGTTCCAGTAATTTTCTATCTTCATCTTCATTATTGTCATCCCCCTTACTCTTTGAGATTTTCCCTATAATATCACTTCTTCCCTGTTTTACCCCTGATTTACTTAAATATTCCCATACCCTGTCCCACCCTTTATTTTCCGTTAAATCTTCTAAATCCTTATCCTCTTGTGTTTTCTTCTTTTCTTGTATCTTTGTTTTATATATTTTTCTTAATTTTTGATAATTTATCCTTTTTATTTCTTTTTGTTCTTCGTTTCTTTCCTTTTGCCATTCTCTCCTTTTTATTTTAATTTCTAGCTTCTTTTCCTCCATTTCCCTATCCCACCATTCGTTTTCTTCGTATTCTGTCCAAATTTTCCTTTTTATATATTTATTACAAATTTTTTTGCAGTGATCCTGAAAATTTTCCGCTTCCCCCTCCAATTCTTCATTGCTTACCAAATTTCCTTCTTTATACTTACCAATTTCTCTCGTGAACCTTACCCAATCTGTATTTTCAAAATCATATAATTTTTTTGGTATTTCTTTTTTATTATTTCCCTTATCTTTCGTTTGTACTATATATGTTAAATATCTGTGGTCGCTTAAAGTTTCATCCTCTAACACATTCCATTTTATGATCGTCGCCTCTCTTCCCAGCGTGACGTCAATAAAACTATTTCCTCTTCCGCTGCTAAAAGTTGAAATGCTATTTAGTTTATTTTTGACCACGAAACCATTTTCGATTACCCAACTTAACAATTCCTCCCCCCTACTATTTGTCTCATTTCCCCCCCATGCCCTATTTTTTGCGTTTAAATCTCCCCCTATTATTATTTTCCCCTTTAAGTTTCTTATTTTATTTTCTATTTCCATAAGTCTTTTATTCTTTCTCCCCCCTGGTTCATCGTAAATATTAACAAAATTTAAAATTTCCCCTTGTTTTATTATTTTCACCCCTATTGCATTATTTGTTTTTATATCCCTCAATTCCCTTGCATTAATCCCTTTTTTTACCCATGTTTCAACTTTAACCAATTTTTCATCCCCCCCAAATCTAACATACTTATCCCACTTTTTAGTCCCTTTAAATGGTTCCTGGATTATAGCTATATCAATTTTTTCTTTTTCCACTTTTTTCTTGAATAAATCCATTGCTTCCCTCCCCCTCCCCGCATTCCATTGTATAACCCTTAATCCCGCCATTATTCATAATTTATCAATTCCCTCATTCTTTCCATTTTTTGTAAGTATACCGGACATTGTTTGTCTGTAGCAGGGTGTTCCCTTTCTTCCATTGGTATTCTTGACATTTTGCAATTTGCGCAGTCAAAGAAATCGGCTGTACAGCCCCTGCCCTCGTGCTGTCCTCCACACTTGTAACAAGTGGGCCTTTCTGCGCAGTTTCTTCCCTTATGTCCGTATCTTGCACAATTAAAACATTGTATAAGGTCCTGGTATTCCTCGACAAACATAAGGACAAGGTCCATGCTTATTTTGCCTTTCTTAACCATTGCTTTGAAAATATCCCCGTCTGTTTGTGCAATAATATTTTCTTTATTTGTATTTAGACAATTTCTTCTGTTTATTATTTTCAAGTCCCTTGTGCCCATTATTTGGTTTATTTCTTCATTTTCTAATTTTATTATTTCATTTATTTCCTCGTCGTTTAATCCCTTGGGCACTCCACAAATTTTTAACAACGGCTTAATTCCCCCCCCTCTATTTCCCACTTCCTTAATGTTGTCTCTTTCTCGTATTATTCCCCTTATTTTTTCTAATTGTTCGGGACCATGCGCTTGTATAATTAATCTCCCATCCTCAGTCTTTTTAACCCTCATGACGTTGCCAATTTCCTTTACCCTTCTTCTCAACATGGCCATAATTTGTGTGGTATTATTTTCCTCCGTCGCTTCTAAAACTACCTCGTAAGTTCTGGGTAGTTTTTTTATAGGTGTAACCCATCCTCCACCCTGTATATTCCCGTTTTTGTTCTGTTCCTCCCGTCGTCTTTCCTGTATTCTTTTTTCGCTGGCTGCCACCTCACCATATGTTCTTTTTTTCTTCTTTCTGTAGTTTACTGTTTCAAATTCTCCCCCCCATCAGTCGTTGTTCCCCCCTCATCCGTCGTAATCGCCCTTCCTCCTGGCGTAAAAATTTTTGTTCTAATTTGACCCATTTTTAATCTTTCCAGGTTTATTTTTTCCTCCCTAACGTCTCTATCCTGTTTTTGTATAATCTGTTGTTTTTGTTGTTTCATATATTTTTGTCTTCTCCATTTTTCCAATTCCTCCCTTTGTTGTTGTATAAAATTCTCTTCTTCCCTCTGTATTCTTTGTTGTTCTTCCCTTTCCCTTTTTTGTTGTTCTTCTTTTTCCTTCTTCTGTTGTTCTTCTTTTTGTCTCCTTTGTTGTTCTTCTTTTTGTTTCCTCTGTTGTTCTTCCCTTTGTTTTTTCTGTAGTTCCTCCCTTTGTTGTTGTTGTTTTTGTTGTTTAGTTTCTTTATAGTATTCAGACTCAAAGTCCATTTCCATTTCCTCATTTATACCTCGGTTTGTTTTTGTTACAGTTTTTGTTTGTAATTGTGTTTTTTCTTTTAGCCCTTTTATTTCATCCCTTAGTACTTGCAAGTCTTTCCGTACTTCCATGTCATTATCTTGGTGTTTTAATAAATTACTAAGTAATTTATTCTTTTCCTCCAAGCATTCATTTTTGTGCCTTATGATCATTAACTCCGCATGTTTATCCCTTTCCTTCCAAACTAAGTTTAACATCCCTATATGGATTTCCCCCATACTATTATTCACATTTTGTAGATCATCCCCCGTAAATCCCTTAGTAGAAATTTTTTCCATTATTTTTTCTATAAGTTTACTATTTTTTGTGAAGTTTTCTATGATTTCTTTAATGTTTTCCTCGCTTTTTTCTCTATTTTCCTCATTAATATTTTGTTGTTTTGTTTGATTTCCCTTTGTTTTTTCCTCTATTTTTTGTTTTCGTTTTTGTTGTTTTTCCTGTTCTTCCATTCTTAATTTTTCTTCTCTTTGTAATTGTTCATAATGACGTCTTTGTTCGTTTGACAATACTAGTAGTTCATCCGACAATATGTTTACTACGGGTCGTCTACTTGCATTATCACTAGCCATAGTAGGCAATAAATGTTCCCCCATTGTTTTAATTATCTCCAGTCTTTTGCCATCCAGTCCATGGTACCCTGCATCACGCATCATATTTTGGTCGATTTGTGATTGCTGTTCATCCCTCAAAACTTCCATCATCCTTTCTCTGTCACTGTCTGTACTGTTATCATTTTCCCCAAATATAAACTCAATTTCCTCTGTTTCTTTGTTACTTTCTTTTTGTTTGGTCTTTTTTCCCATATTTATTCTCTCCACGTTTACTTTTAATAATTTTGCTTTTTTGATGCTATCTTCCTTACTCTCGTTTAAGGCTGCTACTTCGTCATTTAATTCGGCACTTGACTTGGAAATCTCAGCCTCCAACGAACTTTCCTCTTTTTCAGCTGCTTCCTTTAGAAGTCTCGCCTCCATTTTTTCTTTTTCCAAATTTGTTCCTACTTCCTTTTCTAGTTTTTTTGCCTCTTTTTTTAATGTATCGGTTTCTTTTTTCCTTTCCTGTGCCTCTTCCTCTTCCTGTTTTTCCTTCTCCTCCGCTTTCCTTTTTAGTTCCTGTGCCTTTTTTAACATCCTCTCTTGCTCTTTTTCGATTTCTTTCTCTTTTCTTTCTGCTTCCCTTTTTGTTTGTTGCATTCTGTTTCTTCTTCTTATTAGGCTGTCGAATTTCGCCTGAATATCCTCCTTATCTTTCCTCTTTCTCTTGCTTCCCGGTGCCACTATTGTTCCCTCCTCTTCTTCACTTACTTCGCTTGCATCCATCAAATCCTCATCAAAACCTTCCTGGTCCGATTGAGATGATTCTTGGAGCTCCTCAAATGAATCTTCCTGTTTATATTCCTCTTCCATTATACTTTTCTCCCTGTTTGTTGTCGGCGTATTTATTATAATCACGTCACTTGAGTCTTCGTCTTCTATTTCTGCACTATTGAATTCAGCTATTTGTTCAGACATTTTTAATATATTTGCTCTAATCCGTGTTAATGCCAATTCCAGATATTCCAGTTTTTAAGATTTACCCTTTTTTAATTTCAAAAGTAATTTTTTTTCAATTTATAATTTTCAATTTTCAATTTCCACATACACGATGCACACTTTATAATTTCGATTCTCTTTTATTTTTCAGATTTCACCCCTATGGATAAGGATCGAGTCCTCCTCAATATCGGCCAATCTACACTACTGGACACAGGTAAGTATAATAAGTATCAATAATCTTTAGGATAAGATAACCAATCAATCATAAAATAATCGATTTTCCACTTTTTACTTTTAATTTTCTCTTTCAGCTTTAGAGATGCAACTTTCAAGCCACTCCGACTCACCACTTTTGCACAATTTATTATTACCAGGTAAGTATCACACACACACTTGACTATATATGACCCACCTTTTCTCTTTCTCTTTCAGATTCTACCTCTCAAGCCGCTACGACTCCCCAATTTCATACGAAAAATAATGTTCATTGGTAAGTATAAACACTTCAACAATATATAATTAACTATTATTGAAATATAATTATACCTATAATTTTATATACTATTTTTACAAAATATACCCTTTTTATATATATATATACAATATACCTTTTTATTTCTACTCTACAATTTTTAAATAAAAGACGTAACGACCCTTTTTGTATTTTACTTATTTTATTTTACTTTATCTCTTTTATTTTATTTAAGATAAATAAATGTATCTTTTACCAGTTTCAAAATTACAAAAATTCAAAAAATTACCAAAAAAGTTCGTTACTCTTTATTATTTACAGCCAATCACCATTCTACAATGTCTATTAATTTTTAACCCAAAGCAAAAGATTTAAACTGGGAATTTTTGCACCAGTTTCAATGTCCAAGGAACTGGGAATTTTTGCACCAGTTTATCGCCAATACTGTAAAAGATACACCTTAAAATATGCAAAGAACTGGGAAATTTTTGCACCAGTCTCTCCTTCCTAAATACAAGATCATAATATCGCACAAAGTTGATTTTAAAATCGCTCTGAAATTCAATATTTTTGATACGATTTCCACTTTGTATTATTTTTTCCGTAATTTATTTTTCGAAAAGTTCAAAAAATATATACTTTCATATTTGTCCAAAGTATTTATTTGATTTTTTCACCTTTTACCGGATTTTTAAATTTTAAATACAGAGATTTTCACTATTTTTGTTTATTTTTTACCTTATTTATTTTTTAGAATAAGATTAAGTTTAATTTTTTATTCAAAAACACCCTCTATCTCATCATTTAATTATCCTTTTATTTAATGTTTTCACCGCTTTCCGCGTTTTTCCAATTTAAAATGTATTTTTTCGATTTTTAGAAGTCGAAAACACTTTTTTACGTTCTTATTTTCCGACTTTTCCCCTAATTAAGACCCGATTTTCACTAAAATTTTCACGTAGAAACTTGCTCCCTTACCCACAGAACTACCCTGTGAAGGAATTTTTCCAAATTTCCATCTATTTCCGTTCCAAAATTCCAAATTTCACGATTTTACGCCACTATTTTGTGACCAGCACACTGAACAATTTGTGACTATATTCCCCTTTCGGTTTTATGACCGTCAGCCTCGAGAATACGTCCCCCGTTTCTGTACTCCTGATACCTCCGGGATCTTTGGGACCTCCTGGCTTCCAAACGGGAAGACCGGGAAGACTGAAAATTTCAGGATACCCTCTGGGACACGTGTTTTACCACTTCCCAGATTTTCATCCACCCAACACAAAAACTACCCCAGATGGTCCGTATCACCCTACTACGGCTCAAACCCTATGTACTGCTTGGCACACCAACATCCTTTCGCACATCTCCTAGTTCGATTCCGCTGTAAAAATTTTTAAAAACTTGACACGTTTCGCCATACCACGGCTCGCCGCAAATTCTACCTACCCGAAGTCTTTACAATTCATACATATGTCTATAGGTTCGATACCCTGACTTGGTCAGTAGCAACTAACCAGAGTATAGGGCCCCACTTTGACCTTCACTTATGTCTGACCCGTATCTTCACAATACGGCTCACCACAATGCCAAAGTCACCACAATTCTATAAAAACAATAATAAGTTCGATACCTTGACTTGGTCAGCGAGACTAACCAAGATTCAAGGCCCCACTTTGACTCTCACTTTTATCTGTCAGTTAACTTTAACTTTTAGGTCCGCTTTTCATCGCCGGCACAAACACCTGTCTTTTTTTAAGGGATTCTCCGCATTCTTAGAATTCTTCTGGCATTCCATGGATTTCCTACGCCGCCGAATTGTCTAGAAGAAGCTATCACCATCTCACTCCTACACATGCGGACGTCCCAACTATCGCACTCGCACCCACATAGAGTCCACTTACCGGCGTTTTTAGCTAAAAACAAGCTTCTCGGGGGTTGCAAAAATCCAAAAAGTCACCTGCTACCTCCATATGACTCCACTGCATCGGCATTGACCAAAAACAGCCCTCCAAAACACCCCTAAACACTTCAAAAAGCGAAAAATGCACTTTATTTACGTTTATCACATGACGCCACTATTCACCCTCAATTATTGTCGCCACCCTTGGGCCGATCGCCTCGAAATTTTTTGCACACTTGCACATAACACTTCGACTCACGATCACGCTATTTTCCGAAAATTTTTCCGACTTTTTCCTTACTAATTCGACTATGAAATGATCGAAAATAACCTTCACTTCGGTGTCAGTCCTCGAGGATTATTTTTGGTAATTCTGCAGTTTAGATATATTCATTAATTGTTTTTCGTTTTTTAAATAGCAATATACAATTTTAACGTTTTTATATATATTACATTACAAGTGGCACAAATGTTCCAACAATTAAAATTTTCCTAAAAATATTCATCTACATCGTCATAGGGTCTCGCAACCATGAGGGTTTTAAACTCTTGTAAATTATTTTTTTATTTTGTATTTGTTGCAAGTTTAGGGGAAGGTGATACCCGATCGTCTCCGAAAGAACGTTCCAGTCGACCCAAGCCGTTTTTTTTTTTATTTTTTTGTTTTTAAGCAATATAATTGTTTATTAAAAGTTAAAATTAATACAGCAAAATTCTTGAGCAAGTTTAGATTAGACCACTGATACTCTTTTAAATTAATGAAATAGTCTTATGTGGTGAATGTGTAAGTTAATTATTTTTTCCCTTACTTAATTTAGAGAATGTATGTATATCATTACCATTATCGTATCTCAAGAGTAGCTAAACTGCAAAATGACCATATTTTTTCTTGAGTTTCATTTTTGAAAAAGACCTTTTGAGCTTGGGAGATCGGTTGTGAAAAAATAACGGGATACGATATCCAGTTTTAGTTTGCTAAAAGATCAGTCTATAACATATCCAAAATCAAAATCGATAGCTTTACAGCCAATTTGCGAGTTATTTTGTTATATTACCTATCCATCCTAAGCGAGAATAAGTAATCTACCATCAATGGTATATGGGCGATACTATTTTGTAGTAGTAGTAAACGAAGACTAAAAATTGTTGTTATTGTTACCTTTAACCAAATGTTAATGAATTTTTTTTGAAATTTGTTGTGGCTCTGAAAAGAGCCGTTTTTATAAGAAGTAGCAGCAGTCAAATTATTTGGAACTTGTGTATTTGGTGACTGCTTTAGTCCCTTCACTAACAGCGTGCTTTGCTAATTCACCGGGTAGTAAAAGTCTTACTGCAGTTTGTATTTCCCTGCTGGTAATCGTAGACCTTTTATTATAGTGTGCAAGACGAGAAGCTTCTGCGGCGATCCGTTCGAATATATCGTTGACGAAAGAATTCATAATCGACATGGCTTTGCTGGAAATTCCTGTATCGGGATGAACTTGTTTTAATACTTTGTAAATGTAAATGGCGTAGCTCTCCTTCCTCCTGCGCTTCTTCTTTTTGTCGGTCTTTGAAATATTTTTCTGGGCTTTTCCGGCCTTTTTGGCAGCTTTTCCGCTCGCTTTGGGTGGCATGATGATGAAACTGACGACCAGCGCGTTCCGTTTAGTATTTATAAGAGATTCAACTCCCTTAGCAAGCCCCGCCCACTTGTATTTTAAAGCAAGTCGATCGTTGATTGGATGTTTACCTGACTACTTATACCAAGCATTCAAGCAGTTTGAAATTAGTTTGCATTCAGCTTTGTTAGTGTTCACATCGTATTTATAAAAAAAAATTATTAAAAATGTCTGGACGTGGAAAAGGTGGCAAGGTTAAGGGAAAGGCAAAATCTCGATCCAGTCGTGCTGGTTTACAGTTTCCCGTTGGTCGTATTCACCGTTTGCTTCGAAAAGGCAACTATGCTGAACGAGTTGGTGCCGGTGCTCCGGTTTACTTGGCCGCCGTAATGGAATATTTAGCCGCTGAAGTATTGGAATTGGCAGGAAACGCCGCAAGGGACAATAAGAAAACTCGTATCATCCCAAGACATCTGCAGCTTGCTATTAGAAACGACGAAGAATTAAATAAACTTCTATCTGGAGTAACAATTGCTCAAGGAGGTGTTTTACCCAACATTCAAGCTGTTCTCTTACCAAAGAAAACCGATAACAAAACCAAATAAGTCATAGATTTTGATGTTTTTTATTATTATTACAAATCGGTCCTTTTAAGGACCACAATATTTTATTTTAAAGATATTCGACACGCATTCCTCTTTACAATCCCATAACCCATAACAAATCCATCTGTTCGTTCTTTTTATATTGGCATAACTAGATTTAAATTTAAAGAAATTTACAAGGAAAAAACGAAATAAAAACTCCGTCTTGTTTTTCCTTCTAACTAGAATTATATTTGACATATTTTCAACACAAACTAAAAAAAAAAATGAGAGTTGTTTATCACATATTTCGCTTTATTATAAAAACAACAACAACAACAACCATAGATAGATGGATAATCTATGTCGCTTCATCTATCAGCAGTATCACATAATGGAAGTAAGTTAACGATATCTTTTAAATAATATTTGTGGTTCTGAAAAGAACCGATTTTAAATAATCCATAAAGGACATTTGTTTGTATTACGACGGAAAGAATTACTTCTTTCTTTTTGGAGAAGCTGCTTTTTTTGCTTTCGATGCGGCAGGGGATTTAGCCGTTTTAGGCTTTGGCGCTTTTGGCTTCTTTGTAGGTCCGGCTTTATTGGACTTCTTGGCTTTAGAAGGTGCCTTTGGTTTGGGTGCAGCAACAGTAGCACTAACAGCTTTAGCCGTTTTCTTTTCGGCTGCTGCTTTTTTTGGTGACTTCTTTTCTGCTTTTTTAGCTTTTGGAACTGCTACCTTTTTAGTAGTTTTTGCTTTATCACCAGATGCAGCTACTGCCTTCTTGGCGGAAGCGGCGGGAGATTTCTTTGCCTTTACGGCGGTTTTTTTCTTATCTGCTGATGTTTGCTTTGCAGAGCTGGAACCCGTTGCGGCAAGTTTAAAGGATCCAGAAGCACCTTTTCCTTTCGTTTGCACCAAGGCTCCCGAAACTACGGCCGATTTTAAGTATTTTTTGATAAATGGAGAAACTTTCTCGGCGTCCACTTTATAATTAGCGGCGATGTATTTTTTGATTGCCTGTAGCGATGAACCGCCTCTCTCTTTGAGTCCCTTAATGGCGTTATTTACCATTTCTGATGTAGGAGGATGGGTCGGCTTGGCACGAGGATTTTTTGTCTTCTTCTCCTTATTACTTTTAGCAGGAGATTGAGTAGGAGGAGTTGCTGTAACTGGTGCTGCTTCTGTATCTGCCATTATATGCAATAATAAAACCACGTAATACTATAAAACGTACGAAATAACTCTTTCGATAAATCTACACGACGACGACGACTTACTACTGCTGTGAACTGAACAGCGAAGAAGGTTGGAATGAGGCGCGGCAAATTTTAATTTGCAGTATATCAAAACGGACGGACGGAGGACTGAACGTTTCATTCTCGACGCTCTTCTTGGCCCGGCTTCGTTTATACCTTTTACACGTTCGTCGCCATCTCTTTAAACAACGTTTATTAAAATAAATAAATAACTAAAATATAACAATATATAAAAAAAACATTGTCAGTACTATAAAGTTTATTTTATATATATAGATTTTTACCTATTGCAACACCTAACTGTGTTTAAACCGTTGCAATGAGACACGCTTCGGAATTTCAAGCGAAACATATTTGTTTAAAACCTTTGTTTTCTCTTTAATAATTATTATTTAAACGTTTGATTTTATATAATTCATACTTTATAATATCCTTTATATATATTTGTTAAAGAAAATATCCAACTCTAACTGTTAAATAGTAAAAAAATATAAAACAGTGTAGATGTCACTACAACTTCCATGACCATCGCATACTTTTTCGAATACGTGAAAAAGTTTACTAGTTTAAATGATTATGAAGACGACGACTAAGAACGGAAAATAATTATTTGTAAAAAGAAGTCTTAATTTAATTTAGTTAAAAGAAATCGATAAAATTAATAACAATATTCACGATTTTTATTCAAAGCAATAACACAACTACGTACTACAGCGATGATGATGATGATGATGATGATGAGGAGTAGGACGACGACGACCAGTTATTTTATTTCAGAAACAAATATTTCTAGGTCTATGTTATTTCAAAAATAGAAGACAATAGAACTAAGTATTCGATAATACGGTTCATCCTTAAAAAAAAAGCTAAGAGGTAAGTAACATGAAAGAAATAGGAGAGTAAAACATAAAGTGTTTATTTGTTTTATTTCTTTCATTTCTTAAGATTTTAAGTATGTCTCTTTGTTTGTTTGTAATAATTAATTACGTGAATTCATTGATTGCATATTGTCATTTATAATAAGTAATGTTAAAAGTATATGTAGAAACAAACAAACACACTAAATGGTGTGCTTTAATTATTTATTTTTCATTAAAAATAAACGCACATTGCATTTATTACTATTGACTGCAATAATGCTCGAGTTTGTAATCTGGACTGACTTTTTTTATATGGCCGTCTGTCCATCTACCTATCTCAAGCAATCAATGAAATATGGGAATGATTTATTTGTTTAGCGAAATTCTTATTAAAAATATTTTGTGGTTCTGAAAAGAACCGATTTTTTTTGTTGTTGATGATGTTATTGCCGTCCTGCGATAATAAATATCGTTTAACCTCCAAATCCGTACAAAGTACGCCCTTGGCGTTTAAGGGCATAAACGACGTCCATAGCGGTAACGGTTTTCCTTTTAGCGTGTTCCGTGTAAGTTACAGCATCCCTGATAACATTTTCCAAAAACACCTTTAAGACTCCACGAGTCTCTTCGTAAATCAAGCCTGAAATACGTTTGACACCACCACGTCTGGCTAATCTCCTGATAGCGGGTTTTGTGATACCCTGGATATTATCACGAAGAACTTTACGATGACGCTTGGCTCCACCTTTTCCTAACCCTTTTCCACCTTTGCCTCTGCCGGTCATTTTTCTTTTCTATCGAATATAACAAACTGATGAAGTATCGTAGTAGCACGTTCGCTGGTTTGTAGACAACTGTGGCCAAAATTTTCAAACGACGTGTTTTGTTAAGAATTTTGGCTCCGCCCCTTTCGAGAGGAATTGACCAATAACGTCACAACTGTTCGTAACAAAAGCAGAAAAATTCTAGTGTGAATGTTATTCTCACATCAGTCGCCGATCAGTTCGTTTGTCGTTGCTGTGCAAGAAAAATTAATTTTTCCAAGTAAACATGGCTCGTACTAAACAAACAGCTCGTAAATCTACCGGTGGTAAAGCACCTAGAAAACAATTAGCTACGAAGGCTGCCCGTAAAAGCGCACCAGCTACGGGAGGAGTAAAGAAACCTCATCGTTATAGGCCTGGAACCGTCGCCCTTCGTGAAATCCGTCGTTACCAGAAGAGTACTGAATTGTTGATCAGAAAATTACCTTTCCAACGACTCGTTCGTGAAATCGCTCAAGATTTTAAAACCGATCTTCGATTCCAGAGTTCAGCTGTTATGGCCTTGCAAGAAGCCAGTGAAGCCTACTTGGTAGGTCTTTTCGAAGATACCAACCTTTGCGCGATCCATGCAAAACGTGTAACCATTATGCCCAAAGATATACAATTGGCCAGACGTATCAGAGGTGAACGTGCTTAAATTGTACGTTAATTTATTACTACACCTACAAATAAGTAAAAAAAAACGGTTCTTTTCAGAACCACAAGGTTTTTTAAAGAGATGATTCGTTATTTAGTAATATTATATATAATCAATCAATCAACATCGTGACTGACTGACAATATAGAAAATATTTATTCGATAAATAAAAATCTAATAATATGGGTACTTATGATGAAAACAGTCAGTCATAATAAAAAAAAAAGTTTTTTAAAGAGATGATTCGTTATTTAGTTTTTATACTAATTAACATCATGACTGACTTACAATATAGAAAATATTTAGTCGATAAATAAATGGAGAGTCGAAGTTATTCTTTAAATTACCCTTTTAATTTTTGTTTCTCCCTCTAGTGGTACTAAGACCTGAACCGTAGTATTTACTGTTTTTTTTTTATGAAGGTAGATAGATAGATAATTAATGTATAAATATTTAATTTAAGTTTTGTTTGTTTTACTATCCGAACAAATGTCTTTTTAGAAAGATATATTGTGGCTCTGAAAAGAGCCGTTTTTTTTTATATCAATAGTTGAAGTTCTAGTAATCTATTTGGAACTTGTATATTTGGTAACAGCTTTGGTTCCTTCACTGACAGCGTGCTTGGCTAATTCACCGGGCAAAAGAAGTCTTACGGCGGTTTGAATTTCCCTGCTGGTAATCGTGGACCTTTTATTATAGTGTGCAAGTCGAGAAGCTTCTGCGGCGATCCGTTCGAATATATCGTTGACGAAAGAATTCATAATCGACATGGCTTTGCTGGAAATTCCTGTATCGGGATGAACTTGTTTTAATACTTTGTAAATGTAAATGGCGTAGCTCTCCTTCCTCCTGCGCTTCTTCTTTTTGTCGGTCTTTGAAATATTTTTCTGGGCTTTTCCGGCCTTTTTGGCAGCTTTTCCGCTCGCTTTGGGTGGCATGATGATGAAACTGACTGACGACCGCGCGTTCAGTTTAGTATTTATAAGAGATTCAACTCCCTTAGCAAGCCCCGCCCACTTGTATTTTAAAGCAAGTCGATCGTTGATTGGATGTTTACCTGACTACTTATACCAAGCATTCAAGCAGTTTGAAATTAGTTTGCATTCAGCTTTGTTAGTGTTCACATCGTATTTATAAAATAAAATTATTAAAAATGTCTGGACGTGGAAAAGGTGGCAAGGTTAAGGGAAAGGCAAAATCTCGATCCAGTCGTGCTGGTTTACAGTTTCCCGTTGGTCGTATTCACCGTTTGCTTCGAAAAGGCAACTATGCTGAACGAGTTGGTGCCGGTGCTCCGGTTTACTTGGCCGCCGTAATGGAATATTTAGCTGCTGAAGTATTGGAATTGGCAGGAAACGCCGCAAGGGATAATAAGAAAACTCGTATCATCCCAAGACATCTGCAGCTAGCTATTAGAAACGACGAAGAATTAAATAAGCTTCTATCTGGAGTAACAATTGCTCAAGGAGGAGTCTTACCCAATATTCAGGCAGTTTTGTTGCCCAAGAAGACCGACAACAAAACGAAATAAGAAATGTAAATGTTTTCAACAAAAAATCGGTCCTTTTAAGGACCACAAACTAATTTTAAAAGGAAAACTTCTGTTCACTACCATTCTAGCCGTCTTGGTTAGGTTAAAAAATTTAATTATTTTTTATAATCGCAGAGAGGGATAGAGGCGGGAAAGCGTCTTCCGGGCTCGGTTTCTCATGATTAAAGAAAAAGGAAATATCGCTCACCACGCCAAAAATGATGATTTTTTCAGAAATCATGTATTTAAGGAGCGTAGATCTAAGAACAGTTTTTGGTGTAAGAATATTTATTGCATTGGGTTATATTTTTGTTGATTTAAAATAGCTCTAAAAAACGAAACAGACAAGTATATAATAGAAAAAGGCTATAAATTATTCTTTTTACTCATTTTTTCCTTTAAAATTGCATCAAAAATCAATAACTAAAACGATATGCGATCTCTATATAACACAGGACTTTTAGAAGGAAAAGTTGAAAAGCTAAACGTTTCCTACAAGACCTTTGTAATCTAAGAATACATTATTTAAAGATTTAAATTAAGAGTTCATGCGTGAAATGAAAATACAGCCCAGCAGCCCCCCCCCCCCCCCCCTTATGTACGCCAGTGGGCACAGCCCAAAATTTTGGTAGCCTTCGCAAGCAAGTAACGCCACAGCCCAAAATTTTTTAGGATCATGCTCAAATTTTATTAAAGTATGTAAATAATAAAGCACCCGGAATGTTTTTCTATTAATGGCATGAATTTTATAGTTTTTTCAGAAATGTTGGGGGGTCTTGGGCTCCCCCAGGTCCCCCGTAGAACCGCCTCTCATCGCATAACAATAAATAGGAAGCATACTATTGATTGATTAATTAATTAATGAATTGGTGATCAATATAATAATTATAAATTTAACAAAATACTTTTAGTTGTATATTTGTTTGTCTGTCTGTAATGTAAGCGAGGAAATCATTTCAAAGGGAGGCTTACAAACCCGAAGAAACAAACAAACAAACAAACAAACAAACAAACAAACAATTTTCGACATATTTTTTTAAAATAAAATTTTGAAAAAAACCGTACAAAGATGTCGCTGCTGCCTCACTAGTACGAGTATGAAATTCACGAGAATAACATCAGTCTCGATGTCAGTCTTCGGAAAATCTATTTTTTTTTACATTTATTTGTAAATTTTAAAAAATTCACTTTTAGTAAGGATTCATAAAATTTCGTAAGGTTTAAGTTAAATTTGACAGCAGACAGACAGACAATTTAGCATAATTTTTTCCACTTCTTAACGTCATCGCCGCCGTCGTCGTCGACGACACAACCTACTATATTTCGTTCACAAGTATGTAATCTTTCCCAATTTTCAATTTTGACAGCTATCTATCTTATATTCAGATTGTCAAGGTAACCTACCATAGCAAAACTCAAATATACAAAATCCTATATACCATTGTAATAGTGACCGTACAAGATTTCACTCAAATCGGACCAATCATGACGAGGGCGCTATAACGCTAAAAACAAACATTTTGACAGATCGTATTGTAAGAATTTCCGGTTAAACGGTATGTACCATATCCGATATGTATACCGGGCCTACAAATAAGGGGTAAACCATGACCCGAATTTTGATTTTCTACGTCCAAATTTTAAATGTGACTTTGACAAGTGCCCATTTTTCACCTCGGAATTTTTTGCTTATTTTTTCCCAAATCTCCTCTACGCCCTTTATGCAACAATGCAGTTTTTTTGTCAAATAAAATTTTTTTTATTTTGCAATTTTATCACTCCCTCGCGTCATTTATTAGATTATTGACGTTGCACATTCTTTCAGGTTGTTTATTTTAGTCAGTTAAACGAGTAGAATACAAATTTAATTGGCAGATTGTATGTGTGAGCACGTAACTCAATAAAACAGGACCAAACTTGGACAAACCCGACAAAACCTGAGCAAACCCGACAAAACCTGAAAGAAAC
>OW284519.1:45000-60000 GCA_935413205.1 Polydrusus cervinus
TTGTTTAGGAACAAAATGTTTGATTCATTTCGTTCAACAACACGACTGCGATAATCTAGGTACCCGCTCTATGACCGTTTACCACATTTCTTTATAAAAGAACAGGCCGATCCGAACGAAGCACCGCGTCCGTCGTCGTTAGAATCGACGACTGGCGACGCAGTTACTCATACGAAAACATTATTGGTAAAAACGACCACGACGGCTTACGCAACTATCGATCGTTATATTTTCAATATATAACCTATCGAAACGGTATACCATCGTGTTGCGTTATCTTAAATATCGCGTCGAAATTTATTTGGTTACATGCTATTCGTAAGATATCGATTAACGACGTTTGGGAGACGTCAGCTAAAATTGCATCGAAATTTATTATTATCAACGTCAATTCGCTAAATGCAAAGACGTTACGGATAATGTTTTAATCGAAACGCAACCAGCTGTCGTTAAATTCTCCTCGCCTTTGTTAACTTAACTTAGAAAGCATATTTTTAACAACCATTATCGACAGAGATATATATAAGACTGCTTAGTTCAATTTTAGTCAAAAAAACACACAGACGTGTACTTGTGGTACGACGTTAATCGCACACGACACACTGTAATGATCCTTCCACAGGTTCACCTACGGAAACCTTGTTACGACTTTTACTTCCTCTAAATGATCAAGTTTGGTCATCTTCCCAGACACATCGACGACGCCGAAACGCCATCGCGCATCGGTCCGAAGACCTCACTAAATCATTCAATCGGTAGTAGCGACGGGCGGTGTGTACAAAGGGCAGGGACGTAATCAACGCGAGCTTATGACTCGCGCTTACTGGGAATTCCTCGTTCATGGGGAACAATTGCAAGCCCCAATCCCTAGCACGAAGGAGGTTCAGCGGGTTACCCGGGCCACTCGGCCAGGGAGGACACGCTGATTCCTTCAGTGTAGCGCGCGTGCGGCCCAGAACATCTAAGGGCATTACAGACCTGTTATTGCTCAATCTCGTGCGGCTAGAAGCCGCCTGTCCCTCTAAGAAGAATTGTTTGTACGCCGACAGTAAAAACCGCGCGCGACAAGGAGCGAACCCCGAGCCGGCGGGCCTTTAGGATGTCAAAATACGCCTAGTTAGCAGGCTAGAGTCTCGTTCGTTATCGGAATTAACCAGACAAATCGCTCCACCAACTAAGAACGGCCATGCACCACCACCCACCGAATCAAGAAAGAGCTCTCAATCTGTCAATCCTTCCGGTGTCCGGGCCTGGTGAGGTTTCCCGTGTTGAGTCAAATTAAGCCGCAGGCTCCACTCCTGGTGGTGCCCTTCCGTCAATTCCTTTAAGTTTCAGCTTTGCAACCATACTTCCCCCGGAACCCAAAAGCTTTGGTTTCCCGGAAGCTGCCCGTCGAGTCATCGGAGGAACGTCGACGGATCGCTAGCTGGCATCGTTTATGGTTAGAACTAGGGCGGTATCTGATCGCCTTCGAACCTCTAACTTTCGTTCTTGATCAATGAAAGCGTTTTTGGCAAATGCTTTCGCTTCTGTCCGTCTTGCGACGATCCAAGAATTTCACCTCTAACGTCGCAATACGAATGCCCCCATCCGTTCCTATTAATCATTACCTCGGGGTTCCGAAAACCAACAAAATAGAACCGAGGTCCTATTCCATTATTCCATGCACACAGTATTCAGGCGAAGTTTTAGCCTGCTTTAAGCACTCTAATTTGTTCAAAGTAAACGTGCCGGCCCACCTCGACACTCAATGAAGAGCACCGCGGCAGGATTGAGTTGGACCGCCCTTGCGAGCTAAGCCCACCGGCAGGACGTCTCGCGACTCGCCAGTTAACACCGCGGACGATGAACCAGCGGCGCGAGACACAAATTCGACTACGAGCTTTTTAACCGCAACAACTTTAATATACGCTATTGGAGCTGGAATTACCGCGGCTGCTGGCACCAGACTTGCCCTCCAATTGATCCTCGTTAAAGGGTTTAGAGTGTACTCATTCCGATTACGGGGCCTCGGATGAGTCCCGTATCGTTATTTTTCGTCACTACCTCCCCGTGCCGGGAGTGGGTAATTTGCGCGCCTGCTGCCTTCCTTGGATGTGGTAGCCGTTTCTCAGGCTCCCTCTCCGGAATCGAACCCTGATTCCCCGTTACCCGTTACAACCATGGTAGGCGCAGAACCTACCATCGACAGTTGATAAGGCAGACATTTGAAAGATGCGTCGCCGGTGCGAGACCGTGCGATCAGCGTAAAGTTATTCAGAGTCACCAAGTTGTACGATGACGAGCGAACTCGCCACCGATTGGTTTTGATCTAATAAAAGCACTCCTTCCGTCTCCGGTCGGAGCTCTGTTTGCATGTATTAGCTCTAGAATTACCACAGTTATCCAAGTAATTGTGGGTACGATCTAAGGAACCATAACTGATTTAATGAGCCTTTCGCGGTTTCACCTTAATTTGGCTTGTACTGAGACATGCATGGCTTAATCTTTGAGACAAGCATATGACTACTGGCAGGATCAACCAGGGAGCTGTTCATATTGTTAAACGACGACGAACGGGTGGCGAGTTGTTTATTTCCCTCCACTTATCATCATCGCAACAAACAGTCTCCGAAATAAAAGTTATACTTTTATATCGAAAACAGACAAAATAGGATTTTAGTGCGCGATAGGTGCGTCCAGATAACGGAAAAACCGATCAAGACGCCACGCTCTTAAAAAATCCACAATATACGTCTGTACATATACGATATATTAGGCTCTGATATAATAATAATAATAATAATAGCGAGTACAGCTTGTATTTTTTTTTTAAAACACTTGCCGTTGTTTCTCTGCCACTACTACTACTACTACTAACCATTACCACATCTAATCGATTCGACTCTGTATGCGTTTTTCATATCTTTCCGATAATACTTACACGACTGCGACTCTTGCTACTATTATTAAAATGTGCATAAGTTGTAGTCGTATTTTTGTTTACGGATAAATATTGTCTTCGCTTACATAAAACGTCGATCGATGAAAAACTTCAAACATTCTCTCGACCCTTCGCTAGATAGAAAGCGACACGGGATTCCCGAAAGATCGTTTCGTTTTAATATTATTCTCGCTCGGAATGAAGAGAGTTATCGCAAATTTTAAGCATTAAAGCTCGATTGGGTAACTGCATTTGAACCGTGATACGTAAAACGAACACCGAATTCGCAGTCTCGCTGTGAGTAAGTAAAATCAAATGTCCTACGCCGTTTAAATTTCTACATAAACAACTGTTGTGTTCCCGCTGCTTTTTGTCGCGTTTGCTCGATAATAATAAGGCGATGCACATAGGTCGTCTCGAAATTGAGAACAGCATCAAACCATAATATATCAGCGTAGCATAAGCAGCAAGTCCCCGTCGTCGTTTGAAGAAATTCTGACTGTTCTTGCGAACGGACAAATGACTTCAGCGCGGAGAGTTTCGAATCGTCGAGCTAGCTGCTCGACGACCGTCTCTCCACATATAAGCGCATCGCCTCGATGTTGACGTATCGGTGACAATACCCGTGTAGATAGTTATCGGACCTTCACCGATACGGGATATTTAATAATGATTAGGAATTTGCAAAAAAGTTGCTCGTTGAAAAGTTATAGGATTAATACTTGTGTAGTTTAATAACTTTTGGGATATAACTTTGAAAATTTAGGAAATAAATTCGTTGTAACCCATACATTTTCTTTAGGAAAATAAGTAACGGAAACAAAAAATAATGGAATCCCATACTACTAAAGATGTTTTTGTTTAGAAAAAAGGAAAAAAAACTTTGAATATTTATTAAAAGTAACGAAATTCGTTGTAACCCACACTTTTTCTCAATGAAAATAAGTAATGGGAATAAAAAATTTATGAACCCACACTTTTTCTCAATGAAATTAAGTAACGGTAATAAAAAAAAATCATGAACCCATACTTTTTCTACGTTGATTAAGTAATGGGAATAAAAAATTTATTAACCCACACTTTTTCTCAATGAAATTAGGTAACGGTAATAAAAAAAAATATGAACCCATACTTTTTCTACGTTGATTAAGTAATGGGAATAAAAAATTTATGAACCCACACTTTTTCTCAATGAAATTAAGTAACGGTAATAAAAGAAATCATGAACCCATACTCTTTCTACGTTGATAAAGTAATGGGAATAAAAATATTATGAACAGACACTTTTTAAACGTATTTTTTGAGCTTGAGGGATCGGCTGTAAAAAGATAACGGAATGACATCCAATTCTAGTTTGCGCAGAAAGATTGCTAAAATACCAGTCTATAACATATCCCATATTCAAATCGATAGATTTACATCAATTTTCGACCCTTTTTTATAATATTTCAAAAATTTTAGAAAAAAATAACATTATCCAAAAAAGTAGTTTCCTTACTAATTCGACTATGAAATGATCGAAAATAACCTTCACTTCGGTGTCAGTCCTCGAGGATTATTTTTGGTAATTCTGCAGTTTAGATATATTCATTAATTGTTTTTCGTTTTTTAAATAGCAATATACAATTTTAACGTTTTTATATATATTACATTACAAGTGGCACAAATGTTCCAACAATTAAAATTTTCCTAAAAATATTCATCTACATCGTCATAGGGTCTCGCAACCATGAGGGTTTTAAACTCTTGTAAATTATTTTTTTATTTTGTATTTGTTGCAAGTTTAGGGGAAGGTGATACCCGATCGTCTCCGAAAGAACGTTCCAGTCGACCCAAGCCGTTTTTTTTTTTATTTTTTTGTTTTTAAGCAATATAATTGTTTATTAAAAGTTAAAATTAATACAGCAAAATTCTTGAGCAAGTTTAGATTAGACCACTGATACTCTTTTAAATTAATGAAATAGTCTTATGTGGTGAATGTGTAAGTTAATTATTTTTTCCCTTACTTAATTTAGAGAATGTATGTATATCATTACCATTATCGTATCTCAAGAGTAGCTAAACTGCAAAATGACCATATTTTTTCTTGAGTTTCATTTTTGAAAAAGACCTTTTGAGCTTGGGAGATCGGTTGTGAAAAAATAACGGGATACGATATCCAGTTTTAGTTTGCTAAAAGATCAGTCTATAACATATCCAAAATCAAAATCGATAGCTTTACAGCCAATTTGCGAGTTATTTTGTTATATTACCTATCCATCCTAAGCGAGAATAAGTAATCTACCATCAATGGTATATGGGCGATACTATTTTGTAGTAGTAGTAAACGAAGACTAAAAATTGTTGTTATTGTTACCTTTAACCAAATGTTAATGAATTTTTTTTGAAATTTGTTGTGGCTCTGAAAAGAGCCGTTTTTATAAGAAGTAGCAGCAGTCAAATTATTTGGAACTTGTGTATTTGGTGACTGCTTTAGTCCCTTCACTAACAGCGTGCTTTGCTAATTCACCGGGTAGTAAAAGTCTTACTGCAGTTTGTATTTCCCTGCTGGTAATCGTAGACCTTTTATTATAGTGTGCAAGACGAGAAGCTTCTGCGGCGATCCGTTCGAATATATCGTTGACGAAAGAATTCATAATCGACATGGCTTTGCTGGAAATTCCTGTATCGGGATGAACTTGTTTTAATACTTTGTAAATGTAAATGGCGTAGCTCTCCTTCCTCCTGCGCTTCTTCTTTTTGTCGGTCTTTGAAATATTTTTCTGGGCTTTTCCGGCCTTTTTGGCAGCTTTTCCGCTCGCTTTGGGTGGCATGATGATGAAACTGACGACCAGCGCGTTCCGTTTAGTATTTATAAGAGATTCAACTCCCTTAGCAAGCCCCGCCCACTTGTATTTTAAAGCAAGTCGATCGTTGATTGGATGTTTACCTGACTACTTATACCAAGCATTCAAGCAGTTTGAAATTAGTTTGCATTCAGCTTTGTTAGTGTTCACATCGTATTTATAAAAAAAAATTATTAAAAATGTCTGGACGTGGAAAAGGTGGCAAGGTTAAGGGAAAGGCAAAATCTCGATCCAGTCGTGCTGGTTTACAGTTTCCCGTTGGTCGTATTCACCGTTTGCTTCGAAAAGGCAACTATGCTGAACGAGTTGGTGCCGGTGCTCCGGTTTACTTGGCCGCCGTAATGGAATATTTAGCCGCTGAAGTATTGGAATTGGCAGGAAACGCCGCAAGGGACAATAAGAAAACTCGTATCATCCCAAGACATCTGCAGCTTGCTATTAGAAACGACGAAGAATTAAATAAACTTCTATCTGGAGTAACAATTGCTCAAGGAGGTGTTTTACCCAACATTCAAGCTGTTCTCTTACCAAAGAAAACCGATAACAAAACCAAATAAGTCATAGATTTTGATGTTTTTTATTATTATTACAAATCGGTCCTTTTAAGGACCACAATATTTTATTTTAAAGATATTCGACACGCATTCCTCTTTACAATCCCATAACCCATAACAAATCCATCTGTTCGTTCTTTTTATATTGGCATAACTAGATTTAAATTTAAAGAAATTTACAAGGAAAAAACGAAATAAAAACTCCGTCTTGTTTTTCCTTCTAACTAGAATTATATTTGACATATTTTCAACACAAACTAAAAAAAAAAATGAGAGTTGTTTATCACATATTTCGCTTTATTATAAAAACAACAACAACAACAACCATAGATAGATGGATAATCTATGTCGCTTCATCTATCAGCAGTATCACATAATGGAAGTAAGTTAACGATATCTTTTAAATAATATTTGTGGTTCTGAAAAGAACCGATTTTAAATAATCCATAAAGGACATTTGTTTGTATTACGACGGAAAGAATTACTTCTTTCTTTTTGGAGAAGCTGCTTTTTTTGCTTTCGATGCGGCAGGGGATTTAGCCGTTTTAGGCTTTGGCGCTTTTGGCTTCTTTGTAGGTCCGGCTTTATTGGACTTCTTGGCTTTAGAAGGTGCCTTTGGTTTGGGTGCAGCAACAGTAGCACTAACAGCTTTAGCCGTTTTCTTTTCGGCTGCTGCTTTTTTTGGTGACTTCTTTTCTGCTTTTTTAGCTTTTGGAACTGCTACCTTTTTAGTAGTTTTTGCTTTATCACCAGATGCAGCTACTGCCTTCTTGGCGGAAGCGGCGGGAGATTTCTTTGCCTTTACGGCGGTTTTTTTCTTATCTGCTGATGTTTGCTTTGCAGAGCTGGAACCCGTTGCGGCAAGTTTAAAGGATCCAGAAGCACCTTTTCCTTTCGTTTGCACCAAGGCTCCCGAAACTACGGCCGATTTTAAGTATTTTTTGATAAATGGAGAAACTTTCTCGGCGTCCACTTTATAATTAGCGGCGATGTATTTTTTGATTGCCTGTAGCGATGAACCGCCTCTCTCTTTGAGTCCCTTAATGGCGTTATTTACCATTTCTGATGTAGGAGGATGGGTCGGCTTGGCACGAGGATTTTTTGTCTTCTTCTCCTTATTACTTTTAGCAGGAGATTGAGTAGGAGGAGTTGCTGTAACTGGTGCTGCTTCTGTATCTGCCATTATATGCAATAATAAAACCACGTAATACTATAAAACGTACGAAATAACTCTTTCGATAAATCTACACGACGACGACGACTTACTACTGCTGTGAACTGAACAGCGAAGAAGGTTGGAATGAGGCGCGGCAAATTTTAATTTGCAGTATATCAAAACGGACGGACGGAGGACTGAACGTTTCATTCTCGACGCTCTTCTTGGCCCGGCTTCGTTTATACCTTTTACACGTTCGTCGCCATCTCTTTAAACAACGTTTATTAAAATAAATAAATAACTAAAATATAACAATATATAAAAAAAACATTGTCAGTACTATAAAGTTTATTTTATATATATAGATTTTTACCTATTGCAACACCTAACTGTGTTTAAACCGTTGCAATGAGACACGCTTCGGAATTTCAAGCGAAACATATTTGTTTAAAACCTTTGTTTTCTCTTTAATAATTATTATTTAAACGTTTGATTTTATATAATTCATACTTTATAATATCCTTTATATATATTTGTTAAAGAAAATATCCAACTCTAACTGTTAAATAGTAAAAAAATATAAAACAGTGTAGATGTCACTACAACTTCCATGACCATCGCATACTTTTTCGAATACGTGAAAAAGTTTACTAGTTTAAATGATTATGAAGACGACGACTAAGAACGGAAAATAATTATTTGTAAAAAGAAGTCTTAATTTAATTTAGTTAAAAGAAATCGATAAAATTAATAACAATATTCACGATTTTTATTCAAAGCAATAACACAACTACGTACTACAGCGATGATGATGATGATGATGATGATGAGGAGTAGGACGACGACGACCAGTTATTTTATTTCAGAAACAAATATTTCTAGGTCTATGTTATTTCAAAAATAGAAGACAATAGAACTAAGTATTCGATAATACGGTTCATCCTTAAAAAAAAAGCTAAGAGGTAAGTAACATGAAAGAAATAGGAGAGTAAAACATAAAGTGTTTATTTGTTTTATTTCTTTCATTTCTTAAGATTTTAAGTATGTCTCTTTGTTTGTTTGTAATAATTAATTACGTGAATTCATTGATTGCATATTGTCATTTATAATAAGTAATGTTAAAAGTATATGTAGAAACAAACAAACACACTAAATGGTGTGCTTTAATTATTTATTTTTCATTAAAAATAAACGCACATTGCATTTATTACTATTGACTGCAATAATGCTCGAGTTTGTAATCTGGACTGACTTTTTTTATATGGCCGTCTGTCCATCTACCTATCTCAAGCAATCAATGAAATATGGGAATGATTTATTTGTTTAGCGAAATTCTTATTAAAAATATTTTGTGGTTCTGAAAAGAACCGATTTTTTTTGTTG
Organism: Polydrusus cervinus; assembly: GCA_935413205.1. Lineage (NCBI taxonomy): Eukaryota > Metazoa > Arthropoda > Insecta > Coleoptera > Curculionidae > Polydrusus > Polydrusus cervinus. The sequence continues at coordinate 53,863 of OW284519.1, forward strand.
TTGATGATGTTATTGCCGTCCTGCGATAATAAATATCGTTTAACCTCCAAATCCGTACAAAGTACGCCCTTGGCGTTTAAGGGCATAAACGACGTCCATAGCGGTAACGGTTTTCCTTTTAGCGTGTTCCGTGTAAGTTACAGCATCCCTGATAACATTTTCCAAAAACACCTTTAAGACTCCACGAGTCTCTTCGTAAATCAAGCCTGAAATACGTTTGACACCACCACGTCTGGCTAATCTCCTGATAGCGGGTTTTGTGATACCCTGGATATTATCACGAAGAACTTTACGATGACGCTTGGCTCCACCTTTTCCTAACCCTTTTCCACCTTTGCCTCTGCCGGTCATTTTTCTTTTCTATCGAATATAACAAACTGATGAAGTATCGTAGTAGCACGTTCGCTGGTTTGTAGACAACTGTGGCCAAAATTTTCAAACGACGTGTTTTGTTAAGAATTTTGGCTCCGCCCCTTTCGAGAGGAATTGACCAATAACGTCACAACTGTTCGTAACAAAAGCAGAAAAATTCTAGTGTGAATGTTATTCTCACATCAGTCGCCGATCAGTTCGTTTGTCGTTGCTGTGCAAGAAAAATTAATTTTTCCAAGTAAACATGGCTCGTACTAAACAAACAGCTCGTAAATCTACCGGTGGTAAAGCACCTAGAAAACAATTAGCTACGAAGGCTGCCCGTAAAAGCGCACCAGCTACGGGAGGAGTAAAGAAACCTCATCGTTATAGGCCTGGAACCGTCGCCCTTCGTGAAATCCGTCGTTACCAGAAGAGTACTGAATTGTTGATCAGAAAATTACCTTTCCAACGACTCGTTCGTGAAATCGCTCAAGATTTTAAAACCGATCTTCGATTCCAGAGTTCAGCTGTTATGGCCTTGCAAGAAGCCAGTGAAGCCTACTTGGTAGGTCTTTTCGAAGATACCAACCTTTGCGCGATCCATGCAAAACGTGTAACCATTATGCCCAAAGATATACAATTGGCCAGACGTATCAGAGGTGAACGTGCTTAAATTGTACGTTAATTTATTACTACACCTACAAATAAGTAAAAAAAAACGGTTCTTTTCAGAACCACAAGGTTTTTTAAAGAGATGATTCGTTATTTAGTAATATTATATATAATCAATCAATCAACATCGTGACTGACTGACAATATAGAAAATATTTATTCGATAAATAAAAATCTAATAATATGGGTACTTATGATGAAAACAGTCAGTCATAATAAAAAAAAAAGTTTTTTAAAGAGATGATTCGTTATTTAGTTTTTATACTAATTAACATCATGACTGACTTACAATATAGAAAATATTTAGTCGATAAATAAATGGAGAGTCGAAGTTATTCTTTAAATTACCCTTTTAATTTTTGTTTCTCCCTCTAGTGGTACTAAGACCTGAACCGTAGTATTTACTGTTTTTTTTTTATGAAGGTAGATAGATAGATAATTAATGTATAAATATTTAATTTAAGTTTTGTTTGTTTTACTATCCGAACAAATGTCTTTTTAGAAAGATATATTGTGGCTCTGAAAAGAGCCGTTTTTTTTTATATCAATAGTTGAAGTTCTAGTAATCTATTTGGAACTTGTATATTTGGTAACAGCTTTGGTTCCTTCACTGACAGCGTGCTTGGCTAATTCACCGGGCAAAAGAAGTCTTACGGCGGTTTGAATTTCCCTGCTGGTAATCGTGGACCTTTTATTATAGTGTGCAAGTCGAGAAGCTTCTGCGGCGATCCGTTCGAATATATCGTTGACGAAAGAATTCATAATCGACATGGCTTTGCTGGAAATTCCTGTATCGGGATGAACTTGTTTTAATACTTTGTAAATGTAAATGGCGTAGCTCTCCTTCCTCCTGCGCTTCTTCTTTTTGTCGGTCTTTGAAATATTTTTCTGGGCTTTTCCGGCCTTTTTGGCAGCTTTTCCGCTCGCTTTGGGTGGCATGATGATGAAACTGACTGACGACCGCGCGTTCAGTTTAGTATTTATAAGAGATTCAACTCCCTTAGCAAGCCCCGCCCACTTGTATTTTAAAGCAAGTCGATCGTTGATTGGATGTTTACCTGACTACTTATACCAAGCATTCAAGCAGTTTGAAATTAGTTTGCATTCAGCTTTGTTAGTGTTCACATCGTATTTATAAAATAAAATTATTAAAAATGTCTGGACGTGGAAAAGGTGGCAAGGTTAAGGGAAAGGCAAAATCTCGATCCAGTCGTGCTGGTTTACAGTTTCCCGTTGGTCGTATTCACCGTTTGCTTCGAAAAGGCAACTATGCTGAACGAGTTGGTGCCGGTGCTCCGGTTTACTTGGCCGCCGTAATGGAATATTTAGCTGCTGAAGTATTGGAATTGGCAGGAAACGCCGCAAGGGATAATAAGAAAACTCGTATCATCCCAAGACATCTGCAGCTAGCTATTAGAAACGACGAAGAATTAAATAAGCTTCTATCTGGAGTAACAATTGCTCAAGGAGGAGTCTTACCCAATATTCAGGCAGTTTTGTTGCCCAAGAAGACCGACAACAAAACGAAATAAGAAATGTAAATGTTTTCAACAAAAAATCGGTCCTTTTAAGGACCACAAACTAATTTTAAAAGGAAAACTTCTGTTCACTACCATTCTAGCCGTCTTGGTTAGGTTAAAAAATTTAATTATTTTTTATAATCGCAGAGAGGGATAGAGGCGGGAAAGCGTCTTCCGGGCTCGGTTTCTCATGATTAAAGAAAAAGGAAATATCGCTCACCACGCCAAAAATGATGATTTTTTCAGAAATCATGTATTTAAGGAGCGTAGATCTAAGAACAGTTTTTGGTGTAAGAATATTTATTGCATTGGGTTATATTTTTGTTGATTTAAAATAGCTCTAAAAAACGAAACAGACAAGTATATAATAGAAAAAGGCTATAAATTATTCTTTTTACTCATTTTTTCCTTTAAAATTGCATCAAAAATCAATAACTAAAACGATATGCGATCTCTATATAACACAGGACTTTTAGAAGGAAAAGTTGAAAAGCTAAACGTTTCCTACAAGACCTTTGTAATCTAAGAATACATTATTTAAAGATTTAAATTAAGAGTTCATGCGTGAAATGAAAATACAGCCCAGCAGCCCCCCCCCCCCCCCCCTTATGTACGCCAGTGGGCACAGCCCAAAATTTTGGTAGCCTTCGCAAGCAAGTAACGCCACAGCCCAAAATTTTTTAGGATCATGCTCAAATTTTATTAAAGTATGTAAATAATAAAGCACCCGGAATGTTTTTCTATTAATGGCATGAATTTTATAGTTTTTTCAGAAATGTTGGGGGGTCTTGGGCTCCCCCAGGTCCCCCGTAGAACCGCCTCTCATCGCATAACAATAAATAGGAAGCATACTATTGATTGATTAATTAATTAATGAATTGGTGATCAATATAATAATTATAAATTTAACAAAATACTTTTAGTTGTATATTTGTTTGTCTGTCTGTAATGTAAGCGAGGAAATCATTTCAAAGGGAGGCTTACAAACCCGAAGAAACAAACAAACAAACAAACAAACAAACAAACAAACAATTTTCGACATATTTTTTTAAAATAAAATTTTGAAAAAAACCGTACAAAGATGTCGCTGCTGCCTCACTAGTACGAGTATGAAATTCACGAGAATAACATCAGTCTCGATGTCAGTCTTCGGAAAATCTATTTTTTTTTACATTTATTTGTAAATTTTAAAAAATTCACTTTTAGTAAGGATTCATAAAATTTCGTAAGGTTTAAGTTAAATTTGACAGCAGACAGACAGACAATTTAGCATAATTTTTTCCACTTCTTAACGTCATCGCCGCCGTCGTCGTCGACGACACAACCTACTATATTTCGTTCACAAGTATGTAATCTTTCCCAATTTTCAATTTTGACAGCTATCTATCTTATATTCAGATTGTCAAGGTAACCTACCATAGCAAAACTCAAATATACAAAATCCTATATACCATTGTAATAGTGACCGTACAAGATTTCACTCAAATCGGACCAATCATGACGAGGGCGCTATAACGCTAAAAACAAACATTTTGACAGATCGTATTGTAAGAATTTCCGGTTAAACGGTATGTACCATATCCGATATGTATACCGGGCCTACAAATAAGGGGTAAACCATGACCCGAATTTTGATTTTCTACGTCCAAATTTTAAATGTGACTTTGACAAGTGCCCATTTTTCACCTCGGAATTTTTTGCTTATTTTTTCCCAAATCTCCTCTACGCCCTTTATGCAACAATGCAGTTTTTTTGTCAAATAAAATTTTTTTTATTTTGCAATTTTATCACTCCCTCGCGTCATTTATTAGATTATTGACGTTGCACATTCTTTCAGGTTGTTTATTTTAGTCAGTTAAACGAGTAGAATACAAATTTAATTGGCAGATTGTATGTGTGAGCACGTAACTCAATAAAACAGGACCAAACTTGGACAAACCCGACAAAACCTGAGCAAACCCGACAAAACCTGAAAGAAACTTAGCAAACCCGACAAAACCTGAGCAAACCCGAAAAAAACTTAGCAAACCCGACAAAACCTGAACAAACCCGACAAAACCTGAGCAAACCCGAAAAAAACTTAGCAAACCCGAAAAAAACTTAGCAAACCCGACAAAACCTGAACAAACCCGACAAAACCTGAGCAAACCCGAAAGAAACTTAGCAAACCCGACAAAACCTGAACAAACCCGACAAAACCTGAGCAAACCCAAAAGAAACTTAGCAAACCCGACAAAACCTGAGCAAACCCGAAAGAAACTTAGCAAACCCGACAAAACCTGAGCAAACCCGAAAGAAACTTAGCAAACCCGACAAAACCTGAACAAACCCGACAAAACCTGAGCAAACCCAAAAGAAACTTAGCAAACCCGACAAAACCTGAACAAACCCGACAAAACCTGAGCAAACCCGACAAAACCTGAACAAACCCGACAAAACCTGAGCAAACCCAAAAGAAACTTAGCAAACCCGACAAAACCTGAACAAACCCGACAAAACCTGAGCAAACCCGAAAGAAACTTAGCAAACCCGACAAAACCTGAACAAACCCGACAAAACCTGAACAAACCCGACAAAACCTGAGCAAACCCGAAAGAAACTTAGCAAACCCGACAAAACCTGAGCAAACCCGAAAGAAACTTAGCAAACCCGACAAAACCTGAACAAACCCGACAAAACCTGAGCAAACCCGACAAAACCTGAGCAAACCCGAAAGAAACTTAGCAAACCCGACAAAACCTGAGCAAACCCGAAAGAAACTTAGCAAACCCGACAAAACCTGAACAAACCCGACAAAACCGAAAGAAACTTAGCAAACCCGACAAAACCTGAACAAACCCGACAAAACCTGAGCAAACCCGACAAAACCGAAAGAAACTTAGCAAACCCGACAAAACCTGAACAAACCCGACAAAACCTGAGCAAACCCGAAAGAAACTCAGCAAACCCGACAAAACCTGAACAAACCCGACAAAACCGAAAGAAACTTAGCAAACCCGACAAAACCTGAACAAACCCGACAAAACCTGAGCAAACCCAAAAGAAACTTAGCAAACCCGACAAAACCTGAACAAACCCGACAAAACCTGAGCAAACCCGAAAGAAACTTAGCAAACCCGACAAAACCTGAACAAACCCGACAAAACCGAAAGAAACTTAGCAAACCCGACAAAACCTGAACAAACCCGACAAAACCTGAGCAAACCCAAAAGAAACTTAGCAAACCCGACAAAACCTGAACAAACCCGACAAAACCTGAGCAAACCCGAAAGAAACTTAGCAAACCCGACAAAACCTGAGCAAACCCGAAAGAAACTTAGCAAACCCGACAAAACCTGAGCAAACCCGAAAGAAACTTAGCAAACCCGACAAAACCTTAGCAAACCCGACAAAACCTGAGCAAACCCGACAAAACCTGAGCAAACCCGAAAGAAACTAAGCAAACCCGACAAAACCTGAGCAAACCCGACAAAACCTGAGCAAACCCGAAAGAAACTTACCAAACCCGACAAAACCTGAGCAAACCCGAAAGAAACTTACCAAACCCGAAAGAAACATACCAAACCCGAAAGAAACATACCAAACCCGAAAG
>OW284519.1:65000-115000 GCA_935413205.1 Polydrusus cervinus
CGCGGCACCTTGGGGGCAGGCTGCTCAGGAGTCGAAGGACTCGCTGGGGGTTCGGGACTCGTCCGGGATTGGACGACCGGCACAGGGGCCGTCTCCTGGGAGGACTGCCAGGAGGGACCAGCGATAGGGTCGGTATAAAGTCTCTGTGGAATGTGGGTCCGTTGAATTGGACCAGAGTTATCCGCATCGCTATCGCTGGTATCGTTGTCATTTCGAGCTTCCAAACTCTTGTACCTAGAATCAGAGACGGGAGTCTCTGGCGTAGAAACAGGTTCTGCGGCGGCAACTGCTCCCCGATCGGCGGCTGACATGCCTTTGTTCGGTCTTTTCCGCGGAGCGGAAGATTCGGGGGAGTTGCTACTCCTGCCGCGTTTCCCCGGTGTAGATAAGGAGGGGAGAGAATTCGGCGGACTATTAGCCGCTGTGGTGATCGGAGCCACCGGTTCGTCGGGCAGCTTTGACGAAGTGCTTGTCCGATGGACCGGACTGTTCACCCCAGGAACAGCTGCGTTTGACTCTTTTGTCACAGGAGGAAGAGGCGCCTTGATAGTGGTTGGCGCTGCGAGTTGGGCTTTCCTGGCAGCCGCTAAGCTTTCTTTGGCTATAGCCAGGTATCTCGCATACTCGGGTTTCTTCCTCCTGTGCCTCACCTGATCGATGGTAAGACGAGTCGCATCGAGCATTTCGCGCATCGATGAGCCGCTAGTATTAGCGGCTTCAATCCGAGCCAGAGTCTCAAAGACTTCGATATCCGGCATCGGCTTGAGCGCCTCCCTATCGCGCGCATATTCCTTGGGATGAACACGACGTTCGTGTGCTCTAGTCGCTTTAAAAGCGCCAAACGTACTAGAGCAGTACTTGCACTTTGTCCGATCACCACAGATCCTCATAAGGATGTGGTGCTGTAGCGTTGCTTCGGTTGTGAACCGAGCGTCGCACGTCGTACAGACGTGTGTGGGGGGGTGGGAGCCAGAATTAGATTTCTTGGCCCCCGATGTGTAGGATCTAGCCTTTGAGATACACCCCCCACTGGCCATGGTCCCCCTTATGTTGTTCGGGGGTAGGCTCTGCCGAGTGGCAGGCCCAGATGTGTTTTGAGGGGCAAAGTGCACCCTCTTAGTCTTGGCACCTGTGTTGTCAGGCGGCGCCAAAGATGGGGACTGAGCCCCTTTTCCAGGTGTTAGCCGCGACGAGGACATGCTCGCCGCGTTGCCCGACTCTCGGTTGTGGCAAGCCACGGAACCCACCTGGTTATCGGATGAAGCCTCCACAATGAACCTAGAGAAGAATGTGGCGTCCTGAAAGGACGGGTTAATAATCGTTTGCAAAACACTCGATCACTCGCCAACCACTTTGGAACACTCTCTAAGCGCACTATATCACTGACTCCATCCGAAGAGAGTCATAGTTACTCCCGCCGTTTACCCGCGCTTGATTGAATTTCTTCACTTTGACATTCAGAGCACTGGGCAGAAATCACATTGCGTCAACATCACGTTAAGACCATCGCAATGCTTTGTTTTAATTAGACAGTCGGATTCCCCCGGTCCGTGCCAGTTCTGAGCTGACCGTTAAATAGCGGCCGAAGAGGACACCGGAAAGCCGAAACTCTCCGGGCCTCGCAGCAAAGCGGTTCCGCAGGAGGCCAAGGCACGGGACCGAGCTCGGATCCAGCCGAAACCTTCACCTCGCCCAGGCCCGGCTCGTTAACCAGTACCTGCTTCCTCACCAAGCCCGACACGCCCCGATCCTCAGAGCCAATCCTTATCCCGAAGTTACGGATCCAATTTGCCGACTTCCCTTACCTACATTATTCTATCGACTAGAGGCTCTTCACCTTGGAGACCTGCTGCGGATATGGGTACGAACTGGCGCGACGCCTCCACGTGGCCCTCTCCCGGATTTTCAAGGTCCGAGGGGAAGATCCGGACACCGCGGCAACTGCGGTGCTCTTCGCGTTCCAAACCATATCTCCCTGCTAGAGGATTCCATGGAACTCGAACGCTCATGCAGAAAAGAAAACTCTTCCCGGATCTCCCGACGGCGTCTCCGGGTCCTTTTGGGTTACCCCGACGAACTCTCTTGCGAGGGCCCGACTTTTTGACGGTTCCGCTGCCAGGTTCCGGAATAGGAACCGGATTCCCTTTCGCCCAATGGGTGTGTACGGACATATTCGAATTTCGATATTTCGATTCGTTAATAAATCTACACCACATCAACATCGGCTTTCGCCTAGGGCTTAGGATCGACTGACTCGTGTGCAACGGCTGTTCACACGAAACCCTTCTCCACGTCAGTCCTCCAGGGCCTCGCTGGAGTATTTGCTACTACCACCAAGATCTGCACCGACGGCGGCTCCAGACGGCCTCACGGCCAGCCCTTCTGCGCACACCGCCGCGACCCTCCTACTCGTCAGAGCTTCATGATCAAGTCAATAAAGACGATCGCACATGCCGCTGACGGTCGAGTATAAGCACGACGCTTCAGCGCCATCCATTTTCAGGGCTAGTAACTTCGGCAGGTGAGTTGTTACACACTCCTTGGCGGATTCCGACTTCCATGGCCACCGTCCTGCTGTCTTAAGTTACCAACGCCTTTCATGGTATCCCATAAGCGTCGATTTAGGCGCTTTAACTCGACGTTTGGTTCATCCCACAGCGCCAGTTCTGCTTACCAAAAATGGCCCACTTGGCACTCTGATCCGTGTCTCGCGGCTTCATAAGTTCGAGCAAGCCGGAGATCTCACCCATTTAAAGTTTGAGAATAGGTTGAGGTCGTTTCGACCCCAATGCCTCTAATCATTCGCTTTACCGGATGAGACTCGTGCGCAACGAGCGCCAGCTATCCTGAGGGAAACTTCGGAGGGAACCAGCTACTAGATGGTTCGATTAGTCTTTCGCCCCTATACCCAGTTCCGACGATCGATTTGCACGTCAGAATCGCTACGGACCTCCATCAGGGTTTCCCCTGACTTCGTCCTGACCAGGCATAGTTCACCATCTTTCGGGTCCCAGCGTGTACGCTCTTGGTGCGCCTCTTCTCGCGATGAGAATGAGACGCCCCGGGAGTGCTGAGCGGCTACTTTTAAGGGTAAACCGCCCGTCTTCCCTCAGTCCACGCGAGGCAGACTTTTACTTTCATTGCGCCTTTAGGTTTAATAATTCCCAATGACTCGCGCACATGCTAGACTCCTTGGTCCGTGTTTCAAGACGGGTCCTGAAAGTACCCAAAGCTATAGCGTCGCAGATCGGTCAAAAGTCTGTTCGAGAACATCGTCGCCAACAGTCGCCAGAGGTCAGAACCGGCACTAGGTCCGATCACCGACATACATCTGACGCGCTTGCGACGAGCCGAACGCTCAAAGAGCGGCTTTAAACCTTTCGTATACCGTCGAGCGAGTCAGCCGGGACACACGGGTCCGAACGTGACGGCAAGCCGTACGTCCGGGCTCCACCGTGAGCCGTAGACCGACACCCAACGGATCGCGACGTCCTACCAGGAGAAAAGTGCACACGTTCGCTATCGGATCGAAAAACGAAAGGCGCGGAAACGTGCGAACACGCTTCCGTCACACGAACGCCTCACGCCAACTGCGAAACGCGAATGAATTTCTCCCTTCGACCTTTCGGGTTTCTCAGGTTTACCCCTAAACGGTTTCACGTACTCTTGAACTCTCTCTTCAAAGTGCTTTTCAACTTTCCCTCACGGTACTTGTTCGCTATCGGTCTCGTGGTCATATTTAGCCTTAGATGGAGTTTACCACCCACTTAGGGCTGCACTCTCAAGCAACCCGACTCTGAGGAGAGATCCTCCCGCGATCAGCAGCGGTCACTACGGGCCTGGCACCCTCTATGGGCTGTGGCCCCGTTCAAGAAGGACTTGGACGCACCGCATGATCTCGGGATAATGGACCCTCCCTAACACCACATTTCCCGGCGCCCGGTATCGGCCGCGGGATTCGGTGCTGGGCTCATCCCTGTTCGCTCGCAGCTACTGAGGGAATCCTAGTTAGTTTCTTTTCCTCCGCTTAGTAATATGCTTAAATTCAGCGGGTAGTCTCACCTGCTCTGAGGTCGATAAAACAAAAAATGTTTTAAAACAATTGTCGCGTCGTTTTTCAGTTTTCAGATCTGTGTTTTTAAGGTAGGGTGCGATTTTTTATCATATCCGCCTCTGTCGCTATGCAGAGCAAACAATCTGACGTCTTTTTTTCCGTGTTTTTCAGTAGAAAATATCGGACACGACGATCGTTTATCAACGGCACACGATAGCGTTTTTTTTTTCACTCCATCGTGTTTTTTCTATACACGGCGGTTAATAGTGAAGTAAAAAACGGAATCGATTATGATTTCGCACCACATACACGTCGAAAACAACGACGACGACGCTTGTTGAACACCGGATAGCCGACGAAAATAATTTCGTCAGCTATCCGGTCACTTTCGTGTTTTAAGATGTCGCATCTCTTATTATTGTCATCGTCAGTTCAATCATTACAATAACGACGAAATTACAATTTCGATGCGTATAACATCCAACTCGCTCTGACGTATTATAAGCAGTCCGACATCGTCGTCAATTAAGACGAGAGTCTAACTAATACCGAGCAGTCTTTAAAATAGATACGACCCTCAGCCAGGAGTGGTCCGGGAACAGAATCCGAGGACCGCAATGTGCGTTCGAAATGTCGATGTTCATGTGTCCTGCAGTTCACAAGTTGACGCGCAATTAGCTGCGTTCTTCATCGACCCACGAGCCAAGTGATCCACCGTTTAGGGTAATCTTTTTAAATCGTTTAACGCGTCTCGAAAGACTAACGTCAACTCTCATGTTAAATGGAAAGTGTTTTAAAAGCGTTACTTTCCGTTTGTTAGCCTGTCAACAAAAAAATAACGAACCTTCGTAATATTATCAAACGGCGGTAGGTGTATTTTTGTTTAACAAGGCCGGATAAACGCCTTTATTTATATAAAAAAAATGTTTTCGCAGAGGTCGTTCTTTTTAATTTGAACGTCTACTCCGAACGGCGGGCGAAAATCATTAAAATACCTTTGAGAAACTGAAATTAATTCTATTTCTCTCAGATTTTCGTGCGTGTATTGTTTAGGAACAAAATGTTTGATTCATTTCGTTCAACAACACGACTGCGATAATCTAGGTACCCGCTCTATGACCGTTTACCACATTTCTTTATAAAAGAACAGGCCGATCCGAACGAAGCACCGCGTCCGTCGTCGTTAGAATCGACGACTGGCGACGCAGTTACTCATACGAAAACATTATTGGTAAAAACGACCACGACGGCTTACGCAACTATCGATCGTTATATTTTCAATATATAACCTATCGAAACGGTATACCATCGTGTTGCGTTATCTTAAATATCGCGTCGAAATTTATTTGGTTACATGCTATTCGTAAGATATCGATTAACGACGTTTGGGAGACGTCAGCTAAAATTGCATCGAAATTTATTATTATCAACGTCAATTCGCTAAATGCAAAGACGTTACGGATAATGTTTTAATCGAAACGCAACCAGCTGTCGTTAAATTCTCCTCGCCTTTGTTAACTTAACTTAGAAAGCATATTTTTAACAACCATTATCGACAGAGATATATATAAGACTGCTTAGTTCAATTTTAGTCAAAAAAACACACAGACGTGTACTTGTGGTACGACGTTAATCGCACACGACACACTGTAATGATCCTTCCACAGGTTCACCTACGGAAACCTTGTTACGACTTTTACTTCCTCTAAATGATCAAGTTTGGTCATCTTCCCAGACACATCGACGACGCCGAAACGCCATCGCGCATCGGTCCGAAGACCTCACTAAATCATTCAATCGGTAGTAGCGACGGGCGGTGTGTACAAAGGGCAGGGACGTAATCAACGCGAGCTTATGACTCGCGCTTACTGGGAATTCCTCGTTCATGGGGAACAATTGCAAGCCCCAATCCCTAGCACGAAGGAGGTTCAGCGGGTTACCCGGGCCACTCGGCCAGGGAGGACACGCTGATTCCTTCAGTGTAGCGCGCGTGCGGCCCAGAACATCTAAGGGCATTACAGACCTGTTATTGCTCAATCTCGTGCGGCTAGAAGCCGCCTGTCCCTCTAAGAAGAATTGTTTGTACGCCGACAGTAAAAACCGCGCGCGACAAGGAGCGAACCCCGAGCCGGCGGGCCTTTAGGATGTCAAAATACGCCTAGTTAGCAGGCTAGAGTCTCGTTCGTTATCGGAATTAACCAGACAAATCGCTCCACCAACTAAGAACGGCCATGCACCACCACCCACCGAATCAAGAAAGAGCTCTCAATCTGTCAATCCTTCCGGTGTCCGGGCCTGGTGAGGTTTCCCGTGTTGAGTCAAATTAAGCCGCAGGCTCCACTCCTGGTGGTGCCCTTCCGTCAATTCCTTTAAGTTTCAGCTTTGCAACCATACTTCCCCCGGAACCCAAAAGCTTTGGTTTCCCGGAAGCTGCCCGTCGAGTCATCGGAGGAACGTCGACGGATCGCTAGCTGGCATCGTTTATGGTTAGAACTAGGGCGGTATCTGATCGCCTTCGAACCTCTAACTTTCGTTCTTGATCAATGAAAGCGTTTTTGGCAAATGCTTTCGCTTCTGTCCGTCTTGCGACGATCCAAGAATTTCACCTCTAACGTCGCAATACGAATGCCCCCATCCGTTCCTATTAATCATTACCTCGGGGTTCCGAAAACCAACAAAATAGAACCGAGGTCCTATTCCATTATTCCATGCACACAGTATTCAGGCGAAGTTTTAGCCTGCTTTAAGCACTCTAATTTGTTCAAAGTAAACGTGCCGGCCCACCTCGACACTCAATGAAGAGCACCGCGGCAGGATTGAGTTGGACCGCCCTTGCGAGCTAAGCCCACCGGCAGGACGTCTCGCGACTCGCCAGTTAACACCGCGGACGATGAACCAGCGGCGCGAGACACAAATTCGACTACGAGCTTTTTAACCGCAACAACTTTAATATACGCTATTGGAGCTGGAATTACCGCGGCTGCTGGCACCAGACTTGCCCTCCAATTGATCCTCGTTAAAGGGTTTAGAGTGTACTCATTCCGATTACGGGGCCTCGGATGAGTCCCGTATCGTTATTTTTCGTCACTACCTCCCCGTGCCGGGAGTGGGTAATTTGCGCGCCTGCTGCCTTCCTTGGATGTGGTAGCCGTTTCTCAGGCTCCCTCTCCGGAATCGAACCCTGATTCCCCGTTACCCGTTACAACCATGGTAGGCGCAGAACCTACCATCGACAGTTGATAAGGCAGACATTTGAAAGATGCGTCGCCGGTGCGAGACCGTGCGATCAGCGTAAAGTTATTCAGAGTCACCAAGTTGTACGATGACGAGCGAACTCGCCACCGATTGGTTTTGATCTAATAAAAGCACTCCTTCCGTCTCCGGTCGGAGCTCTGTTTGCATGTATTAGCTCTAGAATTACCACAGTTATCCAAGTAATTGTGGGTACGATCTAAGGAACCATAACTGATTTAATGAGCCTTTCGCGGTTTCACCTTAATTTGGCTTGTACTGAGACATGCATGGCTTAATCTTTGAGACAAGCATATGACTACTGGCAGGATCAACCAGGGAGCTGTTCATATTGTTAAACGACGACGAACGGGTGGCGAGTTGTTTATTTCCCTCCACTTATCATCATCGCAACAAACAGTCTCCGAAATAAAAGTTATACTTTTATATCGAAAACAGACAAAATAGGATTTTAGTGCGCGATAGGTGCGTCCAGATAACGGAAAAACCGATCAAGACGCCACGCTCTTAAAAAATCCACAATATACGTCTGTACATATACGATATATTAGGCTCTGATATAATAATAATAATAATAATAGCGAGTACAGCTTGTATTTTTTTTTTAAAACACTTGCCGTTGTTTCTCTGCCACTACTACTACTACTACTAACCATTACCACATCTAATCGATTCGACTCTGTATGCGTTTTTCATATCTTTCCGATAATACTTACACGACTGCGACTCTTGCTACTATTATTAAAATGTGCATAAGTTGTAGTCGTATTTTTGTTTACGGATAAATATTGTCTTCGCTTACATAAAACGTCGATCGATGAAAAACTTCAAACATTCTCTCGACCCTTCGCTAGATAGAAAGCGACACGGGATTCCCGAAAGATCGTTTCGTTTTAATATTATTCTCGCTCGGAATGAAGAGAGTTATCGCAAATTTTAAGCATTAAAGCTCGATTGGGTAACTGCATTTGAACCGTGATACGTAAAACGAACACCGAATTCGCAGTCTCGCTGTGAGTAAGTAAAATCAAATGTCCTACGCCGTTTAAATTTCTACATAAACAACTGTTGTGTTCCCGCTGCTTTTTGTCGCGTTTGCTCGATAATAATAAGGCGATGCACATAGGTCGTCTCGAAATTGAGAACAGCATCAAACCATAATATATCAGCGTAGCATAAGCAGCAAGTCCCCGTCGTCGTTTGAAGAAATTCTGACTGTTCTTGCGAACGGACAAATGACTTCAGCGCGGAGAGTTTCGAATCGTCGAGCTAGCTGCTCGACGACCGTCTCTCCACATATAAGCGCATCGCCTCGATGTTGACGTATCGGTGACAATACCCGTGTAGATAGTTATCGGACCTTCACCGATACGGGATATTTAATAATGATTAGGAATTTGCAAAAAAGTTGCTCGTTGAAAAGTTATAGGATTAATACTTGTGTAGTTTAATAACTTTTGGGATATAACTTTGAAAATTTAGGAAATAAATTCGTTGTAACCCATACATTTTCTTTAGGAAAATAAGTAACGGAAACAAAAAATAATGGAATCCCATACTACTAAAGATGTTTTTGTTTAGAAAAAAGGAAAAAAAACTTTGAATATTTATTAAAAGTAACGAAATTCGTTGTAACCCACACTTTTTCTCAATGAAAATAAGTAATGGGAATAAAAAATTTATGAACCCACACTTTTTCTCAATGAAATTAAGTAACGGTAATAAAAAAAAATCATGAACCCATACTTTTTCTACGTTGATTAAGTAATGGGAATAAAAAATTTATTAACCCACACTTTTTCTCAATGAAATTAGGTAACGGTAATAAAAAAAAATATGAACCCATACTTTTTCTACGTTGATTAAGTAATGGGAATAAAAAATTTATGAACCCACACTTTTTCTCAATGAAATTAAGTAACGGTAATAAAAGAAATCATGAACCCATACTCTTTCTACGTTGATAAAGTAATGGGAATAAAAATATTATGAACAGACACTTTTTAAACGTATTTTTTGAGCTTGAGGGATCGGCTGTAAAAAGATAACGGAATGACATCCAATTCTAGTTTGCGCAGAAAGATTGCTAAAATACCAGTCTATAACATATCCCATATTCAAATCGATAGATTTACATCAATTTTCGACCCTTTTTTATAATATTTCAAAAATTTTAGAAAAAAATAACATTATCCAAAAAAGTAGTTTCCTTACTAATTCGACTATGAAATGATCGAAAATAACCTTCACTTCGGTGTCAGTCCTCGAGGATTATTTTTGGTAATTCTGCAGTTTAGATATATTCATTAATTGTTTTTCGTTTTTTAAATAGCAATATACAATTTTAACGTTTTTATATATATTACATTACAAGTGGCACAAATGTTCCAACAATTAAAATTTTCCTAAAAATATTCATCTACATCGTCATAGGGTCTCGCAACCATGAGGGTTTTAAACTCTTGTAAATTATTTTTTTATTTTGTATTTGTTGCAAGTTTAGGGGAAGGTGATACCCGATCGTCTCCGAAAGAACGTTCCAGTCGACCCAAGCCGTTTTTTTTTTTATTTTTTTGTTTTTAAGCAATATAATTGTTTATTAAAAGTTAAAATTAATACAGCAAAATTCTTGAGCAAGTTTAGATTAGACCACTGATACTCTTTTAAATTAATGAAATAGTCTTATGTGGTGAATGTGTAAGTTAATTATTTTTTCCCTTACTTAATTTAGAGAATGTATGTATATCATTACCATTATCGTATCTCAAGAGTAGCTAAACTGCAAAATGACCATATTTTTTCTTGAGTTTCATTTTTGAAAAAGACCTTTTGAGCTTGGGAGATCGGTTGTGAAAAAATAACGGGATACGATATCCAGTTTTAGTTTGCTAAAAGATCAGTCTATAACATATCCAAAATCAAAATCGATAGCTTTACAGCCAATTTGCGAGTTATTTTGTTATATTACCTATCCATCCTAAGCGAGAATAAGTAATCTACCATCAATGGTATATGGGCGATACTATTTTGTAGTAGTAGTAAACGAAGACTAAAAATTGTTGTTATTGTTACCTTTAACCAAATGTTAATGAATTTTTTTTGAAATTTGTTGTGGCTCTGAAAAGAGCCGTTTTTATAAGAAGTAGCAGCAGTCAAATTATTTGGAACTTGTGTATTTGGTGACTGCTTTAGTCCCTTCACTAACAGCGTGCTTTGCTAATTCACCGGGTAGTAAAAGTCTTACTGCAGTTTGTATTTCCCTGCTGGTAATCGTAGACCTTTTATTATAGTGTGCAAGACGAGAAGCTTCTGCGGCGATCCGTTCGAATATATCGTTGACGAAAGAATTCATAATCGACATGGCTTTGCTGGAAATTCCTGTATCGGGATGAACTTGTTTTAATACTTTGTAAATGTAAATGGCGTAGCTCTCCTTCCTCCTGCGCTTCTTCTTTTTGTCGGTCTTTGAAATATTTTTCTGGGCTTTTCCGGCCTTTTTGGCAGCTTTTCCGCTCGCTTTGGGTGGCATGATGATGAAACTGACGACCAGCGCGTTCCGTTTAGTATTTATAAGAGATTCAACTCCCTTAGCAAGCCCCGCCCACTTGTATTTTAAAGCAAGTCGATCGTTGATTGGATGTTTACCTGACTACTTATACCAAGCATTCAAGCAGTTTGAAATTAGTTTGCATTCAGCTTTGTTAGTGTTCACATCGTATTTATAAAAAAAAATTATTAAAAATGTCTGGACGTGGAAAAGGTGGCAAGGTTAAGGGAAAGGCAAAATCTCGATCCAGTCGTGCTGGTTTACAGTTTCCCGTTGGTCGTATTCACCGTTTGCTTCGAAAAGGCAACTATGCTGAACGAGTTGGTGCCGGTGCTCCGGTTTACTTGGCCGCCGTAATGGAATATTTAGCCGCTGAAGTATTGGAATTGGCAGGAAACGCCGCAAGGGACAATAAGAAAACTCGTATCATCCCAAGACATCTGCAGCTTGCTATTAGAAACGACGAAGAATTAAATAAACTTCTATCTGGAGTAACAATTGCTCAAGGAGGTGTTTTACCCAACATTCAAGCTGTTCTCTTACCAAAGAAAACCGATAACAAAACCAAATAAGTCATAGATTTTGATGTTTTTTATTATTATTACAAATCGGTCCTTTTAAGGACCACAATATTTTATTTTAAAGATATTCGACACGCATTCCTCTTTACAATCCCATAACCCATAACAAATCCATCTGTTCGTTCTTTTTATATTGGCATAACTAGATTTAAATTTAAAGAAATTTACAAGGAAAAAACGAAATAAAAACTCCGTCTTGTTTTTCCTTCTAACTAGAATTATATTTGACATATTTTCAACACAAACTAAAAAAAAAAATGAGAGTTGTTTATCACATATTTCGCTTTATTATAAAAACAACAACAACAACAACCATAGATAGATGGATAATCTATGTCGCTTCATCTATCAGCAGTATCACATAATGGAAGTAAGTTAACGATATCTTTTAAATAATATTTGTGGTTCTGAAAAGAACCGATTTTAAATAATCCATAAAGGACATTTGTTTGTATTACGACGGAAAGAATTACTTCTTTCTTTTTGGAGAAGCTGCTTTTTTTGCTTTCGATGCGGCAGGGGATTTAGCCGTTTTAGGCTTTGGCGCTTTTGGCTTCTTTGTAGGTCCGGCTTTATTGGACTTCTTGGCTTTAGAAGGTGCCTTTGGTTTGGGTGCAGCAACAGTAGCACTAACAGCTTTAGCCGTTTTCTTTTCGGCTGCTGCTTTTTTTGGTGACTTCTTTTCTGCTTTTTTAGCTTTTGGAACTGCTACCTTTTTAGTAGTTTTTGCTTTATCACCAGATGCAGCTACTGCCTTCTTGGCGGAAGCGGCGGGAGATTTCTTTGCCTTTACGGCGGTTTTTTTCTTATCTGCTGATGTTTGCTTTGCAGAGCTGGAACCCGTTGCGGCAAGTTTAAAGGATCCAGAAGCACCTTTTCCTTTCGTTTGCACCAAGGCTCCCGAAACTACGGCCGATTTTAAGTATTTTTTGATAAATGGAGAAACTTTCTCGGCGTCCACTTTATAATTAGCGGCGATGTATTTTTTGATTGCCTGTAGCGATGAACCGCCTCTCTCTTTGAGTCCCTTAATGGCGTTATTTACCATTTCTGATGTAGGAGGATGGGTCGGCTTGGCACGAGGATTTTTTGTCTTCTTCTCCTTATTACTTTTAGCAGGAGATTGAGTAGGAGGAGTTGCTGTAACTGGTGCTGCTTCTGTATCTGCCATTATATGCAATAATAAAACCACGTAATACTATAAAACGTACGAAATAACTCTTTCGATAAATCTACACGACGACGACGACTTACTACTGCTGTGAACTGAACAGCGAAGAAGGTTGGAATGAGGCGCGGCAAATTTTAATTTGCAGTATATCAAAACGGACGGACGGAGGACTGAACGTTTCATTCTCGACGCTCTTCTTGGCCCGGCTTCGTTTATACCTTTTACACGTTCGTCGCCATCTCTTTAAACAACGTTTATTAAAATAAATAAATAACTAAAATATAACAATATATAAAAAAAACATTGTCAGTACTATAAAGTTTATTTTATATATATAGATTTTTACCTATTGCAACACCTAACTGTGTTTAAACCGTTGCAATGAGACACGCTTCGGAATTTCAAGCGAAACATATTTGTTTAAAACCTTTGTTTTCTCTTTAATAATTATTATTTAAACGTTTGATTTTATATAATTCATACTTTATAATATCCTTTATATATATTTGTTAAAGAAAATATCCAACTCTAACTGTTAAATAGTAAAAAAATATAAAACAGTGTAGATGTCACTACAACTTCCATGACCATCGCATACTTTTTCGAATACGTGAAAAAGTTTACTAGTTTAAATGATTATGAAGACGACGACTAAGAACGGAAAATAATTATTTGTAAAAAGAAGTCTTAATTTAATTTAGTTAAAAGAAATCGATAAAATTAATAACAATATTCACGATTTTTATTCAAAGCAATAACACAACTACGTACTACAGCGATGATGATGATGATGATGATGATGAGGAGTAGGACGACGACGACCAGTTATTTTATTTCAGAAACAAATATTTCTAGGTCTATGTTATTTCAAAAATAGAAGACAATAGAACTAAGTATTCGATAATACGGTTCATCCTTAAAAAAAAAGCTAAGAGGTAAGTAACATGAAAGAAATAGGAGAGTAAAACATAAAGTGTTTATTTGTTTTATTTCTTTCATTTCTTAAGATTTTAAGTATGTCTCTTTGTTTGTTTGTAATAATTAATTACGTGAATTCATTGATTGCATATTGTCATTTATAATAAGTAATGTTAAAAGTATATGTAGAAACAAACAAACACACTAAATGGTGTGCTTTAATTATTTATTTTTCATTAAAAATAAACGCACATTGCATTTATTACTATTGACTGCAATAATGCTCGAGTTTGTAATCTGGACTGACTTTTTTTATATGGCCGTCTGTCCATCTACCTATCTCAAGCAATCAATGAAATATGGGAATGATTTATTTGTTTAGCGAAATTCTTATTAAAAATATTTTGTGGTTCTGAAAAGAACCGATTTTTTTTGTTGTTGATGATGTTATTGCCGTCCTGCGATAATAAATATCGTTTAACCTCCAAATCCGTACAAAGTACGCCCTTGGCGTTTAAGGGCATAAACGACGTCCATAGCGGTAACGGTTTTCCTTTTAGCGTGTTCCGTGTAAGTTACAGCATCCCTGATAACATTTTCCAAAAACACCTTTAAGACTCCACGAGTCTCTTCGTAAATCAAGCCTGAAATACGTTTGACACCACCACGTCTGGCTAATCTCCTGATAGCGGGTTTTGTGATACCCTGGATATTATCACGAAGAACTTTACGATGACGCTTGGCTCCACCTTTTCCTAACCCTTTTCCACCTTTGCCTCTGCCGGTCATTTTTCTTTTCTATCGAATATAACAAACTGATGAAGTATCGTAGTAGCACGTTCGCTGGTTTGTAGACAACTGTGGCCAAAATTTTCAAACGACGTGTTTTGTTAAGAATTTTGGCTCCGCCCCTTTCGAGAGGAATTGACCAATAACGTCACAACTGTTCGTAACAAAAGCAGAAAAATTCTAGTGTGAATGTTATTCTCACATCAGTCGCCGATCAGTTCGTTTGTCGTTGCTGTGCAAGAAAAATTAATTTTTCCAAGTAAACATGGCTCGTACTAAACAAACAGCTCGTAAATCTACCGGTGGTAAAGCACCTAGAAAACAATTAGCTACGAAGGCTGCCCGTAAAAGCGCACCAGCTACGGGAGGAGTAAAGAAACCTCATCGTTATAGGCCTGGAACCGTCGCCCTTCGTGAAATCCGTCGTTACCAGAAGAGTACTGAATTGTTGATCAGAAAATTACCTTTCCAACGACTCGTTCGTGAAATCGCTCAAGATTTTAAAACCGATCTTCGATTCCAGAGTTCAGCTGTTATGGCCTTGCAAGAAGCCAGTGAAGCCTACTTGGTAGGTCTTTTCGAAGATACCAACCTTTGCGCGATCCATGCAAAACGTGTAACCATTATGCCCAAAGATATACAATTGGCCAGACGTATCAGAGGTGAACGTGCTTAAATTGTACGTTAATTTATTACTACACCTACAAATAAGTAAAAAAAAACGGTTCTTTTCAGAACCACAAGGTTTTTTAAAGAGATGATTCGTTATTTAGTAATATTATATATAATCAATCAATCAACATCGTGACTGACTGACAATATAGAAAATATTTATTCGATAAATAAAAATCTAATAATATGGGTACTTATGATGAAAACAGTCAGTCATAATAAAAAAAAAAGTTTTTTAAAGAGATGATTCGTTATTTAGTTTTTATACTAATTAACATCATGACTGACTTACAATATAGAAAATATTTAGTCGATAAATAAATGGAGAGTCGAAGTTATTCTTTAAATTACCCTTTTAATTTTTGTTTCTCCCTCTAGTGGTACTAAGACCTGAACCGTAGTATTTACTGTTTTTTTTTTATGAAGGTAGATAGATAGATAATTAATGTATAAATATTTAATTTAAGTTTTGTTTGTTTTACTATCCGAACAAATGTCTTTTTAGAAAGATATATTGTGGCTCTGAAAAGAGCCGTTTTTTTTTATATCAATAGTTGAAGTTCTAGTAATCTATTTGGAACTTGTATATTTGGTAACAGCTTTGGTTCCTTCACTGACAGCGTGCTTGGCTAATTCACCGGGCAAAAGAAGTCTTACGGCGGTTTGAATTTCCCTGCTGGTAATCGTGGACCTTTTATTATAGTGTGCAAGTCGAGAAGCTTCTGCGGCGATCCGTTCGAATATATCGTTGACGAAAGAATTCATAATCGACATGGCTTTGCTGGAAATTCCTGTATCGGGATGAACTTGTTTTAATACTTTGTAAATGTAAATGGCGTAGCTCTCCTTCCTCCTGCGCTTCTTCTTTTTGTCGGTCTTTGAAATATTTTTCTGGGCTTTTCCGGCCTTTTTGGCAGCTTTTCCGCTCGCTTTGGGTGGCATGATGATGAAACTGACTGACGACCGCGCGTTCAGTTTAGTATTTATAAGAGATTCAACTCCCTTAGCAAGCCCCGCCCACTTGTATTTTAAAGCAAGTCGATCGTTGATTGGATGTTTACCTGACTACTTATACCAAGCATTCAAGCAGTTTGAAATTAGTTTGCATTCAGCTTTGTTAGTGTTCACATCGTATTTATAAAATAAAATTATTAAAAATGTCTGGACGTGGAAAAGGTGGCAAGGTTAAGGGAAAGGCAAAATCTCGATCCAGTCGTGCTGGTTTACAGTTTCCCGTTGGTCGTATTCACCGTTTGCTTCGAAAAGGCAACTATGCTGAACGAGTTGGTGCCGGTGCTCCGGTTTACTTGGCCGCCGTAATGGAATATTTAGCTGCTGAAGTATTGGAATTGGCAGGAAACGCCGCAAGGGATAATAAGAAAACTCGTATCATCCCAAGACATCTGCAGCTAGCTATTAGAAACGACGAAGAATTAAATAAGCTTCTATCTGGAGTAACAATTGCTCAAGGAGGAGTCTTACCCAATATTCAGGCAGTTTTGTTGCCCAAGAAGACCGACAACAAAACGAAATAAGAAATGTAAATGTTTTCAACAAAAAATCGGTCCTTTTAAGGACCACAAACTAATTTTAAAAGGAAAACTTCTGTTCACTACCATTCTAGCCGTCTTGGTTAGGTTAAAAAATTTAATTATTTTTTATAATCGCAGAGAGGGATAGAGGCGGGAAAGCGTCTTCCGGGCTCGGTTTCTCATGATTAAAGAAAAAGGAAATATCGCTCACCACGCCAAAAATGATGATTTTTTCAGAAATCATGTATTTAAGGAGCGTAGATCTAAGAACAGTTTTTGGTGTAAGAATATTTATTGCATTGGGTTATATTTTTGTTGATTTAAAATAGCTCTAAAAAACGAAACAGACAAGTATATAATAGAAAAAGGCTATAAATTATTCTTTTTACTCATTTTTTCCTTTAAAATTGCATCAAAAATCAATAACTAAAACGATATGCGATCTCTATATAACACAGGACTTTTAGAAGGAAAAGTTGAAAAGCTAAACGTTTCCTACAAGACCTTTGTAATCTAAGAATACATTATTTAAAGATTTAAATTAAGAGTTCATGCGTGAAATGAAAATACAGCCCAGCAGCCCCCCCCCCCCCCCCCTTATGTACGCCAGTGGGCACAGCCCAAAATTTTGGTAGCCTTCGCAAGCAAGTAACGCCACAGCCCAAAATTTTTTAGGATCATGCTCAAATTTTATTAAAGTATGTAAATAATAAAGCACCCGGAATGTTTTTCTATTAATGGCATGAATTTTATAGTTTTTTCAGAAATGTTGGGGGGTCTTGGGCTCCCCCAGGTCCCCCGTAGAACCGCCTCTCATCGCATAACAATAAATAGGAAGCATACTATTGATTGATTAATTAATTAATGAATTGGTGATCAATATAATAATTATAAATTTAACAAAATACTTTTAGTTGTATATTTGTTTGTCTGTCTGTAATGTAAGCGAGGAAATCATTTCAAAGGGAGGCTTACAAACCCGAAGAAACAAACAAACAAACAAACAAACAAACAAACAAACAATTTTCGACATATTTTTTTAAAATAAAATTTTGAAAAAAACCGTACAAAGATGTCGCTGCTGCCTCACTAGTACGAGTATGAAATTCACGAGAATAACATCAGTCTCGATGTCAGTCTTCGGAAAATCTATTTTTTTTTACATTTATTTGTAAATTTTAAAAAATTCACTTTTAGTAAGGATTCATAAAATTTCGTAAGGTTTAAGTTAAATTTGACAGCAGACAGACAGACAATTTAGCATAATTTTTTCCACTTCTTAACGTCATCGCCGCCGTCGTCGTCGACGACACAACCTACTATATTTCGTTCACAAGTATGTAATCTTTCCCAATTTTCAATTTTGACAGCTATCTATCTTATATTCAGATTGTCAAGGTAACCTACCATAGCAAAACTCAAATATACAAAATCCTATATACCATTGTAATAGTGACCGTACAAGATTTCACTCAAATCGGACCAATCATGACGAGGGCGCTATAACGCTAAAAACAAACATTTTGACAGATCGTATTGTAAGAATTTCCGGTTAAACGGTATGTACCATATCCGATATGTATACCGGGCCTACAAATAAGGGGTAAACCATGACCCGAATTTTGATTTTCTACGTCCAAATTTTAAATGTGACTTTGACAAGTGCCCATTTTTCACCTCGGAATTTTTTGCTTATTTTTTCCCAAATCTCCTCTACGCCCTTTATGCAACAATGCAGTTTTTTTGTCAAATAAAATTTTTTTTATTTTGCAATTTTATCACTCCCTCGCGTCATTTATTAGATTATTGACGTTGCACATTCTTTCAGGTTGTTTATTTTAGTCAGTTAAACGAGTAGAATACAAATTTAATTGGCAGATTGTATGTGTGAGCACGTAACTCAATAAAACAGGACCAAACTTGGACAAACCCGACAAAACCTGAGCAAACCCGACAAAACCTGAAAGAAACTTAGCAAACCCGACAAAACCTGAGCAAACCCGAAAAAAACTTAGCAAACCCGACAAAACCTGAACAAACCCGACAAAACCTGAGCAAACCCGAAAAAAACTTAGCAAACCCGAAAAAAACTTAGCAAACCCGACAAAACCTGAACAAACCCGACAAAACCTGAGCAAACCCGAAAGAAACTTAGCAAACCCGACAAAACCTGAACAAACCCGACAAAACCTGAGCAAACCCAAAAGAAACTTAGCAAACCCGACAAAACCTGAGCAAACCCGAAAGAAACTTAGCAAACCCGACAAAACCTGAGCAAACCCGAAAGAAACTTAGCAAACCCGACAAAACCTGAACAAACCCGACAAAACCTGAGCAAACCCAAAAGAAACTTAGCAAACCCGACAAAACCTGAACAAACCCGACAAAACCTGAGCAAACCCGACAAAACCTGAACAAACCCGACAAAACCTGAGCAAACCCAAAAGAAACTTAGCAAACCCGACAAAACCTGAACAAACCCGACAAAACCTGAGCAAACCCGAAAGAAACTTAGCAAACCCGACAAAACCTGAACAAACCCGACAAAACCTGAACAAACCCGACAAAACCTGAGCAAACCCGAAAGAAACTTAGCAAACCCGACAAAACCTGAGCAAACCCGAAAGAAACTTAGCAAACCCGACAAAACCTGAACAAACCCGACAAAACCTGAGCAAACCCGACAAAACCTGAGCAAACCCGAAAGAAACTTAGCAAACCCGACAAAACCTGAGCAAACCCGAAAGAAACTTAGCAAACCCGACAAAACCTGAACAAACCCGACAAAACCGAAAGAAACTTAGCAAACCCGACAAAACCTGAACAAACCCGACAAAACCTGAGCAAACCCGACAAAACCGAAAGAAACTTAGCAAACCCGACAAAACCTGAACAAACCCGACAAAACCTGAGCAAACCCGAAAGAAACTCAGCAAACCCGACAAAACCTGAACAAACCCGACAAAACCGAAAGAAACTTAGC
Source organism: Polydrusus cervinus (assembly GCA_935413205.1). Classification (NCBI taxonomy): domain Eukaryota; kingdom Metazoa; phylum Arthropoda; class Insecta; order Coleoptera; family Curculionidae; genus Polydrusus; species Polydrusus cervinus. The sequence continues at coordinate 84,500 of OW284519.1, forward strand.
AAACCCGACAAAACCTGAACAAACCCGACAAAACCTGAGCAAACCCAAAAGAAACTTAGCAAACCCGACAAAACCTGAACAAACCCGACAAAACCTGAGCAAACCCGAAAGAAACTTAGCAAACCCGACAAAACCTGAACAAACCCGACAAAACCGAAAGAAACTTAGCAAACCCGACAAAACCTGAACAAACCCGACAAAACCTGAGCAAACCCAAAAGAAACTTAGCAAACCCGACAAAACCTGAACAAACCCGACAAAACCTGAGCAAACCCGAAAGAAACTTAGCAAACCCGACAAAACCTGAGCAAACCCGAAAGAAACTTAGCAAACCCGACAAAACCTGAGCAAACCCGAAAGAAACTTAGCAAACCCGACAAAACCTTAGCAAACCCGACAAAACCTGAGCAAACCCGACAAAACCTGAGCAAACCCGAAAGAAACTAAGCAAACCCGACAAAACCTGAGCAAACCCGACAAAACCTGAGCAAACCCGAAAGAAACTTACCAAACCCGACAAAACCTGAGCAAACCCGAAAGAAACTTACCAAACCCGAAAGAAACATACCAAACCCGAAAGAAACATACCAAACCCGAAAGAAACTTACCAAACCCGAATTCGATATTTGGCGTTTTTTAAATAGCATAAATAGCTAGTTTAGTTCCGGTTCCGCTAGTTTAAGTAATATCAACAGTCAATTGCAGGATTTGGGATACCGATTCGTCGGGTAAAAATGTGTACCTATTAAGAGAGTTACTTCTACTCCCGCCGTTTACCCGAGGTGGAAACACTGTCTTTAAGTGAGTTATTTCTACTCCCGCCGTTTACCCTCGTCGCTCTAGAACATGTAATGGTTCGGTATTCCACCTTGGGTAAATGGCGGGAGTAGATATAACTCTCTTAATAGGAACAAAATGTGTACCTATTAAGAGAGTTACTTCTACTTCCGCCGTTTACCCGAGGTGGAAACACTGTCATTAAGTGAGTTATTTCTACTCCCGCCGTTTACCCTCGTCGCTCTAGAACATGTAATGGTTTGGTATTCGATAGACTCTGAAAATGTGTCTTATTATTATTGAAAATAAGTAACGGTAACATGAATATTAAGTTAAATAAAAAAAGCGAACGAGAAAAACAATAAATGTTATTATTGTTTCCCTGCGTTCGCCTTTTTTTAATGCATACATGGGGGTGCTGTGGTGGTGGTGGTGGTGTACTCTTGTCATTTACTTTCGTCGCTCGCTGTAGAATATGTAATGGTTATTAGATATACTTAGAAAATAAAAAGTATTAGTGAGAATAGGTAATGGTAACATAAATATGTTAAATAAAAAAGGCGAACGAGAAAAACAACAAGATATAAAAATCTTATTGTTTCTCTACGTTCGCCTTTTTTATTTTTATATACTGATCATATGTATATAATAATACCCATGGGGTCTCGTCTCTCATCGACAAGACGAATCCCCAAGCTAAGGGCTGAGTCTCAACAGATCGCAGCGTGGAAACTGCTCTACCGAGTACAACACCCTGCCAGGTACGTAAGTCGTCTACAGACAATTCCGAGTTCCAACATCGAAACGATTGTGATACCCATGATCGACCGCCAAGAGGTTTGGTCGGACGTGGCAAGGATCGATCCCGCCGCCGACCGATAACCCCACGCGGCAATTAGGGCTCGTGCGACGATCGGCGCGAACGCCGACCGCCTAGTAAAGTCACATTGTTTTGAGCCTTTCGACTCTCGGAACTCCAAGAGATATCGTTGCCACCTTTGACTAGAAAGGATACGGCCTTAGAGGCGTTCAGGCATAAACCAACGGATGGTAGCTTCGCACCATAGCCCGCTCGAGCTAGTGCGTGAACCAAATGTCCGAACCTGCGGTTCCTCTCGTACTGAGCAGGATTACTATCGCAACGACGAGTCATCAGTAGGGTAAAACTAACCTGTCTCACGACGGTCTAAACCCAGCTCACGTTCCCTATTGACGGGTGAACAAGCCGCGTTACCGCGGCTTGGCCCTGCGGGGCTTCCCTACGCCCTTTTTCAGGGGATCCGCCTATATGTTGTCTTTTTCACCGACTAAACCCGTACAAAGCTTTTTCAGGGGATCCGCCTGTATGTTGCCTTTTCACCGACTAAACCCGTACAAAGCTTTTTCAGGGGATCCACCGGTTTGTGTCTTTGCGGACGCTTCGCGTCCTTATTAAGACGCTTCGCGTCTTTAAATGAAAACGCTTCGCGTTTTAAATGAAGACGCTTCGCGTCTTTAAATGAAGACGCTTCGCGTCTTTAAATGAAAACGCTTTGCGTTTTAAATGAAGACGCTTCGCGTCTTTAAATGAAAACGCTTCGCGTTTTAAATGGAGACGCTTCGCGTCTTAAAACAAAAACGCTTCGCGTTTTAAAATAAAAAGGCAATCTATACGTTTCCATTCATTTTTCCGAATTTAGATTGATTTTCAATTTTTCGAAATTTTTCCATACATATGGTCAGGAAAATTTTCGAAAAATGACTATATTCCATTTTATACCGAAACTATGAACTTTACGACAAAATCAAATAGAATATAAAAGATGCGTCTCGAAACGATCTACCTTTTTTTATATGATCATATTTTTCCAACTCTTACCGTTTCCGAGATATTTAACGATTTATATTTTTCACAAAACCTCAAATATCTCGAAAACGGTAAAGGATATAGAAATATTAAAATATACAAAATGTTGATCTTTTAAAAACGCATCTTTTATATGCTATTCACTTTTACTCTAATACTTTAATTAACGGAGATATTTCCAAAAATTGTAAAAAATGCAAAAAATTTTGAAATTTTTGAAAATTTTTAAAAAAATTTCTAAAAATTCAACAAAAGCAGTAATCTTCAATATTATCACTTTTTAGGACTTACTCGATGCCTATCTAAACGCTCCCACTCAATTTTGCAAATTTAGAAGAATTTTCAATTTTTCGAAATTTTTCCATACATATATGGTCAGGAAAATTTTCAAAAATCCATTATTTTCCATTTTCTACCGAAACTATGAACTTTACGACAAAATTAAATAGAATATAAAAGATGCGTCTCGAAACGATCTACATTTTGTATATGATCATATTTTTCCAACTCTTACCGTTTCCGAGATATTTAACGATTTATAGTTTTCACAAAACCTCAAATATCTCGAAAACGGTAAAGGATATAGAAATATTAAAATATACAAAATGTAGCTCTTTTAAAGACGCATCTTTTATATACTATTCACTTTTACTCTAATACTTTAATTAACGGAGATATTTCCAAAAATTGTAAAAAATGCAAAAAATTTTGAAATTTTTGAAAATTTTTCCAAAAATTTCTAAAAATTCAACAAAAGCAGTAATCTTCAATATTATCACTTTTTAGGACTTACTCGATGCCTATCTAAACGTTCCCACTCAATTTTGCAAATTTAGAAGAATTTTCAATTTTTCGAAATTTTTCCATACATATGGTCAGGAAAATTTTCAAAAATCCATTATTTTCCATTTTCTACCGAAACTATGAACTTTGCGACAAAATTAAATAGAATATAAAAGATGCGTCTCGAAACGATCTACATTTTGTATATGATCATATTTTTCCAACTCTTACCGTTTCCGAGATATTGAACGATTTATGTTTTTTAAAAATCTTCAAATATCTCGAAAACGATAAGAGATATAAAAATTTCATCATATACAAAATGTAGATCTTTTAAAGACGTATCTTTTAGTTTCTATTAATTTTTGCTCTAATACTTTAGTTAACGGAGATATTTCCAAAAATCGTCAAAATTGCAAAAAAATTTGAAATTTTTGGAAATTTTGAAAAAAAAATCTAATAATTCATTGAAAGTCATTTTAATGAATGTTATCGTTTTTTACGACTTATACAAAGGCAATCTATACGTTTCCATTCAATTTTCCGAATTTAGATTGATTTTCAATTTTTCCAAATTTTTCCATACATATGGTCAGGAAAATTTTCGAAAAATGACTATATTCCATTTTATTCCGAAACCATGGATGTTACGATCAATGCATATAGAATATAAAAGTTGTATCTCATCGAGATGTACATTTTGTATATGACGAAATTTTTTCTATCTCTTACCGTTTCTGTAATATTGAACAATTTATGTTTTTTAAAAATTTTCAAATATCTCGAAAACGATAAGAGATATAAAAATTTCGTCATATACAAAATGTAGATCTTTTAAAGACGCATCTTTTAGATTCTATTCATTTTTGCTCTAATACTTTAGTTAACGGAGATATTTCCAAAAATCGTCAAAATTGCAAAAAAATTTGAAATTTTTGGAAATTTTGAAAAAAAAATTCTAAAAATTCACTGAAAGTCATTTTAATGAATTTTATCGTTTTTTACGACTTATCCAAAGGCAATCTATACGTTTCCATTCACTTTTCCAAATTTAGATTGATTTCCAATTTTTTTTTTTTACCATAAAAAATTCATTTAAATTTATTACTTTGTTGTTCTCGTTTTCTATACAACACACACGAACACACATATGCACACAAATGAAACGAAATTATTTTTAATAATAATTTATTTTATTAATAATAATGTGTTATTATTATCAAATATAATCAATTAATTATTACAATATTAATATTGCCCATTTGGTATTTACTAATTTGGATTGTAATTTGGTTAGTGGAATTATAATAATATTCCTCAGTATATATTCGTGATAACATTGTTTTTTGATATGTTAAATAATATATATTTAAAAAATCATTTTTTTTTTAAATGTTACAATACTTAGTCAATTTATTCTGACACTTTTCACTTAAAGTGTCAAATTTTCAATGTAGAAATAATTTAATTTTAAAACCCATCATTAGTAAATACTGTTAATAAGTATAATTTATCAATAAATAGGATATTTTTCTCTCTTTCTCTTATGTGTGGATTTCCACACTCTATATTAGTATTATAGATAGATACTCTTTATATCAATAACGTATGTTGATAGTTAACGTAAAATAGAAATTATAATTAATTATTTGCCATGTTAAAACCTAATAATTGATCGTATTAATATTATTTGCGTGACAAATAATTTTTTTCGTCAATTATTAATTCGATTCGTAATAATTGTTGAAATATTAATGATAATATAAAGAGTATATTTATCGAATAAATGAAATAAGCCCGTTTAAACATACATTCGCGACGCGGGTTAAGAACCGCCAATGTATGAATAAAATATAATATTTGATCGAAATTAAATGTATGATTTAAATAAAAAAAAAATTTAAGTACGAAAACGTTTACATAGTGATAAATAAAAATTTAATACATATTTGATGGCATGTTATAGATTAAATTGACATATCAATCAATTAACTGATGGTAATGTGTTAAATAAGTATATTAATGATTATTAATCACTCTGTTGTATGTCATCGCATAACTTAAATTTAATAGTATAAGCGTGAGAAAGAGAGAGAGAAAAAACTTAATTTAAATACATACAATAATAATTTAACAATATAATCAATTGAACGGACCAAATGCAGTGTTATTCAATCGCTGGATTACTTAATGAACATCACATTACACCAAGACATCCATTTTGAGCCTTAAATAAATATTTTTCCATCCATTTATTATTAATTTTCATGATCGCTTGCCATTATAGCGTCGTAGTATTACTTTATTCGTACAATAATTATTGTATAAATATTTATTAGGCATTTACTTTGTCTCATATTCGGTGTAGTATTTTTTCGTTGTCGTATTATCGGGAATTTATTGTCATCATCATCATCATCATCATCATCATCATCATCATCATCATCATCATCATCATCATCATCATCATCATCCTCATTATCGTGTGTTCGGGTGTGTCATTATCGGTTTTATTTTACATTTGTCGCATCCGGTCTGTTTTTTTTGTGATTTTTTTACATTTTTTTTTTAACATAATTATTATCTACCTACTACGCATTCGTACACAATGAACAACATACCAATTAATTTAAATCAACAACACCGCACATTTAACAAAATTCAAACGTTTGAGTCTAATCGTTTATAGTATAATATTGTAATGAATAATTAAACAAAACTCAATTATTGTAGGATGTAATAAATTTGAAATATTAATAATATCAATATTAATTATTTCAGAATTGGAAATTAAATAGCGAAGTATGCTATTATATAATCATCGATTATATTAGATGGTGTGCGCAAGACTCAACACGTTTGTAATTATTGTCATTGCATTTTGTATCCATGTTAATGAGGAAAAATAATAGATATAAATTTTGGATACAAATGTACTAAGTATAATCTGTTCGGAGGATATAGTTAGAAAACAATCATGTTAACTATTGATTATATAAATCGTTTTAAAAAAATTTATTAATAATTTAATATAAAAACAACAACAATTTTCAATATGTAACTCAAAATTAATATACTACATACATACACATCGAGTATGATGTACTGTAAATAATATTTATATAATAATATATACTATTAATCAAAATTATAATCATTTGATTATAAATGAATAATAGTTTAAAGGGGGAGAAAAAAATAATTAAAAAAAAAAAAAATTAATCTGAATCAGAATCTTGTTGTTGTTGTTGTTGTCGTTGTAATTGTTGACGAATTTGATCGTAATGATGTGATTGAACATTATCGCCAAGTCCCGAAGTACCCGCTCCCCGAGCTAATGTCGATTCACGGTCCCGAAGCTGTTGTGTATTAAACAACGGCACTTGCACGTCCTGATGTGTTTTTGCGGGACGTGAAACATTAGCTCGTAAATGGGCTTCGGTAATGGCGTCAATATCCAATCCCATCATTAGATTGTCAATTTCGTCATCATTTACAACGGCAGCAACGGGTTGTGCGGCGTTGTTCCCATCCACATTTGGTCGTTGTTGTCGTCCTCTTGGTATTTGATGCGTTCTAAAACGCATCGGCGCTGAATTTAAATTCAACAACGCCGTCCCAAGTACATCCTTATAGACGACGTTACGCGTTAATATCGTACCATTGCGAAAGGCGAAGCAACCTTGTATCGGACTATTCACGATACTCACTTTTATGTTATTAAAATTTCCTACCCGCGAAAAGGCTACATAAAGCTGTCCATGAGAAAAACACGGTGCTGGCAAATGCAACCCCACCCGCGAGAAGGTTTGGCCTTGCGATTTATTGATCGTCATAGCGAAAGCAAGTCTAATTGGAAACTGTACACGTCGAATAGGGTTGGATAGTTCCGGAACTGTTGACTTTAGTATCATTTTCGGTAGATAAAATCGCTGACCCATACTCGCACCGGTTATAGCTTCCAATTCGACAATGTTTTCCAATAATTGGCAAACAATAAATCTACAGCCGTTACACAGACCAGCAGATATATCTAAATTGCGTAATAAAATGACGACAGCCCCGACTTTAAGGTCTAGTTCGTGCGGCGGTAGATTAGACGCAACGGTCGTATGTAAAACGTCTTGAGGTACGAAAAAATCGTCCTCCTCGTTGCGTACTAAACTATCCGTCGAGTTGTAGGTCGTTTGTCGTCCGGGAAGCCGTTCCAAAACTTCCCGGTTAATTTCGTTCACGACCGCGTTTGTAGGACAAAGTATGACACGTTCGCTAAGTTCCGCTCTGACTGGAACTCTGCCGTACACCCATTCGATTAAATGAACACGATTAAAGGAGAGATTATCACGCGGAATCCGAACTAAATCGATGGGTGCATTAATAGCCGTGACTCTAACGTGAGGTAATTTGTCCTCACCCATTTCTAAAATCCATGCGGCATAAGAGGAAGCGTCGTCGCGGGTGGTACTTAATTGGGCACGCAAATTTGTCGTTAATTGAAAGTGTTTGTCGACGTGTTGCCACAATCGACTCGCTTTCACCGAAGTAGCCAAAATTAGTGCGCGACTTCCTCTTATCACGATCGGTAATGTTTGCCTGAAATCGCCGCCGAATAACATTACCTTTTTACCAAACGGTATCGCATCGTTATTGGTAATATCGCGAAGATATCTATCGACCGCTTCTAATGCGTAACGTGACGTCATACTTATTTCATCCCACAAAATTAAATTAACAACGGCCAATTCGCGGCTGCGTTCATGCTCGTACGCCCACCCCGCGCGCGCGTATTCATCTAAATTCAGAGGCAACTTGAATGCTCTGTGTGCCGTTTGACCCTGATATAGCAATGACGCAGCAATCCCAGTATAGGCGACAGTAATAATTTTGAGTCGGATCTCATTTGTATTTTGCCTTTGATGATGATGATGATAGAGCGCAAATTTGTATATAATAACGTTGTATAAGAAGGTCTTACCGGTACCCGCGGGCCCATCCACGAAAAATATAGTCGGGTCATTTTGATGATAACGATATTGTGCGACGAAATTTACTAAATCGAAAAAATCCAATATATCAGGTTGGTCGAGCATATTTTGACTTTTTAATACCGCATATACAACGTAATTATATACTTGTCTTTGGTCCGCGGTCAATGCGTCTACTCTATATGTCTGTTGCGCGATATCTAATCGTTGCCTCTCGATTTCAACGTCTTGTTCGTCAACGTAATTATTGTGTGTTTGTTGGTTGTCGTCGTCGTGTTGCGCGCCGCCTTCGAGTATTTGACGCATTTCTTCATCGGTGGCCGCTTCTCGGTCGAACAGACCTAGATCGTTGAGTGTCGCATCGTAACGATTCCTTTGAATAATTGCTTCGATGTCGATTAACGCGCGACGCAATGCGATCGAGCGGGCGTAACCTCGATCGAGAAAATCGCGAATCATGTGCGGATCTTTGAATTCCGGCCATAGGGAGACGACTTGTACTAAAATATTTTCGCCGACATCGATGGATATTAATAATAATAGGGCGTACAAACTGCGTAACCTATGGGGAAACGTGGCATTGATGGCTTCCCGCATAACATCCCGATAAATATCGGTGTTTTCGAAAAGGTGCAATCCATCGCACGTTTCCCTATAAGTGTCGCAGATCGTGCCGTCCGGCAAGGTGCGCAAATTTTCAAAAGAAGTCGCTCCTCTCACATGTTGTAATAATACGCGTAAATAAAATAATTCCGAATCCGTCGCGGTTACTTCGCAAATATTGCCGATTACTTTAGAAAATTTAACACGTCTACGCCATTCTTGGATAGTGCTCTGCCATACGTAGTGTTCGGGGATTTGAATGTATTTGAAAAGTCGTGCGTTCGGATCGTCCCTATTCAATTGAAAGTACGCGGTTAATTTTGTTCCTCTCCCTGCCCTGTTTAAAATTTCATCTTCATCCTCTTCCTCGTGGAAGGCTACTTGTTGTCGATTTTCCAAATGAATAGGCAAACACACGACACTATGCGACCGGTCGCTTATATTAAATTCCAATAGGCGCCACGTCGCCTCTATCGAACTCACGTACCGACAATCTAAATAATTTTTAATTTCGTCCCAATGAATCACCCTCCCATTTTGATCATTCATTTCGATCGAGCACATATCCACGCCTTTATTAACATATTTATAAAGATATTTAACCGAAGCTAAACTGCCCACGCATTCAAAATTGATATGACACCGATATTTAAGAGCCGCGTACCTATTATAGGGTACCACGTTCCTATTGGTATATTGATAACCGTTACTGAATACGGTTCGGCCGTCGTTACGTCGACGATATTCTGGACGTCCGTCTCGCGTGGTAGTCAAATGATAATTTAATTCGGTGACGTCCCGATAACGTTTAGGAAACCCTTTGCTACAACGACCTTCGCGTAAACAACGGGCTTCCATGTTAACGGGGGCGCAGACGTTGTGAATATAATTTTCGGCCACGATTTCATATAATACGGGTTCGAGCGCCGCATCAGGAATCTCTGCGCATACGATCTGATCGACCTTGTCCACCTCAGTCAGTCTGTCTTCGGGGTAAAATGTCACTAAAATGTGTGCGTGCGGTAAACCACGCTTTTGAAATTCGATAACGTAAAAGTAGTTCAGTACCGTGCCGTACAGTTGCTTTTTGACGATATCGTCTATAAACTCCAGCAATTTGACATGGAACACCCGACAAATTAAATCCATCCTATTCTGATATTTTTGCCGATGTTCAAGGTTTGCGGAGATTTCGGCCCAATTTGGATTGCACGTAAACGTGATAAACAAATCGGGTTTTCCGTATCGGGCGATTACCGCCATCGCATCTAAATAGTTACGATTTTGGTGTCGATATCCCGCATGAAAAGACGCTGGCAATATATTTACGATACCCACGCGACATTGCTCTTCAATGGCTCGACGTTCTAAATATTGGCGAATTTTATCGTAATTAGCCAGTCGTTGTTGAATATTATTATTTCGAATATACCACAAATAATTTCCCTCGACTTTAATCCACGCGTCAACAACGTACTGTTGAAACAACTTACCCCCATTATGCAAGATAGAAAATTCGCCCCGACATTGAATTCGATACCGATAAAATTCCCTAAAGGTGACGACCTTATCATTATGACGGACATGACGCAAATTTTGATAATCGTATCCGCGCTCTCCATGAGGAAACAGCAACGGATAGGTCATAGGATCTGAAAGTGGATTTAAATTTTTCAATTCGTGTCGGCCTTGATTACCCACGTCGCGATTGCGAGAATAGACAATAAGGTCGACTTGAAATGGCGGCTCTCCTTCGAATACTCCCGCGATTTCACTACGACTGTCCGGCAAATCGAAATTTCTTCGTTGCCGATTCATGTCGTCTCTGAAACCGATGGTCATATTCGTCAGAGCTCCGTCACCGTCACGTGCGACCCTCTCCCTGATTACCTCCCCCACGGTCATATATCCCTGAATTAGCGGATTTACTGCTCGCAACATCCTTTCAATATTGACCAGCGTTAAACGCGGCACGCGATCCCCTAAAAAGTCGATGCGACGATTCACCGCTTCGTCTACATCGACAAAATAATATTGCGCATTAAGCAAATTTTGCCCCCTCCCCCCAGCGACACCAATTGACGGAATCGCCTGACAGTGATGGTATATCTGTCCCGATACGACGAAACACCACATTCCTTGAACACCTACTTGATTCGCATCATCAGGAATGGTCGCCTTAAACGTGGCCATGGCAAAATTCGAATTAATGGATCTAATTTCATCCCGAAATTTGTTAGCCATCGGACTAAGATCCGTAAGGTATTCAAGTAATACCTCCGGACATTCGCCCAACGGCGGCAAACTTATATCCCCATTTTTACAACATGATAAATTAACACCTTGTCTATTGACACTTTCCCTTTCAAAAAATTTCGCCCTGCAATAGACACAAAATTCCCTGAACCTCCCCACCTGAAATGAATCAATTAAATTTTCGGCCGCCCCCACCCTATTGCCCAACGTTATCCCTGACCTATAAGTCCTTACTCGCGGAACGTCCGCATGTCTCCTTCTTGGAGCCGGTAGTTCTTGGGATAAATGTGGATCGATCAAATATCGATCGTCATCGGGGATTGGTTGCGATTGACTAATGTCGTCATTATCAACGACATTCATACCGATAATTGGTACATTGTTAGTTGTTTCTTGCGCTCCCTCCATTCGTACCGGCAATTGTTCATTCACATCGGCAAAATTGTCACGAATTAATCGAACCACCAATTGTCTTGGCCGTTCGACAATTCGTGACAATCTTACGGTCAATTGTCGTCTCTCATTCATGGGATCTCTTTCATTCGTATCCATCACATTCATATCAACATCATTCGCATCGATCGAATTGTCTCGTACTTCGTTAACAATCTCGTCGATCGGTTGTTGAAGTCGCGCCACACGAACAACCAAATCACGCACGTGTTCCCGTTGTACGATGGGAAGTACCAAATTATTTGATTGTTGATCAAATCTCGCGATAGGAACAATCAAATTTCGTGGTTGTTCCAGTTGTACGACATCACGAGGAACCAAATTATTTGATTGATCGAATCTTACGATAGGAACAATCAAATTCTTTGGAACTCGAGACGGCACAACAGGAACAACCAAATTATTTGATTGATCGAATCTTGTGATAGAAACAATCAAATCATTTGGCACTTCGGATCGCACAACATTATCAGGAACAATCGACGTATTCGATTCTTCGAGTGGCGGAACGCCAACAACTAATCTTCGTGATTGTTCACGAAGCGGAGTCAATTCGACCACCAATCGTCTATTACGCTCCAACAAATTCACGGTTGGCATTCGCTCTAACATCACTCTCAATTGCCTTTGTCTTACATTCAATTGACGTAAATTAACAATTAATTTTTTTTGGTTTTCGTCGGCCATTATCTAAAAGAAAAAAATCCTATTTTTACTATGCTATTTTAATGAAATTTTTACTAAATTCAATATACATATCCATTAATACACGCAATATTGTAGTAGAGATTGATAAGATTGTAATAATTTTTGTATTTTTCGTTTTTAATTTTAAGACAAAACACATTTAATCAATTTGCATCATATACAATCACTCTCATTTCTAATATAATAATGAAATGAAACATATTTAAATATAATAAATAATAAATAAAAATATTCAACGCTATTTCGGATAAATGGTTTATTATAAAAATAAAAAAAATATTAATATTCATATTATTTCAAATAATTTTCCCTTTTTTTTTGAAGAATAAAATTTAAAAAAAAATTTTTTATTTAATTTAGCCTTCAATTGACTAATTTTTTATAATTTGTACATAATTCCGAAAATTTCGTTGAATAATATTTAAATAATATTAACAATAAGCATACTTACCAAATTTTGAAAAATCCAACGGAGTATTAATCCTGAACAGTCGTCCTTCTGTCTCGCCCGTTCTAGTGTTGTCGCCTTTTCTTTAGTATTTTCTTTTTCTTTGTACTATTGATTTTTTATGAATCTAAAAATATTAGGTATTAATAATGATGATGACTATAGAAATATACCTAAATTGAAAGAAATGAAATAGATCAAATTATTACATGGTGACAACAGGTAAACATAAAATTTTTGTAAAAATTAATAATAAAATATAAAAAGAAATTATCATTCCGAACGATTTTATTTATTGGAAAAACTTAAAAAGACTATTTTTTTTATGAATCTAAAAATATTATCAATAAATATTGAAAACATGATCATTTAGTAGGACATCCTATATAGTTCAAAATCGATTAAAATAATATTAACAATAAGCACACTTACCAAATTTTGAAAAATCCAACGGAGTATTAATCCTGAACAGTCGTCCTTCTGTCTCGCCCGTTCTAGTGTTGTCGCCTTTTCTTTAGTATTTTCTTTTTCTTTATATTGATTTTTTATGAATCTAAAAATATTAGGTATTAATAATGATTATGACTATAGAAATATACCTAAATTGAAAGAAATGAAATAGATCAAATCACTACAACAGGTAAACATAAAATTTTTGTAAAAATAATAATAAAATATAAAAAGAAATTATCATTCCGAACGATTTTATTTATTGGAAAAACTTAAAAAGACTATTTTTTTTATGAATCTAAAAATATTATCAATAAATATTGAAAACATGATCATTTAGTAGGACATCCTATATAGTTCAAAATCGATAAAAATAATATTAACAATAAGCACACTTACCAAATTTTGAAAAATCCAACGGAGTATTAATTCTGAACAGTCGTCCTTCTGTCTCGCCCGTTCTAGTGTTGTCGCCTTTTCTTTAGTATTTTCTTTTTCTTTGTACTGATTTTTTATGAATCTAAAAATATTAAGTATTAATAATGATTATGACTATAGAAATATACCTAAATTAAAAGAAATGAAATAGATCAAATCATTACAACAGGTAAACATAAAATTTTTGTAAAAATAATAATAAAATATAAAAAGAAATTATCATTCCGAACGATTTTATTTATTGGAAAAACTTAAAAAGGCTATTTTTTTTTATAAATCTAAAAATATTATCAATAAATATTGAAAACATGATCATTTAGGACATCCTATATAATTTAAAATCGATTAGAATACATTGGCCATACATTATTTACTAAGTAAATCAAGTGTAACCACTTCATCGTCGTCACCAAGACAAAAATATATGAATGTAAAATTTTCTAAACGATCAAAAATTTATTTTTTTGATAATTTTCAAACAAAATAAATATTTCACAAATTTTAGAACACCCTATAAACAATTTTATGGTATTATTTACAATCGCAATTATATTGTTAGTACATAATCCAAAATTAACTACATTATCCTTTACATTAACTGAGATATCCATATAAATGTATACCTATACCAAAAAATATGCATCATATTTCACATGATGCCTTTAACATTTTTCACAATAGAATGCATTTGAATATAATTAAATGATTGATTTACGTAGATAAATGACTAATAAAGGGAAATATCATAATTTTCAGTACTTACATGATGTTAAAAACACTTTTTTTCTTCAAATCACTAAATTTGAATCAATTTTTGAAATAAATTCAATAGAAAATGGCGCCGACCCTTCGAAATGTTGAGATAACAAAGCCACCTATTGTTTTTTTTTCTTTAAAAATTTTTGGCAGCACCTCCTTCTGTCAGCATATGATGTACACTAATTTTTTAATGGCGTCGGTCCAATTTATATTTACGCTCTAAAACAAAAGATTTCAAAGCCGTCTATTATTTAAAAAAACCAATATCTAGTTTCTTATAAATTCGATGCGCTATCAAATGAATGTAATAAGAGGCCGATATTTGAGCACATATTTCTATCGTACATATCTTAGTCAAATTTTAAGTTACAAAAATGACAGACCACTTAAATAAGGGTAGAATTTGCCATATAATTCAAATTTAAAATTATATTTTAAAAATTAAATCAAACTCTGTACATTTTGTTCAATTCATATTATCAGGCATGCGATGACCTTTTACTCATTAATAATCAAATAATTCCATCTTACTACAGTTAACATAGTTCCGTTTGTGTATTTATTTTTTATCCAAACAACAAATATCTTTTTAGATAGTTATATTGAGGCTCTGAAAAGTGCCCTTTTTTCTATTATTAAAACGGTTATGTTGAAGTATTCCAATAAATTTGTATACGTCACGCGACAATGGTTTTGGTTTTTTATTCATTTCCAGCGTGCTTGGCTATTTTTCACCGGAAACAATCTATGAATTATATAAGATGAAACGTTTAAATAATAATTAAAGAGAAAACTAAGGTTTTAAACAAATATGTTTCGCTCGAAATTCCGAAACGTGCCACATTGCAACGGCTTAAACACGGCTAGGTGTAGCGATAGGTAAAAATGTATATAAATAATATAAACCTTATAGTACTGATAATGTTTTTTTCATATATTGTTATATTTTAATTGGTTATTTATTTCAATAAACGTTGTATAAAGCGTTTGCGACGACGAAGGTGTATGATAATAAACGAAGCCGAAGGGCCCTAGCAGAGTGTCCCGAGAATGAATCGTTCAGTCCTCCGTCCGTCCGCCGCAATATACTAAAAAATTAAAAATTTGCCATGCCTCAGTTCAACCGTGATCGCTGTGCAGTGCACGTGGTGGTTTTATTTTTGCATATAATGGCAGATACAGAAGCAGCACACCAGTTACAGCAACTCCTAATTATACCCATATATATTCGAGATCGAGTCATGCTGGTTTCCCGTTCCTGATCGTGTTCACCGTTTGCTTCGAAAAAGAATGAACATTAATATAGTTATGCTTTCCAGAGATGATTTATAAAAAATGGGGAAACTCAAAGTCGAAAGTCTCAATCATGCATTCAAATTTAATAACTTGGTTACATGTTTCGCCCTAACATATGGGCATCAGATGATTTATGTTTTAAATCAAAATTGGTCCTTTTAAGGGCCACTAATTTATTTTAAAAGAAATATTTCGTTTAATAATGCTATTCTAAGTGAGATTTGATTGGTGCTGTATCGACGATCCTGTAAATTCGCCTGAAAGTATACACCGATCCGCACCGGCCTTTATCGGGATGGAGATTGAGTGTCCGCTCCTTTTCAGACATCTTGCGATAATCTGCGTTGTTTTTTGTTAAAGTTCTGAACGTTTTTCCGAAAAATTTAAATATCTAGACGGTGGCACCATCTCTTGATGATGCTCTGGAAGTTATCGCCGAGCTGAAATTTTTCTGCAAAAAAACCACTTATTAAACCTGTTAAACAATAATCTAGCCATTAAAACGGCTTTGACGCAATTTTTTTTTCCCCAAAAAAACGAATTTATTCGGAAAATATTTTGTTCAAAGCCGGTAAATTTTTAAAAAAATTTGAAACGAAAACTGTTGAAATGCACTTTTAAAATACTGGATTGTATGTGTGTTTTTACTCGTGGCTGGCACCTGAAGAATCTTTGGAGGAGGATATTTCTTTCGAACGGTACAGAAATAAAAATTTCAAGCTTTCCCTTAATGTTCGACTGATTTGCGGCGGTTTTTTAAATTAAACTGAACTGGATTTGTTAGGTTATTACAACAAATTTCTTTTTAGAAAGTTATATTGTGGTTCTGAAAAGAACCGTTTTTATTAAAATCAAACAGCGTTCATTCATCTGGTAAAAGAAGTTTAACGGCACGTTGAATTTCTCTCCTTGTCATTGTAGTTCTCCTCTTGTCCCAACATATCGGATAGGGAGCCTCTGCACCGATAAATTTAAATATAGCATTGAGATAGGTATGCATAATTGACGCAGCCTTGCTAATCATACCCATACCAGGATGTACTCGCTTCAATATTCTATAAATGTATATGGCATATCTCAACTTTTTCCTTCTAGATTCCCTCTGCACATCATTTGCTGGCATGTCATTTCGGACGGCTCGTCGTGCTCTAGCTGGCATGTCGATGATAACTGAAGATGTGCATACTGTCCGTTTTCTATTTATGAGAGATTCAACTCCCTTAGCAAGCTCCGCCCACTTGTATTTTAAAACAAATCGATCGTTGATTGGACGTTTACTTTCATACTTATATTAAGCTTTTGGTATTTTGAACGTATTCTACAATCAACTGTGTTACTGTTCGTATCGTATTTAAGAAAATTAAAAAAATAATATCTGATTATGCAAAGAACGCCACGCCGCGCCAAAAAAAAACCCACAATCTCGATCGAGTCTGACTGGTTTATAGTTTCCCGTTGCTGATCGCCCTTATCGTTCGTTGTGTCCATATTGAAGGGATGAAGATAAATATTCTAAATCTAACTGTAGAAGTTGAATAAAGTTTTGCACCAAGTTCGTCAACATAAAAACCGATACACTTTGATGTCAACATGTAAATTATTGAAATAATGGACATGGTATGGTTTTGCTTTCCAGAGACGATATATTTTTAATGAAAATAGGTCCTTTTAAGGACCATTAATTTATGTTTAAAAAGAAATTTCTTTTTACAATGCTATTCTAGGTGATATTTATAAAAAAAATAAAAATTTTCTTATTTTATAACCGTATAACAATAAGTAGAAAGCAAGTTTCTTTTGTGTGTGTGTTTTTTTTGTTTTATCTAAACAACAAATGTCTTTAGAAAGTTATATTGTGGCTCGGAAAAAAACCGTTTTTTCTATTATTAAAACGATTGTGTTGAAATTTCATACATTTGTATACGCCGCGCGACAACGGTTTTAGTCTTTTATTATTTTCCAACGTGCTGGGCTAATTTGAATCGAGAACAATCTATGAATTATATAAAATGAAACGTTTAAATAATAATTAAAGAGAAAACTAAGGTTTTAAACAAATATGTTTCGCTCGAAATTCCGAAACGTATCTCATTACAACGGGTTAAACACGGCAAGGTGTTGCACGAGGTAAAAATCGATATAAATAATATAAACTTTATTGTACTAAGAATGTTTTTTTTTTATATTTTTATATTTTAATTGGTTATTTATTTCAATAAACGTTGTATAAAGCGTTTGCGACGACGAACGTATATGATAATAAACGAAGCCGGAGGGCCCTGGCAGAGCGTTTCGAGAATTAATGGTTCAGTCCTCCGTCCGTCCGTCGCAATATAGTGAAAAATTAAAAATTTGCCATGCCTCAGTTCAACCGTGATCGCTGTTCAGTTCACAACGGTAGTAAGTCGTCGTCGTCGTCGAAAGAGTGATGAAACAACCATGCCGAACAAATTGATGCCGATTTACTTGACCGCCGCCGTCGCCGTAATGGAATACCTAGTTCGTCGTATTCATTTTTTTCGTCATTTCCACTATCACGTCGTCAATGTATATCGTTCGTCGAACTTGGTGCAGAATATTATTCAATGTCCATATTGGAGGGGCAAAGACAACTATTTTGTCTGTCTGTGGACATTGAATAAAATTCTGCACCAAGTTCGGCAAAGAAAAATTGATATACATTGACGACGTGAAAGTGGAAATTACGAAAAAAGTGAATATAGTTCTGCTCTCAAGGGACGCGACGACAATTTGACCGCTGATGTATTGGAGGAATTGACAGGAAACGCCGGCGCAAGAAATAATAAGAAAATTCGTATCATCCCGAGACATTTGCAGTTGGCCATATTTAGAAACTTCCTATCTGGAGTGAATTGTTCAAGCAGAATCCAATTTTTAAGCAGTTTCCCCTCAAAGTATATAATTTTCCGTCGCCGAACTTGATGTAGAACTATTCAATGTCCACAGACAGACAAAATTTTTTTGTTTTCCCTCCAATATGGACAATGAATAGTTCTACATCAAGTTCGGCGACGGAAAATTATATACTTTGGCATTTACGAAAGAAATGGACATGGTATAGTTCTGCTATCAAGAGACGAAATGTTTTTAATGAAAATTGGTCCTTTTAAGGGCCACCAATTTATTTTAAAAGAAAAATTTCGTTAAACAATACTATTCTAGGTGAGATTTTTAGAGAAAATAAAAATTTTCCTATTTTATAACCGCATAACAATAAATAGAAAACAAATTTCGTTTCTCTGTGTGTGTGTGTGTGTGTATTTTTTTTTTAACCAAACAACAAATTTCTTTTTAGAAAGTTATATTGTGGCTCTGAAAAGAGCCGTTTTTTATTTTCAATTCGACAGTTCCACTAATACCATCTATTTGAACTTTTGATACGTAATAACTGCTTTGAATCCTTTGGCGATGGCGCGTTTTGCTAACTTACCGGGCAAAACAAATCTTACGGCAGTCTGAATTTCTCTGCTCGACAATGTAGATGTTTTGTTGCAACGTGCCAAACGGGAAGCTTCTGCAACTATACGTGCAAACATATCATTAACAAAGGAATTCATGATCGACATAGCTTTGGTGGAAATGCCATGAACGGGATTTATTTTTTTTAATACATAATAAATACAAATAGCATAATTCTCTTTTCTCCTTTTTCTGCATGACGTTTTGGGCATAGGAAAATCGCGTACATTTTGTAACAATTGATCATCAGCAGTAGCAAGCTGATTTAAAGAATTCATAATAGACATAATTGTTAAAAATTTGTTTGTTTTTAATAACAATATACCTACTAAACTTATAATGGCCCGCCAGTCCTATATATAGAAATACCTTTTAAAACAAAAGATTCCAAAGCCATCTAATGGATATTAAAAACAAATATTTCTTAGTGATTTGTTATTTTTTTGTTATGACAAACTACTTGAAGGTAGGGTAGTATTTGCTGTTTAATTCTAAAATAAAACAATTATATTAATATTTTTGCATTATAGTCAAAATAAATGTATTTTTCCGAAATTAAGTATGGTTATAAACAAATGTCTTTAATAATATATATTGTGGCTCTAAAAAGAGCCGTTTTTAATATTTAAAGCGATAGTAGCAAAAGTTGTTATCGCTTTCTCCACACTGTCCTTTGCTACGTTCGTATATGCCGATGATTTTTCGATATAAAGAAATTATTATTGAATATTTCTAAAGTGGTAGGAATAATATTTTTATTTGGAACATGTTGACTTTGCGGCAGCATGATTATAATAACAGGGTACCGCGTGTCTCGTTTTCTATTTATGAGAGATTCAACTCCCTTAGCAAGCCCCGCCCACTTGTATTTTAAAACAAATCGATCGTTGATTGGACGTTTACTTTCATACTTATATTAAGCTTTTGGTATTTTGAACGTATTCTACAATCCACTGTGTTACTGTTCGTATCGTATTTAAGAAAATTAAAAAAAAATAATATCTGATTATGCAAAGAACGCCACGCCGCGCCAAAGAAAACACCACAATCTCGATCGAGTCTGACTAGTTTATAGTTTCCCGTTTCTGATCGCACTTATCGTTCGTTGTGTCTATATTGAAGGGATGAAGATAAATATTCTAAATCTAACTGTAAAAGTTGAATAAAGTTTTGCACCAAGTTCGTCAACATAAAAACCGATACACTTTGATGTCAACATGTAAATTATTGAAATAATGGACATGGTATGGTTTTGCTTTCCAGAGACGATATATTTTTAATGAAAATTGGTCCTTTTAAGAACCACTAATTTATTTTTAAAAAGAAATTTCGTTTTAAAACGCTATTCTAGGTGAGATTTATAAAAAAAATAAAAATTTTCTTATTTTATAACCATATAACAATAAATAGAAAGCAAATTTTTTTTTTATTTTATCCAAACAACAAATGTCTTTAGAAAGTTATATTGTGGCTCTGAAAAACACCGTTTTGTCTATTATTAAAACGATTGTGTTGAAATTTCAGTCATTTATATACGCCGCGCGACAACGGTTTTGGTTTTTTATTAATTCCCAGCGTACTTGGCTATTTTTCACCGGGAACAATCTATGAATTATATAAAATAAAACGTTTAACTAATAATTAAAGAGAAAACTAAGGTTTTAAACAAATATGTTTCGCTTGAATTTCCGAAACGTGCCACATTGCAACGGCTTAAACACGGCTAGGTGTTGCACGAGGTAAAAATCTATATAAATAATATAAAGTTTATTGTACTGATAATGTTTTTTTTTATATATTGTTATATTTTAATTGGTTATTTATTTCAATAAACGTTGTATAAAGCGTTTGCGACGACGAAGGTATATGATAATAAACGAAGCCGGAGGGCCCTGGCAGAGTGTCTCGAGAATGAAACGTTCAGTCCTCCGTCCGTCCGCCGCAATATACGAAAAAATTAAAAATTTGCCATGCCTCAGTTCAACCGTGATCGCTGCTCGATGCACATGGTAGTTTTATTTTTACATATGGCAGATACAGAATCAACACCAGTAACAGCAACTGCTTTGAATCCTTCACTGACTGCGTACTTGGCTAATTCACCGAGCAAACGACGTCTTACGGTGATTTGAGCAAAACGGGAAGCTTCTGCAATTATCCGTGCGAACATCATTAACATGCAAAGGAATTCATAATTGACATAGTTTTGCTGAAAATACCATGAACAGGATTTATTAAATATTCAAATGGAAAAGAAACGCCGCAAGGAACAATAAAAAAATTCGTATAGAAGAAGCAATGAAAGAGTAAACTGTAACACTGTAAATTGGTCCTTTTAAGAACCACGAAATAATTTAAAAAGAAAACTCGTTCAATAGCACCTAGCATAATAAACTTTTATTTCAACTATTAAATTTTTCTGTTTTTTTTATTGTTTTATACGAATCTCTTTTTAGAAAGATATATTTTGGCTCTGAAAAGAGCCGTTTTTTTTTAAATACATAAAGTTGCAGTCATCTATTCGGAATTTGTATAACTGATAATAGCTTTGTTTGCTCCACTGATAGCGTACTTGGCTAATTCACCGGGCAAAAGAAGTTTGACGGCGTTTTGAATTTCCGTCCAAGTAATTGTCGACTTATTGTTGTTGCAGCGGGCCAACTCGGAAGCTTGCGCGACAATACGTTCGAATTGAATATTGACAATAGCATCCACGATTGACATAGCCTTGCAGGAAATATCGGTGTTAGGATGAATGCGCTTTAAAACGTTATAAATGTAAATTGAATAATTCTCCTCCTTCCTCTGGAATTTCTTTTTCTTATTAGATGTTCCCCTTGTCTTGGAAGTTTTAAAAACTTTTGTCTTCACACCATTTATAACATAATAATCGATGCCATTTTGGCGGATAAAAATTCCTTTCTCCGAATTTCCCCAATCATAACACGGACTATTTGGTCTTGGAAAATCAGGAATAGGATTATTTTCTTCCACGGCAGCATCGTAAGCAAGATGGGCGTCGACGTCGGCACGAAAAGCGGCAATAGCAACTCCATCAACCATATTGTTAGTCATTTTTTTTTTAAACAAAACAAATGAAAAACAGTTGTGTTTACAATGTTATGATTGAAACTAATTTTTTTAATGGCATCGACCCACTATATATATTTAAAAAAAAAACAAATGCTTTCCAAAGCCACATTGATATTTCAACATATTATATATTTCTTATAGATTCGTTACTTTTCCAAATGTAAATCGAGAACGATAAGAGAAAATAAAAATTAATATGGTACATATCTAAACACAAATTAATAACAATAGGAATATAATTTACTGTAGAATTTAAATTTAAAATAATATTATGAAAATATTTATATCTAAATAACTTAATTTTCATACTTCTATTCGAACAAATGTCTTTTAAAATATGAGAAATTATATTGAAGATCTGAAAAAGGCTGTTTTTTTTTTTTTTAATCTATAATTAAAGCGGTAATAATAATATATCTATTTGTAAGTCTTTATTGCAGCATAATAATAACAGCTAAGAATCTATATTATTTCAATGGTTTTATCATGTGAGTATCAAATTATATTGTTGCTGTATCGACGATCTTGTAGATTCGCCTGAAAGTGCGCCGATCCGCACCGGCCTTTATCGGAATGGAGATTGAATGTCCGCTCATTTTGAGACATCTTGCGATGTTCTGCGTTGTTTTTTGTTAAAGTTTTGAACATTTTCCCGAAAAAATTGAATATCTAGACGGTGGCACCATCTCTTGATGATAGTCTGGAAGTTATCGCCGAGCTGAAATTTTTCTGCAAAAAAACCACTTATTAAACCTGTTAAACACTGATCTAGTCGTTAAAACGGCTTTGACATAACTTGTTTTTCCAAAAAAAAAACTAATTTATTTTGAAAATATTTTGTTCAAAGTCGGTAAATTTTTAAAGAAATTTGAAACGAAACCTGTTGAAATGCACTTTTAAATTACTGGATTGTGTGTATGTGTGTGTGTTTTCACTTGCGACTGAAGAATCTTTGGGGGATATTTCTTTCGAAAGGGCACAAACGATACAGAAATAATTTCTTCTTATCGATTTGTAACTCTTTGAAATCAATATCAAATTAATCGATATCTAAATAAATTTTCGAAAATTAATAATTTTTATATTCTATCCGAATGTCTTTTTAGTAAAATATATTGTAGCTCTGAAAAGAGCCGTTTTTTTTATATCAATAGGTGAAGTTGTAGTAATCTATTTGGATTTTATGTTTTCGCTAACAGCATCAGCTTTGATTCCTTCACTGACTGCACACTTGGCTAATTCACCGGGCAAAAGACGTCTTACGGCGATTTTCATTTTTCTCCTTGCCATTTTCGATCGCTTGATACGGGCACCTTCTGCAATAGTAATCCGTTGGAAATTATAATACTCTTCTTTTGACAATCCGGTATCGAAATGAAAGTTCATCAAAAGATTAGCAATTTGAAAATGATAATTTTCGTCTAGTACTTGTTCGTTTATGTTAGAAGACATGACGATGATGAACTGAATATGTGCCAACTGTCCGTTTTCTATTTATGAGAGATTCAAGTCCCTTAGCAAGCTCCGCCCACTTGTATTTTAAAACAAATCGATCGTTGATTGGACGTTTACTTTCATACTTATATTAAGCTTTTGGTATTTTGAACGTATTCTACAATCAACTGTGTTACTGTTCGTATCGTATTTAAGAAAATTAAAAAAAAAATATATTTTAACGTAGAAAACGTAGAAAATTATGGAAAAAGCAACGTATCGTCATTCCAGTTGTGCTGCTCAATTCCAGAAAATGATTGTATTCACCGTTTACTTTGTTAATGCAACTATGATGAAATATTTGGTGTCAGTACTCTAGTTTACTTTGTCGTCGTAATGTAATTTTTCGTTTTACCTGCTGCTGAATTATTGGATAACCTATAACAATAGAATATAAGTAATTTATATCTGTTTTAAACATAACTGGGTCCTTTTAAGGACCACAAATTACTTTTAAAAGAAATTGTTTCGTTCAATACTATTTTAGGTCACACCGAGTAATAGAAAACCTTTCTTATTTTATAATTACATAATATTTCCAAGACAACCACCGCTGAAACCTAAATGGAATAGAATAGTATACATTATTATTATTATCATCTACAATTATCTAAATATGATCAATCAAATTTCTTTTAGAAACATGTGTGGTAGCTCTGAAAAGAGCTGATTGTCATCATTAATTATTAATAAAAATAATTAATGTTTAATAAAAATAAATATGTATTTCAACGTTAGTATGTTGAAATACATTGAAAACCATTTGTCGCACTTCGAACCAAGGTAATCGGTCCAATCCTGAAGCGATCTTAGGCATTGCAAGAAATGTAACAGCATTTTGTTGCATATGCACTTTCATAGCCTCTAAACTTTTTCTTAAATCGGGCAAGGTTGGTTTCCCATTGCTAAACTTCTTTGTTACCAAGTAATAAATGTAACGCCCATTTACATTTAGTACAGCGACTTCTCCAATCTTCTTTTGCTGACTCTTCAAAATGTCAACATTTTGAAATCGTCGCCGAAATTCGACGGCAATTCCTGCCGACATTCTAAGATCCTCCGCCACACAGTGGCATAACGCAAAGTTAGACGCAACTTTAAAGAGATCACCACGATGTTCGACAATTTTCATTTTGAATAGAAATGAAAAAACAAAAACTTATTTTATTTCAATTTATTGGTTAATACAGCATACGTTGTATGGTTAACAATATGATTGAAATTAAACTTAAAATGACAACGACCCCAATATATACCCTATAAAACAAATGATTTCAAAGCCGCCTATTATTTAAAAAACAATATCTAGTTTCTTATTAATTTGTCATTCTTGCAAATGAACGTTACAGTTAACATAGTTTCGTTTGTATGTATGTGTATTTTTTTTTATTCAAACAACAAATATTTTTTTAAAAAGATATATATTATGGCTCTGAAAAGGGCCGTTTTTTTAATAAATAAAACGCGTGTTTTGAAGTTAAATTAATTTGTATACGCGCGACAACGGTTTTGATTTTTCATTCATTTCCAGCGTGCTTTGCTAATTTTCATCGGGAGCAATATATAAATTATATTAAATCAAACGTATATCAACCTTATAGTACTGATAATGTTTTTTTTATATATTGTTATATTTTAATTGGTTATTTATTTCAATAAACGTTTTATAAAGAAATAGCAACGACGAACGTGTATGATATTAAACGAAGCCGGAGGGCCCTGGCAGAGTGTCTCGAGAATGAAACGTTCAGTCCTCCGTCCGTCCGTCGCAATATAGTGAAAAATTAAAAATTTGTCATGCCTCAGTTCAACCGTGATCGCTGTGCAGTGCACGTGGTGGTATTATTTTTGCATATAAAATGGCAGATACAGGAGCAGCACCGGTGACAGCAACTGCTTTGAATCCTTTGGTGATGGCGCGTTTGGCTAATTTACCGACAAAAGAAATCTTATGGCAGTTTGAATTTCTCTACTCGACAATGTAAATGTTTTACGTGCCAAGTGGAAAGCTTCTGCAACTATACCTGCAAACATATTGACAAAAGAATTCATGTTTAACATAAAAGTTACTGCTAGGACTTTTTTAAATAATGGAATTGAAAAGAAATGCCGCAAGGAACAATAAGAAAAATTGGTTCTTTTAAGGACCACCAATTTATTTTAAAAGAAAAATTTCGTTAAACAATACTATTCTAGGTAATATTTGTATAGAAAATAAAAATTTTCTTATTTTATAACCGCATAACAATAAATAGAAAGCAAGTTTTGTTTGTGTGTGTGTGTGTGTTTTTTTAGCTAAATTACAAATTTCTTTTTAGAAAGGTATATGGTGGCTCTGAGAAGAGCCGTTTTTTATTGTTAATACGATAATTGGCAGCGTATTTGATAAATTCTCTTCGGGCAACAGAAATTTAACGGCGCTCTGAATTTTTGTGCTCACAAATGCACTTTTAAAATACTGGATTGTATGTGTGTTTTTACTCGCGACTGGCAGCTGAAGAATCTTTTGAACGGGCACAAACGGTACAGAAATAAAAATTTCAAGATTTCCCTTAATGTTCGACTGATTTGCGGCGGTTTTTTAAATTAAACTGAACTGGATTTGCTAGGTTATTACAACAAATTTCTTTTTAGAAAGTTATATTGTGGTTCTGAAAAGAACCGTTTTTATTAAAATCAAACAGCGTTCATTCATCTGGCAAAAGAAGTTTAACGGCACGTTGAATTTCTCTCCTTGTCATTGTAGTTCTCCTCTTGTCCCAACATATCGGATAGGGAGCCTCTGCACCGATAAATTTAAATATAGCATTGAGATAGGTATGCATAATTGACGCAGCCTTGCTAATCATACCCATACCAGGATGTACTCGCTTCAATATTCTATAAATGTATATGACATATCTCAACTTTTTCCTTCTAGATTCCCTCTGCACATCATTTGCTGGCATGTCATTTCGGACGGCTCGTCGTGCTCTAGCTGGCATGTCGATGATAACTGAAGATGTGCATACCGTCCGTTTTCTATTTATGAGAGATTCAACTCCCTTAGCAAGCTCCGCCCACTTGCATTTTAAAACAAATCGATCGTTGATTGGACGTTTACTTTCATACTTATATTAAGCTTTTGGTATTTTGAACGTAATCTACAATCAACTGTGTTACTGTTCGTATCGTATTTAAGAAAATTAAAAAAAAATAATATCTGATTATGCAAAGAACGCCACGCCGCGCCAAAGAAAACACCACAATCTCGATCGAGTCTGACTGGTTTATAGTTTCCCGTTGCTGATCGCACTTATCGTTCGTTGTGTCTATATTGAAGGGATGAAGATAAATATTCTAAATCTAACTGTAGAAGTTGAATAAAGTTTTGCACCAAGTTCGTCAACATAAAAACCGATACACTTTGATGTCAACATGTAAATTATTGAAATAATGGACATGGTATGGTTTTGCTTTCCAGAAACGATATATTTTTAATAAAAATAGGTCCTTTTAAGGACCACTAATTCATGTTTAAAAAGAAATTTCGTTTTAAAATGCTATTCTAGGTGAGATTTATGAAAAAAATAAAAATTTTCTTATTTTATAACCGCATAACAATAAATAGAAAGCAAGTTTCTTTTGTGTGTGTGTGTGTGTGTTTTTTTTGTTTTATCTAAACAACAAATGTCTTTAGAAAGTTATATTGTGGCTCGGAAAAAAACAGTTTTTTCTATTATTAAAACAATTGTGTTGAAATTTCAGTCATTTGTATACGCCGCGCGACAACGCTTTTAGTTTTTTATTATTTTCCAGCGTGCTGGGCTAATGTGAATCAAGGACAATCTATGAATTATATAAAATGAAACGTTTAAATAATAATTAAAGAAAGTACGAAAGTTTTAATCAAATATGTTTCGCTTGAATTTCCGAAACGTACCACATTGCAACAGCTTAAACACGGCTAGGTGTTGCACGAGGTAAAAATCTATATAAATAATATAAACCTTATAGTACTGATAATGTTTTTTTTATATATTGTTATATTTTAATTGGTTATTTATTTCAATAAACGTTTTATAAAGAAATAGCAACGACGAACGTGTATGATAATAAACGAAGCCGGAAGGCCCTGGCAGAGTGTCTCGAGAATGAAACGTTCAGTCCTCCGTCCGTCCGTCGCAATATAGTGAAAAATTAAAAATTTGTCATGCCTCAGTTCAACCGTGATCGCTGTGCAGTGCACGTGGTGGTATTATTTTTGCATATAAAATGGCAGATACAGGAGCAGCACCGGTGACAGCAACTGCTTTGAATCCTTTGGTGATGGCGCGTTTGGCTAATTTACCGACAAAAGAAATCTTATGGCAGTTTGAATTTCTCTACTCGACAATGTAAATGTTTTACGTGCCAAGTGGAAAGCTTCTGCAACTATACCTGCAAACATATTGACAAAAGAATTCATGATTCAAGAAGTAGTCCATACTCACAGTGGTTAATAATTATTCATGTTTCACATAAAAGTTATTGCTAGAAATGCCATGAACGGGAATTTTTTAAATAATGGAATTGAAAAGAAATGCCGCAAGGGACAATAAGAAAATTCGTGTATCATCTCGAGACATCTGCCGCAACAGCTAGTTATTATTAGAAACAATGAAAAAGTAAATTAACTTCTATCTAGAATAATTATTCCGTTCAAGGAGGAGTAGAAGAAGGATGATTTATGTTTTAAATGAAAAATGGTCCTTTTAAGGACCACCAATTTATTTGAAAAGAAAAGTTTCGTTTAATAATGCCATTCTAAGTAAGATTTGTAAAGAAAATAAAAATTTTCTTATGTTATAACCGCATAGCAATAAATAGAAAGCAAATTTTGTTTGTGTGTGTATGTGTGGTTTTTTTAGCCAAATTACAAATTTCTTTTTAGAAAGGTAAATGGAGGCTCTGAAAAGAGCCGTTTTTTATTTTTAATACGATAATTGGCACTTCATTGACAGCGTACTTGATAAATTCTCTTCGACCAACGGAAATTTAACGGCGCTCTGAATTTTTGTGCTCACAATTGTTAAAATGTTCTCGAGGTGAAGTTTCTGCGACGGTACCGATACGTGTATAGCCTTGTTGAAAATATGCAATGCTAGGATATTTTTATTCCCATAAATTAATTAACGTAGAAAATGTATGGGTTCATACTTTTTTTTATTACCGTGACTTAATTTCATTGAGAAAGAGTGCGTGTTCATAATTTTTTTTATTTCCATAAGTTAATCAACGTCAACGAAATTTTTAAAAAAATTCCTAAAAATTCAACGAAAGCAGTAATCTTCAATATTATTACTTTTTAGGACTTACTCGATGCCTATCTAAACGTTCCCACTCAATTTTGCAAATTTAGAAGAATTTTCAATTTTTCGAAATTTTTCCATACATATGGTCAGGAAAATTTTCAAAAATCCATTATTTTCCATTTTCTACCGAAACTATGAACTTTACGACAAAATTAAATAGAATATAAAAGATGCGTCTCGAAACGATCTACCTTTTTTTATATGATCATATTTTTCCAACTCTTACCGTTTCCGAGATATTTAACGATTTATAGTTTTCACAAAACCTCAAATATCTCGAAAACGGTAAAGGATATAGAAATATTAAAATATACAAAATGTAGCTCTTTTAAAGACGCATCTTTTATATGATATTCACTTTTACTCTAATACTTTAATTAACGAAGTTATTTTCAAAAATTGTAAAAAATGC
The DNA here is from genome assembly GCA_935413205.1 of Polydrusus cervinus. Taxonomy (NCBI): domain Eukaryota; kingdom Metazoa; phylum Arthropoda; class Insecta; order Coleoptera; family Curculionidae; genus Polydrusus; species Polydrusus cervinus. The sequence goes on from OW284519.1 coordinate 114,114, forward strand.
AAAAAATTTTGAAATTTTTGAAAATTTTTAAAAAAATTCCCAAAATTTCAACGAAAGCAGTAATCTTCAATATTATCACTTTTTAGGACTGACTCGATGCCTATCTAAACGCTCCCACTCAATTTTGCAAATTTAGAAGAATTTTCAATTTTTCGAAATTTTTCCATACATATGGTCAGGAAAATTTTCAAAAATCCATTATTTTCCATTTTCTACCGAAACCATGAACTTTACGACAAAATTAAATAGAATATAAAAGATGCGTCTCGAAACGATCTACATTTTGTATATGATCATATTTTTCCAACTCTTACCGTTTCCGAGATATTTAACGATTTATAGTTTTCACAAAACCTCAAATATCTCGAAAACGGTAAAGGATATAGAAATATTAAAATATACAAAATGTAGCTCTTTTAAAGACGCATCTTTTATATACTATTCACTTTTACTCTAATACTTTAATTAACGGAGATATTTCCTAAAATTGTAAAAAATGCAAAAAATTTTGAAATTTTTGAAAATTTTTCCAAAAATTTCTAAAAATTCAACAAAAGCAGTAATCTTCAATATTATCACTTTTTAGGACTGACTCGATGCCTATCTAAACGCTCCCACTCAATTTTGCAAATTTAGAAGAATTTTCAATTTTTCGAAATTTTTCCATACATATGGTCAGGAAAATTTTCAAAAATCCATTATTTTCCATTTTCTACCGAAACCATGAACTTTACGACAAAATTAAATAGAATATAAAAGATGCGTCTCGAAACGATCTACATTTTGTATATGACCATATTTTTCCAACTCTTACCGTTTCCGAGATATTTAACGATTTATAGTTTTCACAAAACCTCAAATATCTCGAAAACGGTAAAGGATATAGA
>OW284519.1:120000-135000 GCA_935413205.1 Polydrusus cervinus
TTTACCCCTAAACGGTTTCACGTACTCTTGAACTCTCTCTTCAAAGTGCTTTTCAACTTTCCCTCACGGTACTTGTTCGCTATCGGTCTCGTGGTCATATTTAGCCTTAGATGGAGTTTACCACCCACTTAGGGCTGCACTCTCAAGCAACCCGACTCTGAGGAGAGATCCTCCCGCGATCAGCAGCGGTCACTACGGGCCTGGCACCCTCTATGGGCTGTGGCCCCGTTCAAGAAGGACTTGGACGCACCGCATGATCTCGGGATAATGGACCCTCCCTAACACCACATTTCCCGGCGCCCGGTATCGGCCGCGGGATTCGGTGCTGGGCTCATCCCTGTTCGCTCGCAGCTACTGAGGGAATCCTAGTTAGTTTCTTTTCCTCCGCTTAGTAATATGCTTAAATTCAGCGGGTAGTCTCACCTGCTCTGAGGTCGATAAAACAAAAAATGTTTTAAAACAATTGTCGCGTCGTTTTTCAGTTTTCAGATCTGTGTTTTTAAGGTAGGGTGCGATTTTTTATCATATCCGCCTCTGTCGCTATGCAGAGCAAACAATCTGACGTCTTTTTTTCCGTGTTTTTCAGTAGAAAATATCGGACACGACGATCGTTTATCAACGGCACACGATAGCGTTTTTTTTTTCACTCCATCGTGTTTTTTCTATACACGGCGGTTAATAGTGAAGTAAAAAACGGAATCGATTATGATTTCGCACCACATACACGTCGAAAACAACGACGACGACGCTTGTTGAACACCGGATAGCCGACGAAAATAATTTCGTCAGCTATCCGGTCACTTTCGTGTTTTAAGATGTCGCATCTCTTATTATTGTCATCGTCAGTTCAATCATTACAATAACGACGAAATTACAATTTCGATGCGTATAACATCCAACTCGCTCTGACGTATTATAAGCAGTCCGACATCGTCGTCAATTAAGACGAGAGTCTAACTAATACCGAGCAGTCTTTAAAATAGATACGACCCTCAGCCAGGAGTGGTCCGGGAACAGAATCCGAGGACCGCAATGTGCGTTCGAAATGTCGATGTTCATGTGTCCTGCAGTTCACAAGTTGACGCGCAATTAGCTGCGTTCTTCATCGACCCACGAGCCAAGTGATCCACCGTTTAGGGTAATCTTTTTAAATCGTTTAACGCGTCTCGAAAGACTAACGTCAACTCTCATGTTAAATGGAAAGTGTTTTAAAAGCGTTACTTTCCGTTTGTTAGCCTGTCAACAAAAAAATAACGAACCTTCGTAATATTATCAAACGGCGGTAGGTGTATTTTTGTTTAACAAGGCCGGATAAACGCCTTTATTTATATAAAAAAAATGTTTTCGCAGAGGTCGTTCTTTTTAATTTGAACGTCTACTCCGAACGGCGGGCGAAAATCATTAAAATACCTTTGAGAAACTGAAATTAATTCTATTTCTCTCAGATTTTCGTGCGTGTATTGTTTAGGAACAAAATGTTTGATTCATTTCGTTCAACAACACGACTGCGATAATCTAGGTACCCGCTCTATGACCGTTTACCACATTTCTTTATAAAAGAACAGGCCGATCCGAACGAAGCACCGCGTCCGTCGTCGTTAGAATCGACGACTGGCGACGCAGTTACTCATACGAAAACATTATTGGTAAAAACGACCACGACGGCTTACGCAACTATCGATCGTTATATTTTCAATATATAACCTATCGAAACGGTATACCATCGTGTTGCGTTATCTTAAATATCGCGTCGAAATTTATTTGGTTACATGCTATTCGTAAGATATCGATTAACGACGTTTGGGAGACGTCAGCTAAAATTGCATCGAAATTTATTATTATCAACGTCAATTCGCTAAATGCAAAGACGTTACGGATAATGTTTTAATCGAAACGCAACCAGCTGTCGTTAAATTCTCCTCGCCTTTGTTAACTTAACTTAGAAAGCATATTTTTAACAACCATTATCGACAGAGATATATATAAGACTGCTTAGTTCAATTTTAGTCAAAAAAACACACAGACGTGTACTTGTGGTACGACGTTAATCGCACACGACACACTGTAATGATCCTTCCACAGGTTCACCTACGGAAACCTTGTTACGACTTTTACTTCCTCTAAATGATCAAGTTTGGTCATCTTCCCAGACACATCGACGACGCCGAAACGCCATCGCGCATCGGTCCGAAGACCTCACTAAATCATTCAATCGGTAGTAGCGACGGGCGGTGTGTACAAAGGGCAGGGACGTAATCAACGCGAGCTTATGACTCGCGCTTACTGGGAATTCCTCGTTCATGGGGAACAATTGCAAGCCCCAATCCCTAGCACGAAGGAGGTTCAGCGGGTTACCCGGGCCACTCGGCCAGGGAGGACACGCTGATTCCTTCAGTGTAGCGCGCGTGCGGCCCAGAACATCTAAGGGCATTACAGACCTGTTATTGCTCAATCTCGTGCGGCTAGAAGCCGCCTGTCCCTCTAAGAAGAATTGTTTGTACGCCGACAGTAAAAACCGCGCGCGACAAGGAGCGAACCCCGAGCCGGCGGGCCTTTAGGATGTCAAAATACGCCTAGTTAGCAGGCTAGAGTCTCGTTCGTTATCGGAATTAACCAGACAAATCGCTCCACCAACTAAGAACGGCCATGCACCACCACCCACCGAATCAAGAAAGAGCTCTCAATCTGTCAATCCTTCCGGTGTCCGGGCCTGGTGAGGTTTCCCGTGTTGAGTCAAATTAAGCCGCAGGCTCCACTCCTGGTGGTGCCCTTCCGTCAATTCCTTTAAGTTTCAGCTTTGCAACCATACTTCCCCCGGAACCCAAAAGCTTTGGTTTCCCGGAAGCTGCCCGTCGAGTCATCGGAGGAACGTCGACGGATCGCTAGCTGGCATCGTTTATGGTTAGAACTAGGGCGGTATCTGATCGCCTTCGAACCTCTAACTTTCGTTCTTGATCAATGAAAGCGTTTTTGGCAAATGCTTTCGCTTCTGTCCGTCTTGCGACGATCCAAGAATTTCACCTCTAACGTCGCAATACGAATGCCCCCATCCGTTCCTATTAATCATTACCTCGGGGTTCCGAAAACCAACAAAATAGAACCGAGGTCCTATTCCATTATTCCATGCACACAGTATTCAGGCGAAGTTTTAGCCTGCTTTAAGCACTCTAATTTGTTCAAAGTAAACGTGCCGGCCCACCTCGACACTCAATGAAGAGCACCGCGGCAGGATTGAGTTGGACCGCCCTTGCGAGCTAAGCCCACCGGCAGGACGTCTCGCGACTCGCCAGTTAACACCGCGGACGATGAACCAGCGGCGCGAGACACAAATTCGACTACGAGCTTTTTAACCGCAACAACTTTAATATACGCTATTGGAGCTGGAATTACCGCGGCTGCTGGCACCAGACTTGCCCTCCAATTGATCCTCGTTAAAGGGTTTAGAGTGTACTCATTCCGATTACGGGGCCTCGGATGAGTCCCGTATCGTTATTTTTCGTCACTACCTCCCCGTGCCGGGAGTGGGTAATTTGCGCGCCTGCTGCCTTCCTTGGATGTGGTAGCCGTTTCTCAGGCTCCCTCTCCGGAATCGAACCCTGATTCCCCGTTACCCGTTACAACCATGGTAGGCGCAGAACCTACCATCGACAGTTGATAAGGCAGACATTTGAAAGATGCGTCGCCGGTGCGAGACCGTGCGATCAGCGTAAAGTTATTCAGAGTCACCAAGTTGTACGATGACGAGCGAACTCGCCACCGATTGGTTTTGATCTAATAAAAGCACTCCTTCCGTCTCCGGTCGGAGCTCTGTTTGCATGTATTAGCTCTAGAATTACCACAGTTATCCAAGTAATTGTGGGTACGATCTAAGGAACCATAACTGATTTAATGAGCCTTTCGCGGTTTCACCTTAATTTGGCTTGTACTGAGACATGCATGGCTTAATCTTTGAGACAAGCATATGACTACTGGCAGGATCAACCAGGGAGCTGTTCATATTGTTAAACGACGACGAACGGGTGGCGAGTTGTTTATTTCCCTCCACTTATCATCATCGCAACAAACAGTCTCCGAAATAAAAGTTATACTTTTATATCGAAAACAGACAAAATAGGATTTTAGTGCGCGATAGGTGCGTCCAGATAACGGAAAAACCGATCAAGACGCCACGCTCTTAAAAAATCCACAATATACGTCTGTACATATACGATATATTAGGCTCTGATATAATAATAATAATAATAATAGCGAGTACAGCTTGTATTTTTTTTTTAAAACACTTGCCGTTGTTTCTCTGCCACTACTACTACTACTACTAACCATTACCACATCTAATCGATTCGACTCTGTATGCGTTTTTCATATCTTTCCGATAATACTTACACGACTGCGACTCTTGCTACTATTATTAAAATGTGCATAAGTTGTAGTCGTATTTTTGTTTACGGATAAATATTGTCTTCGCTTACATAAAACGTCGATCGATGAAAAACTTCAAACATTCTCTCGACCCTTCGCTAGATAGAAAGCGACACGGGATTCCCGAAAGATCGTTTCGTTTTAATATTATTCTCGCTCGGAATGAAGAGAGTTATCGCAAATTTTAAGCATTAAAGCTCGATTGGGTAACTGCATTTGAACCGTGATACGTAAAACGAACACCGAATTCGCAGTCTCGCTGTGAGTAAGTAAAATCAAATGTCCTACGCCGTTTAAATTTCTACATAAACAACTGTTGTGTTCCCGCTGCTTTTTGTCGCGTTTGCTCGATAATAATAAGGCGATGCACATAGGTCGTCTCGAAATTGAGAACAGCATCAAACCATAATATATCAGCGTAGCATAAGCAGCAAGTCCCCGTCGTCGTTTGAAGAAATTCTGACTGTTCTTGCGAACGGACAAATGACTTCAGCGCGGAGAGTTTCGAATCGTCGAGCTAGCTGCTCGACGACCGTCTCTCCACATATAAGCGCATCGCCTCGATGTTGACGTATCGGTGACAATACCCGTGTAGATAGTTATCGGACCTTCACCGATACGGGATATTTAATAATGATTAGGAATTTGCAAAAAAGTTGCTCGTTGAAAAGTTATAGGATTAATACTTGTGTAGTTTAATAACTTTTGGGATATAACTTTGAAAATTTAGGAAATAAATTCGTTGTAACCCATACATTTTCTTTAGGAAAATAAGTAACGGAAACAAAAAATAATGGAATCCCATACTACTAAAGATGTTTTTGTTTAGAAAAAAGGAAAAAAAACTTTGAATATTTATTAAAAGTAACGAAATTCGTTGTAACCCACACTTTTTCTCAATGAAAATAAGTAATGGGAATAAAAAATTTATGAACCCACACTTTTTCTCAATGAAATTAAGTAACGGTAATAAAAAAAAATCATGAACCCATACTTTTTCTACGTTGATTAAGTAATGGGAATAAAAAATTTATTAACCCACACTTTTTCTCAATGAAATTAGGTAACGGTAATAAAAAAAAATATGAACCCATACTTTTTCTACGTTGATTAAGTAATGGGAATAAAAAATTTATGAACCCACACTTTTTCTCAATGAAATTAAGTAACGGTAATAAAAGAAATCATGAACCCATACTCTTTCTACGTTGATAAAGTAATGGGAATAAAAATATTATGAACAGACACTTTTTAAACGTATTTTTTGAGCTTGAGGGATCGGCTGTAAAAAGATAACGGAATGACATCCAATTCTAGTTTGCGCAGAAAGATTGCTAAAATACCAGTCTATAACATATCCCATATTCAAATCGATAGATTTACATCAATTTTCGACCCTTTTTTATAATATTTCAAAAATTTTAGAAAAAAATAACATTATCCAAAAAAGTAGTTTCCTTACTAATTCGACTATGAAATGATCGAAAATAACCTTCACTTCGGTGTCAGTCCTCGAGGATTATTTTTGGTAATTCTGCAGTTTAGATATATTCATTAATTGTTTTTCGTTTTTTAAATAGCAATATACAATTTTAACGTTTTTATATATATTACATTACAAGTGGCACAAATGTTCCAACAATTAAAATTTTCCTAAAAATATTCATCTACATCGTCATAGGGTCTCGCAACCATGAGGGTTTTAAACTCTTGTAAATTATTTTTTTATTTTGTATTTGTTGCAAGTTTAGGGGAAGGTGATACCCGATCGTCTCCGAAAGAACGTTCCAGTCGACCCAAGCCGTTTTTTTTTTTATTTTTTTGTTTTTAAGCAATATAATTGTTTATTAAAAGTTAAAATTAATACAGCAAAATTCTTGAGCAAGTTTAGATTAGACCACTGATACTCTTTTAAATTAATGAAATAGTCTTATGTGGTGAATGTGTAAGTTAATTATTTTTTCCCTTACTTAATTTAGAGAATGTATGTATATCATTACCATTATCGTATCTCAAGAGTAGCTAAACTGCAAAATGACCATATTTTTTCTTGAGTTTCATTTTTGAAAAAGACCTTTTGAGCTTGGGAGATCGGTTGTGAAAAAATAACGGGATACGATATCCAGTTTTAGTTTGCTAAAAGATCAGTCTATAACATATCCAAAATCAAAATCGATAGCTTTACAGCCAATTTGCGAGTTATTTTGTTATATTACCTATCCATCCTAAGCGAGAATAAGTAATCTACCATCAATGGTATATGGGCGATACTATTTTGTAGTAGTAGTAAACGAAGACTAAAAATTGTTGTTATTGTTACCTTTAACCAAATGTTAATGAATTTTTTTTGAAATTTGTTGTGGCTCTGAAAAGAGCCGTTTTTATAAGAAGTAGCAGCAGTCAAATTATTTGGAACTTGTGTATTTGGTGACTGCTTTAGTCCCTTCACTAACAGCGTGCTTTGCTAATTCACCGGGTAGTAAAAGTCTTACTGCAGTTTGTATTTCCCTGCTGGTAATCGTAGACCTTTTATTATAGTGTGCAAGACGAGAAGCTTCTGCGGCGATCCGTTCGAATATATCGTTGACGAAAGAATTCATAATCGACATGGCTTTGCTGGAAATTCCTGTATCGGGATGAACTTGTTTTAATACTTTGTAAATGTAAATGGCGTAGCTCTCCTTCCTCCTGCGCTTCTTCTTTTTGTCGGTCTTTGAAATATTTTTCTGGGCTTTTCCGGCCTTTTTGGCAGCTTTTCCGCTCGCTTTGGGTGGCATGATGATGAAACTGACGACCAGCGCGTTCCGTTTAGTATTTATAAGAGATTCAACTCCCTTAGCAAGCCCCGCCCACTTGTATTTTAAAGCAAGTCGATCGTTGATTGGATGTTTACCTGACTACTTATACCAAGCATTCAAGCAGTTTGAAATTAGTTTGCATTCAGCTTTGTTAGTGTTCACATCGTATTTATAAAAAAAAATTATTAAAAATGTCTGGACGTGGAAAAGGTGGCAAGGTTAAGGGAAAGGCAAAATCTCGATCCAGTCGTGCTGGTTTACAGTTTCCCGTTGGTCGTATTCACCGTTTGCTTCGAAAAGGCAACTATGCTGAACGAGTTGGTGCCGGTGCTCCGGTTTACTTGGCCGCCGTAATGGAATATTTAGCCGCTGAAGTATTGGAATTGGCAGGAAACGCCGCAAGGGACAATAAGAAAACTCGTATCATCCCAAGACATCTGCAGCTTGCTATTAGAAACGACGAAGAATTAAATAAACTTCTATCTGGAGTAACAATTGCTCAAGGAGGTGTTTTACCCAACATTCAAGCTGTTCTCTTACCAAAGAAAACCGATAACAAAACCAAATAAGTCATAGATTTTGATGTTTTTTATTATTATTACAAATCGGTCCTTTTAAGGACCACAATATTTTATTTTAAAGATATTCGACACGCATTCCTCTTTACAATCCCATAACCCATAACAAATCCATCTGTTCGTTCTTTTTATATTGGCATAACTAGATTTAAATTTAAAGAAATTTACAAGGAAAAAACGAAATAAAAACTCCGTCTTGTTTTTCCTTCTAACTAGAATTATATTTGACATATTTTCAACACAAACTAAAAAAAAAAATGAGAGTTGTTTATCACATATTTCGCTTTATTATAAAAACAACAACAACAACAACCATAGATAGATGGATAATCTATGTCGCTTCATCTATCAGCAGTATCACATAATGGAAGTAAGTTAACGATATCTTTTAAATAATATTTGTGGTTCTGAAAAGAACCGATTTTAAATAATCCATAAAGGACATTTGTTTGTATTACGACGGAAAGAATTACTTCTTTCTTTTTGGAGAAGCTGCTTTTTTTGCTTTCGATGCGGCAGGGGATTTAGCCGTTTTAGGCTTTGGCGCTTTTGGCTTCTTTGTAGGTCCGGCTTTATTGGACTTCTTGGCTTTAGAAGGTGCCTTTGGTTTGGGTGCAGCAACAGTAGCACTAACAGCTTTAGCCGTTTTCTTTTCGGCTGCTGCTTTTTTTGGTGACTTCTTTTCTGCTTTTTTAGCTTTTGGAACTGCTACCTTTTTAGTAGTTTTTGCTTTATCACCAGATGCAGCTACTGCCTTCTTGGCGGAAGCGGCGGGAGATTTCTTTGCCTTTACGGCGGTTTTTTTCTTATCTGCTGATGTTTGCTTTGCAGAGCTGGAACCCGTTGCGGCAAGTTTAAAGGATCCAGAAGCACCTTTTCCTTTCGTTTGCACCAAGGCTCCCGAAACTACGGCCGATTTTAAGTATTTTTTGATAAATGGAGAAACTTTCTCGGCGTCCACTTTATAATTAGCGGCGATGTATTTTTTGATTGCCTGTAGCGATGAACCGCCTCTCTCTTTGAGTCCCTTAATGGCGTTATTTACCATTTCTGATGTAGGAGGATGGGTCGGCTTGGCACGAGGATTTTTTGTCTTCTTCTCCTTATTACTTTTAGCAGGAGATTGAGTAGGAGGAGTTGCTGTAACTGGTGCTGCTTCTGTATCTGCCATTATATGCAATAATAAAACCACGTAATACTATAAAACGTACGAAATAACTCTTTCGATAAATCTACACGACGACGACGACTTACTACTGCTGTGAACTGAACAGCGAAGAAGGTTGGAATGAGGCGCGGCAAATTTTAATTTGCAGTATATCAAAACGGACGGACGGAGGACTGAACGTTTCATTCTCGACGCTCTTCTTGGCCCGGCTTCGTTTATACCTTTTACACGTTCGTCGCCATCTCTTTAAACAACGTTTATTAAAATAAATAAATAACTAAAATATAACAATATATAAAAAAAACATTGTCAGTACTATAAAGTTTATTTTATATATATAGATTTTTACCTATTGCAACACCTAACTGTGTTTAAACCGTTGCAATGAGACACGCTTCGGAATTTCAAGCGAAACATATTTGTTTAAAACCTTTGTTTTCTCTTTAATAATTATTATTTAAACGTTTGATTTTATATAATTCATACTTTATAATATCCTTTATATATATTTGTTAAAGAAAATATCCAACTCTAACTGTTAAATAGTAAAAAAATATAAAACAGTGTAGATGTCACTACAACTTCCATGACCATCGCATACTTTTTCGAATACGTGAAAAAGTTTACTAGTTTAAATGATTATGAAGACGACGACTAAGAACGGAAAATAATTATTTGTAAAAAGAAGTCTTAATTTAATTTAGTTAAAAGAAATCGATAAAATTAATAACAATATTCACGATTTTTATTCAAAGCAATAACACAACTACGTACTACAGCGATGATGATGATGATGATGATGATGAGGAGTAGGACGACGACGACCAGTTATTTTATTTCAGAAACAAATATTTCTAGGTCTATGTTATTTCAAAAATAGAAGACAATAGAACTAAGTATTCGATAATACGGTTCATCCTTAAAAAAAAAGCTAAGAGGTAAGTAACATGAAAGAAATAGGAGAGTAAAACATAAAGTGTTTATTTGTTTTATTTCTTTCATTTCTTAAGATTTTAAGTATGTCTCTTTGTTTGTTTGTAATAATTAATTACGTGAATTCATTGATTGCATATTGTCATTTATAATAAGTAATGTTAAAAGTATATGTAGAAACAAACAAACACACTAAATGGTGTGCTTTAATTATTTATTTTTCATTAAAAATAAACGCACATTGCATTTATTACTATTGACTGCAATAATGCTCGAGTTTGTAATCTGGACTGACTTTTTTTATATGGCCGTCTGTCCATCTACCTATCTCAAGCAATCAATGAAATATGGGAATGATTTATTTGTTTAGCGAAATTCTTATTAAAAATATTTTGTGGTTCTGAAAAGAACCGATTTTTTTTGTTGTTGATGATGTTATTGCCGTCCTGCGATAATAAATATCGTTTAACCTCCAAATCCGTACAAAGTACGCCCTTGGCGTTTAAGGGCATAAACGACGTCCATAGCGGTAACGGTTTTCCTTTTAGCGTGTTCCGTGTAAGTTACAGCATCCCTGATAACATTTTCCAAAAACACCTTTAAGACTCCACGAGTCTCTTCGTAAATCAAGCCTGAAATACGTTTGACACCACCACGTCTGGCTAATCTCCTGATAGCGGGTTTTGTGATACCCTGGATATTATCACGAAGAACTTTACGATGACGCTTGGCTCCACCTTTTCCTAACCCTTTTCCACCTTTGCCTCTGCCGGTCATTTTTCTTTTCTATCGAATATAACAAACTGATGAAGTATCGTAGTAGCACGTTCGCTGGTTTGTAGACAACTGTGGCCAAAATTTTCAAACGACGTGTTTTGTTAAGAATTTTGGCTCCGCCCCTTTCGAGAGGAATTGACCAATAACGTCACAACTGTTCGTAACAAAAGCAGAAAAATTCTAGTGTGAATGTTATTCTCACATCAGTCGCCGATCAGTTCGTTTGTCGTTGCTGTGCAAGAAAAATTAATTTTTCCAAGTAAACATGGCTCGTACTAAACAAACAGCTCGTAAATCTACCGGTGGTAAAGCACCTAGAAAACAATTAGCTACGAAGGCTGCCCGTAAAAGCGCACCAGCTACGGGAGGAGTAAAGAAACCTCATCGTTATAGGCCTGGAACCGTCGCCCTTCGTGAAATCCGTCGTTACCAGAAGAGTACTGAATTGTTGATCAGAAAATTACCTTTCCAACGACTCGTTCGTGAAATCGCTCAAGATTTTAAAACCGATCTTCGATTCCAGAGTTCAGCTGTTATGGCCTTGCAAGAAGCCAGTGAAGCCTACTTGGTAGGTCTTTTCGAAGATACCAACCTTTGCGCGATCCATGCAAAACGTGTAACCATTATGCCCAAAGATATACAATTGGCCAGACGTATCAGAGGTGAACGTGCTTAAATTGTACGTTAATTTATTACTACACCTACAAATAAGTAAAAAAAAACGGTTCTTTTCAGAACCACAAGGTTTTTTAAAGAGATGATTCGTTATTTAGTAATATTATATATAATCAATCAATCAACATCGTGACTGACTGACAATATAGAAAATATTTATTCGATAAATAAAAATCTAATAATATGGGTACTTATGATGAAAACAGTCAGTCATAATAAAAAAAAAAGTTTTTTAAAGAGATGATTCGTTATTTAGTTTTTATACTAATTAACATCATGACTGACTTACAATATAGAAAATATTTAGTCGATAAATAAATGGAGAGTCGAAGTTATTCTTTAAATTACCCTTTTAATTTTTGTTTCTCCCTCTAGTGGTACTAAGACCTGAACCGTAGTATTTACTGTTTTTTTTTTATGAAGGTAGATAGATAGATAATTAATGTATAAATATTTAATTTAAGTTTTGTTTGTTTTACTATCCGAACAAATGTCTTTTTAGAAAGATATATTGTGGCTCTGAAAAGAGCCGTTTTTTTTTATATCAATAGTTGAAGTTCTAGTAATCTATTTGGAACTTGTATATTTGGTAACAGCTTTGGTTCCTTCACTGACAGCGTGCTTGGCTAATTCACCGGGCAAAAGAAGTCTTACGGCGGTTTGAATTTCCCTGCTGGTAATCGTGGACCTTTTATTATAGTGTGCAAGTCGAGAAGCTTCTGCGGCGATCCGTTCGAATATATCGTTGACGAAAGAATTCATAATCGACATGGCTTTGCTGGAAATTCCTGTATCGGGATGAACTTGTTTTAATACTTTGTAAATGTAAATGGCGTAGCTCTCCTTCCTCCTGCGCTTCTTCTTTTTGTCGGTCTTTGAAATATTTTTCTGGGCTTTTCCGGCCTTTTTGGCAGCTTTTCCGCTCGCTTTGGGTGGCATGATGATGAAACTGACTGACGACCGCGCGTTCAGTTTAGTATTTATAAGAGATTCAACTCCCTTAGCAAGCCCCGCCCACTTGTATTTTAAAGCAAGTCGATCGTTGATTGGATGTTTACCTGACTACTTATACCAAGCATTCAAGCAGTTTGAAATTAGTTTGCATTCAGCTTTGTTAGTGTTCACATCGTATTTATAAAATAAAATTATTAAAAATGTCTGGACGTGGAAAAGGTGGCAAGGTTAAGGGAAAGGCAAAATCTCGATCCAGTCGTGCTGGTTTACAGTTTCCCGTTGGTCGTATTCACCGTTTGCTTCGAAAAGGCAACTATGCTGAACGAGTTGGTGCCGGTGCTCCGGTTTACTTGGCCGCCGTAATGGAATATTTAGCTGCTGAAGTATTGGAATTGGCAGGAAACGCCGCAAGGGATAATAAGAAAACTCGTATCATCCCAAGACATCTGCAGCTAGCTATTAGAAACGACGAAGAATTAAATAAGCTTCTATCTGGAGTAACAATTGCTCAAGGAGGAGTCTTACCCAATATTCAGGCAGTTTTGTTGCCCAAGAAGACCGACAACAAAACGAAATAAGAAATGTAAATGTTTTCAACAAAAAATCGGTCCTTTTAAGGACCACAAACTAATTTTAAAAGGAAAACTTCTGTTCACTACCATTCTAGCCGTCTTGGTTAGGTTAAAAAATTTAATTATTTTTTATAATCGCAGAGAGGGATAGAGGCGGGAAAGCGTCTTCCGGGCTCGGTTTCTCATGATTAAAGAAAAAGGAAATATCGCTCACCACGCCAAAAATGATGATTTTTTCAGAAATCATGTATTTAAGGAGCGTAGATCTAAGAACAGTTTTTGGTGTAAGAATATTTATTGCATTGGGTTATATTTTTGTTGATTTAAAATAGCTCTAAAAAACGAAACAGACAAGTATATAATAGAAAAAGGCTATAAATTATTCTTTTTACTCATTTTTTCCTTTAAAATTGCATCAAAAATCAATAACTAAAACGATATGCGATCTCTATATAACACAGGACTTTTAGAAGGAAAAGTTGAAAAGCTAAACGTTTCCTACAAGACCTTTGTAATCTAAGAATACATTATTTAAAGATTTAAATTAAGAGTTCATGCGTGAAATGAAAATACAGCCCAGCAGCCCCCCCCCCCCCCCCCTTATGTACGCCAGTGGGCACAGCCCAAAATTTTGGTAGCCTTCGCAAGCAAGTAACGCCACAGCCCAAAATTTTTTAGGATCATGCTCAAATTTTATTAAAGTATGTAAATAATAAAGCACCCGGAATGTTTTTCTATTAATGGCATGAATTTTATAGTTTTTTCAGAAATGTTGGGGGGTCTTGGGCTCCCCCAGGTCCCCCGTAGAACCGCCTCTCATCGCATAACAATAAATAGGAAGCATACTATTGATTGATTAATTAATTAATGAATTGGTGATCAATATAATAATTATAAATTTAACAAAATACTTTTAGTTGTATATTTGTTTGTCTGTCTGTAATGTAAGCGAGGAAATCATTTCAAAGGGAGGCTTACAAACCCGAAGAAACAAACAAACAAACAAACAAACAAACAAACAAACAATTTTCGACATATTTTTTTAAAATAAAATTTTGAAAAAAACCGTACAAAGATGTCGCTGCTGCCTCACTAGTACGAGTATGAAATTCACGAGAATAACATCAGTCTCGATGTCAGTCTTCGGAAAATCTATTTTTTTTTACATTTATTTGTAAATTTTAAAAAATTCACTTTTAGTAAGGATTCATAAAATTTCGTAAGGTTTAAGTTAAATTTGACAGCAGACAGACAGACAATTTAGCATAATTTTTTCCACTTCTTAACGTCATCGCCGCCGTCGTCGTCGACGACACAACCTACTATATTTCGTTCACAAGTATGTAATCTTTCCCAATTTTCAATTTTGACAGCTATCTATCTTATATTCAGATTGTCAAGGTAACCTACCATAGCAAAACTCAAATATACAAAATCCTATATACCATTGTAATAGTGACCGTACAAGATTTCACTCAAATCGGACCAATCATGACGAGGGCGCTATAACGCTAAAAACAAACATTTTGACAGATCGTATTGTAAGAATTTCCGGTTAAACGGTATGTACCATATCCGATATGTATACCGGGCCTACAAATAAGGGGTAAACCATGACCCGAATTTTGATTTTCTACGTCCAAATTTTAAATGTGACTTTGACAAGTGCCCATTTTTCACCTCGGAATTTTTTGCTTATTTTTTCCCAAATCTCCTCTACGCCCTTTATGCAACAATGCAGTTTTTTTGTCAAATAAAATTTTTTTTATTTTGCAATTTTATCACTCCCTCGCGTCATTTATTAGATTATTGACGTTGCACATTCTTTCAGGTTGTTTATTTTAGTCAGTTAAACGAGTAGAATACAAATTTAATTGGCAGATTGTATGTGTGAGCACGTAACTCAATAAAACAGGACCAAACTTGGACAAACCCGACAAAACCTGAGCAAACCCGACAAAACCTGAAAGAAACTTAGCAAACCCGACAAAACCTGAGCAAACCCGAAAAAAACTTAGCAAACCCGACAAAACCTGAACAAACCCGACAAAACCTGAGCAAACCCGAAAAAAACTTAGCAAACCCGAAAAAAACTTAGCAAACCCGACAAAACCTGAACAAACCCG